>CAEFZP010003978.1:0-12324 GCA_903064625.1 Mallotus villosus
ATGAGTGTGTGTGTGTGTGTGTGTGGTGTGTGTGTGTGTGTGTGTGTGTGTGTGTGTGTGTGTGTGTGTGTGTGTGTCTATGTGAGTGTGTAAGGGTGGGACTGAGAAAGAAAGTGAGATTGAGAACAACAACCCATTGCGTGAATCAAGGCTCTCCAGACAATGTTTACTTTGCCATTTCCGCATACATATGACGCTGGTCAACTCAGAATGACCTACCTTCGACCTTTCACGTGACCCTAACGCAACCATCGTCAGAGTGATGTCAGCTATATGCAACAACAAGCTAACTCTTTAAAGTTTGACACGCTAACTTGTTGCGGTATCTTATTCGGCTCATGATGACACAAGCGTGATGGAAAGGTGAGACGAGCGTGTAAACTTGATTCCTGCTTCATGTTTTGGAACTCCATGGGAGCGCAAGCGGGACTGCGCACGCACACACACACCTGTCAAAGTAAGCGCGAGCTACCGAAAAAGTATGGCTACTACTAGCTAGCTAATTAGCGTGTTGCACAGGCCAGCTAGCTAGCTAAAACTTGATGATTCAAAGATGTTCAGTGTCGCATGTGTGGTTTAACTCACCTTACAAGGAAATGGTAGAGTCGATGCAACTTTTTCCATAGCCAAGTTCCGGATACTTGGGGTGAGTGGGCCACGACAAGTCGGACAACAGCTCAGCTTTAAGCGACATTGGTTGCAAACTAGGTGCCCAGCTTGGCATTGTAGAATGGGTGGAAGAACGTAGTCAAAACAAACGGGACACTCGAACAAAGCTGTAAGTTCCGCAGACTGGCCTGGTAGCGACGCTGAAGGCAAGGCTACGGCAGCGGTAGGTAGGGTTGATCCAGACCCAGCCACGGCTCCAACTCCGGCTGCTGCTGCTGCCGCGGCGGCTGCAGCTCCTCCCGAACCTCCGTGCTTTCCTCCTCCCGTTTTCCCAGCTCCGAGTCCTCCGCTCCCGCCGCCCGCTGAGGACGGCCGGCTCATAGCGAATACTTCAATTCTTTAGAGTGAACCTAACGTTCGTTGTTCGAGACCTAGAACCTTGTTTACGCATTCCCGGTGGCATTCAGACTCCGTTCCAAGAGATCTCCAAGCCCCTGGGGTACAACATGGCGTCGGCCTATGCGTTTAACACACTACGATGCCTATTGGACGAGAGGCCTTGAACTGACAGCTCCTAAGCCACTTAGAAGATGGTGAACCTGGCCATTATGTAATGCGCACTGTGGACACGCATCAGAACAAGGGAGTTGTAGTTGTAGGTAAAAATTCTACTTGGCAGGCAGGAAGACAGGAACATAGCCTACGTTTTTTTCTCAGAGGAATTTAGAAGTTTCAAAGTTCTGAAAATAAAGGCTCTTACCTTAGCAGTCAGAAAACTTATTTTTGTTATTAAAGATCCGATGCCTTGAAATCGCCTGTTACACAAACTAGACTAGACACAAACTAAAATTGGCCTATAATTATAATTACGTTCTCAATTGATCAGTCAAATAATACGTTATTACTTATTAAAATAAAACTCAATAAGTTTATTATTTATTTATTTTTAAATTCGGACTGTTTTTGTGATCCATTCTCAACGCAGAAACAGGAGCGTAGATCGAATTCTGTTTTTCAAAGCATGAACATATTTTATAACCAGCAACGTCATTTGCATTTCTATAACCGGCCTTACGTATCATGCAACTACGACAAAGATACGAACAATGCCATTTCTTCAAACAAACGTTATGAATTACTTCTCATCTTTAAAAGTCTTGGCAAAATGTTAGTGACCTTAACCTAATGGTAGGCATTGGAAGACTTAATAACCGCTGGAATACTGAAGCTAGATTAACATGTCTGTAAATCTTTGACTGCTTAATCGTTACAGCATTGTAATTTTTGCTTTGTCCACTTACTGAAAACTAAGACATTAATACATTTTTATTTATTGAAGGACGTCCGTTTTTTTTATTGTAATTTACAAAAATTAGTGGCAAACAGGCATGAGATACTACAGTTTACAATACGTAAAGTGATGGTGAGGGAGTTCGCAACGGTCTAAATTCAAAACGATCATCTACTTTATTTACAGCAGGGCACTGTCGATTTCTACTACAGGAGTTCATCTACCAACACGTGAGGTCATAATGTGTCGTAATCGTCGTCGTCTTCGTGCTTCCTCTTTAGTGATTCGCTGGCCGAGTTCTGTGACACCATGTTGGTTGTGATGATAATGTTTTTGGAGCCAATCAGAGAAGGGTTGATGAGGACGTTCTGAACTGTAGGAGTGGATGGCGTGGCTGAAAAAAAACACAAAAAAAAATCATTGAGGATTTACAATCGAAATGTATTTCCTTTGTGTTGGATCCTAAAATGTTCTGCTAGTTTCCGTGCCACACTCCACTGAAAGACTGTCTCGTTAACTACATTGTGTTTATTAAGTTCAAATAGAGCAGTTGTTCTCAACCCTGGTCCTTATTGACCCCCTGTCCTGCATGTTTTAGATGTGTCTTGGCTCCAACACACCTGATTCTAATGCATGTTCGTTACCAGGCTTCTACAGAGCTAGATAACGAGCCATTTATTTGAATCAGGTGTGTTGGAGCGGGGAAACATCTCAAAACATGACAGGACAGGGGGTACCCTGAGGACCAGGGATGAGAACAACTGAAATAGAGAAATTCAGATGTAGATTAACCCCACAGACCACCACACACACACCACACACACACACACACACACACCACACACACACCACACACCAGATTTGGAGATGGCAGTCTGAGACGAAGGGATCTGAACGGTGAAGCGTTGTCCACTCAGGGACACGGGTGTTCCCACCTTAGTGGTGACGGACTGCACCGACGGAGTTCCTGGAGACGAGACAGTTACATTGAGTCATTTAGCAGACGCTCTTATCCAGAGCGACTTACAGTAAGTACAGGGACATTGTTTGTTTTATCTATGTAACACTGAAGGCAGGGTGCGAATTACGGGGGGGGGGTCTGACCCCCCTAATTAAGACTTGGACCCCAAAAGAGGTAAAAACAACAGGTTAAGGGGGGGGGTCGATACACGCCCTGGAGAAGAAGTTGCCCCGCCCCCCCGATTGTCATCGTATAATTCGCACCCCGACTGAAGGTGTTGCCATGTGATGCGCAGAGAACTTCCTGTGTGTGTTTCCACGGTGACCACTCACCCAACGTGGGGGTGCTCGGCCTGCTGGAGACCGCTCCTACGCTGAGACGAGGAACCGTTATCCTTCCACCGGACGACGACACCTAAACGGCAATAAAAACAGCCTATCAGCATCCAGCTAGGGGCTGTGTGTTTACCTGGCGTTACTAACGACAACCGGGTTCTATTCAAGCAGATAGATAGATAAATACTTTATTAATCCTGTGAGGGAAATTCAGGTATCTCTCACAGCTCTCCTATTTAAAATATAATAATAATACTACAGACAATATGTACATATAATATGAAGTTATGTAAATTATGTTGCCAGGGACAACAACCGCCAGCAATCGCCAAGGTCTCTTCCAGGTCTGTCGGCTGTTGTACCTTTTTCTGTATGGACTTGAGTCTGTAGTTGGGAGCCGTCAGACAGTAGCGATCTGGGGGCAGGCGAGGGCCTGTGTAGGGCTTGATCAGGGGAAGAGGGGTTTGGTTCTTTTGTCTTGCTACTTCCAGGAGAAACTGCCAACAACAAAACAAACATCAGCGGTTTGTGCTGGCCACGCACATTCATATAGGCAGGGCGCAATAAATAAGAGTCAGTTTAACTGTCATTCGAACGTTTTTCGAAGTCTTACGTCTCGTGGGGGTGGAGAGGTAAAGGACTGGTCCATTCGACATTGGATCGCCAGCCGTATGTCGTCCGCATCGACGTTGGATTTCTTGGCGTGAGTGGCGTAGATTTTGGCGTCTTCAATAATGTTTGTCACGTATCCTATAAGTGAAGAGGGCAATGATAATGATGATCTCCGTGCATCAGCATATGTTTCCCACACGAAACCTCGATGAAATGTGTTGTAGCTAAAGCCACTTACTGTAGGTAAACTCCAACATCTGGTTTATCACCCTCGGTTCGTACTCCGTGATGCCCATGTCTTTCAGGATTTGCATCATCACCTGAAAATGGGTGGGAAAATCATTGACAAAGACGGATTTACCGTGAAAATGCATGAACAGTTGACTTGATAGTCAAGCAAAACGGCTGTAAAAGCTTTGATATAATCATGTTTTATGACACCGAACGTAAACATGTCGATGGCAGCAAATACAACTACTAGCAAGTTGAACAGCTAGTCCAGCTAACTAGCATAGAAGCCAGTCACGGGTTGACCAACAATACGTCTAGGGTTTACCGTACTACAAAACGTTTCAAAATAGCTGCCGCTATACGCTCACAGAGTAAACTGATTATATTCGTATGTAATGAGACAGCTAAATTCTGCAGACGTTTATGAAAACAGTTGATTCATACCTGAGCATCTTTCGGTACAGTTTTCGGAGAAGCCATTTTCGCTTTTGCCCCTCACCCCGCGCTTCCACTTCCGCATTGATCGATTGTGTCACAGTCAGACGGCAGTACTGCCATCTGGGGGTCTGTAGTTCTGTATGCGGAGTCGTCAGAATGATTGATTAAATGTATTCACTGCCATTCGTGATTCTACGGAATCGATTTAGCTTGTCAAAGTGATTGCTACCAGATGTGTTAGGCGTCAGGACAAAACAAAATGTAGGCTTTTATTGCAACGGCCAGTGTTATGCAAACACGACGCTAGATGGTGCTGTGGAACACTGGGTTCATTTTAGCTACCTCCTGGCGGTCACATATATTCAAAGTAGAAGCTGTCTGTAAACACATCAAATGTAGCTAGCTACAAATACATATATTATCTGTATTACTGACAGTCTCGTGGTATCAAAGACAATCTGCCGTTCAAGACATTCCTGCGAGCAGGACAGCAGGGAAGCAAAGTAGATTCTACTCGTAGATAGCCTTATTGGCTAACGTGGAGAGTAAGACGCCTTCTGGCTAGCTAGCAAGCTAATGTTCTCAACGACTGTCAGCTAGCTAGTCTAGAAGGTATGTAGAACCAACTAAAGCTATGGGCACATGATTCCACCTCGCTGCTTCTGTGAGATGGTTCCTGTTATTGTGCTGATCTGTTCTTTCCACAGGAATATGATTTCCCAGGTCTTTATCTTGTCCTCCAAGGGAGACCACCTAATCTACAAAGACTGTATCCTTTACCCCCTCTCTCTGTCTCTGTCTATGTCTCTCTATCGCTCTCTCTCTCTGCCTCTCTGTCTCTGTCTCTCTGTCTCTCTCTCTCTCCCTCTCTCTCTCTCCTTCTTCGTCTATGTCTAGTTATCTATGTCTCGTCTATGTCTATGTCTATGTCTGTCTGTCTCTGTCTCTGTCTCTGTGTCTGTCTGTCTCTCTCTCTCTCTCTCTCTCTCTGTCTCTCTCTCTCTCTCTCTCTCTCTCTCTCTCTCGTCTCTCTCTGTCTCTCTCTCTCTGTCTCTGCTCTCTCTCTCTTCTCTCCATGTACCCTACTTTTGAACAGTTGACTCAACACCATGAGTTTATTGATTACATTAATTGGTGCAATATGTAAATAGTCAACTAAAGTAATTTCTGCCATTTGAAGATGTCAGTGATGACTTTGACACAATCAAAGTCTTTGAATGCCCGATCACCCGCACAGTGACAGCGCGATTACGTCTTTAACCTGACGCATTAGTCCGTGGAGAGGCTGGAAATGAGTCTGTCAGCATTTTCTACAAGATGGTCAACGCGCTGACAGACGACCAACCGCCAGTGGTCATGGTATGATGTGTGTGTGTGTGTGTGTGTGTGTGTGTGTGTGTGTGTGTGTGTGTGTGTGTCTGTGTCTGTGTGTCTGTGTGTCTGTGTGTCTGTGTGTGTGTCTGTGTCTGTGTGTGTGTGTCTGTGTGTGTGTGTGTCTGTGTGTGTCTCTGTCTCTGTCTCTCTGTGTGTGTGTGTGTGTGTGTGTGTGTCTCTGTCTCTCTGTGTGTGTGTGTGTGTGTGTGTGTGTCTGTGTGTGTCTGTGTGTGTGTGTGTCTGTGTGTGTGTGTCTCTGTCTCTCTGTGTGTGTGTGTGTGTGTGTGTGTGTGTCTCTGTCTCTCTCTGTGTGTGTGTGTGTATTCTGACCTATGTGTGGTTCTGGGACAGATCTTTCTCGTCTGATTTACTGTTTTTTCCAGAGTCGGAAAGACCTCCACTTTGTTCACATCAAACAGGGAGGAATGTACTGGGTTGCCACGACGACGGCGGACGCCTCTCCATTCACCATCATCGAATTCCTCAACAGGTCTGTTTCAGTAGATAGGAGGCTGGGGTGTGGATAAACACCGGGTTTAAAATGCTTCTGCTGTGTTCGCATTGCCCTACGCCTACATATCACCTGCCATTTTTATGACCCTTGCCTGGTCCGTGTGTGTGTGTGTCTGTGTGTGTGTGTCTGTGTGTGTGTGTGTGTCTGTGTGTCTGTGTTCCAGGTTAACAGCCCTTATAAAGGACTACTGTGGGAGTCTAACAGAGAAGTCGGTACGGATGAACTTTGCCCTCATATATGAGCTGTTGGATGAAGTTGTGGTGAGCACCTTCAGCTCTCACATCCACCCAGGAGCCAATCAGACGACCGTTTCCAAAGCATTCTCCTGTCTGTGAGACACGAACACAACTCGGAGACATTGGCTTCTTTAGATCGCCATCCTTTCATCTTAACCCCCGCCCCTCTCTCTCTCTCACCCCTTCCGAGCAGGACTACGGTTATATCCAGACGACCTCTACTGACATCCTGAAGAACTTCATCCAGACGGAGGCCGTGAGCACCAAACCCTTCAGCCTGTTTGACCTCAGTAACGTCGGCTTGGTAGGTCACCTAGTCGGCATCGCCATAGAGACAGGTGGCTGAGCGGTTAGGGAATTGGGCTAGTAATCAGAAGGTTGTCAGTTCGATTCCCGGCTGTGCCAAATGACGTTGTGTCCTTGGGCAAGGCACTTCACCCTGCTTGCCTCGGGGAATGTCCCTGTACTTACTGTAAGTCGCTCTGGATAAGAGCGTCTGCTAAATGACTGAACGTAAATGTAGGGAGTCACAGAGAAATGCATTTGAGTTAACCTCGCTCGACCAAATCCATGACCCTTGGGATGAACTGCATTCAAAAGAACTTTAATTTTGTTTATTTTCACCCGAAGATTTTTGATTGTTTTCATGTCTCCCGTGTTCCATGTAGTTTGGAGCCGAGACTCAGCAGAGCAAAGTGGCTCCAAGCGCCGCGCGCCGCGCGGCCCATCATGTCCAGCCGGGGAGAACAGGTGCGTTTGATATGTCAACACGTGTTCGAGGCCTGGCAGCTGACAGGTGGCTGCTCTGCCATGTGGCAGGGAAACACAAAGCATTCCTTGACTCCGACTGCTTAACCCTTGTGCTGCCTTATGAGGTCACAATGACCCGAAGGTTCACAACGACCCATCGTCGTGCTGCCTTATGAGGTCACAATGACCCGAAGGTTCACAACAACCCATCATTCTGCTGCGACACTTTTACCCGATACAAAAACAAATAAAAAGCATTTTCTTTTAACATTTGCACTGTGGGGGGGTGTGAGACAGCCCGACGGTTAAAAGAAAATGCTTCACTTTATTTTTGAATGAGATAAAGTTGTCGCAACACCTGGGGGGGTCACAATGACTGAAGGGTCACAATGACCCGAAGAGAACACAAGGGTTAAACACTGTCATAACTCTGCTCTTCTGATCCTTGATCTTCTGCTGTGCTTTCTTCATGCACTTAACAGGAGTACAAATACACACAGGCACGTAAATACACATGGACAGACATTTAAACACACGTACACACTCCCACACACACAAACACGTAAACACAAACACAGACACACGGACATACACACACACACACACACAAACACAATACGTACCACAATACAAACGCACACCAACATGCGTAGACATACGCACACAGACACCTGTAGGGTCTTTGGATAAACCCGTCTGCGGGTCAAATGTAACGGCACTTTAGTATTGTAAATGTAGAGGCTATCTCACTTGAGGACCTGGCAATGCTTGTGTGTCTAAACTGTCCCGTATCCTCTCTGCCCTGTTTCCAGGGAGGGAAAAACGAGATATTTGTGGATGTGATCGAGCGGATGTCTGTGGTCATCGGTTCCAACGTGAGTAACATGGTGTAAAAGGAGTTTATTTGCAACATATGAGTTATTACAGACCTGTAGAGCTTGTTTACCCTTTCTCTTCCTGTCTCTCTCTCTCTCTCTCGCTCTGCCTCTCTCTCTCTCCAGGGCGTGCTGATGAAGGCTGACATAGAGGGGGAGATCAGGGTGAAATGCTACATGCCCAGCTGTTCTGGTGAGCATCATGTTCAGGGGGGAGATCAGGGTGAAATGCTACATGCCCAGCTGTTCTGGTGAGCATCATGTTCAGGGGGGAGATCAGGGTGAAATGCTACATGCCCAGCTGTTCTGGTGAGCATCATGTTCAACATAGAGGGGGAGATCAGGGTGAAATGCTACATGCCTAGCTGTTCTGGTGAGCATCAACATGGTTGCACATGCCACTCATTGAGAAGCTGGTTTGACAGTTCATTTACATTTAGTCATTTAGCAGACGCTCTTATCCAGAGCGACTTACAGTAAGTACAGGGACATTCCCCCCGAGGCAAGTAGGGTGAAGTGCCTTGCCCTAGGACACAACGTCATTCCCGGCAATCAAACCGGCAACCTTCTGATTGGTAGCCCGATTCCCTAACCGCTCAGCAATCTGACCCCCACCTTTCTCTGTCTTCTCTTCCCCCCCACTTCCTGTTTCGTGTCCTATGACCCTCCTCCACAGAGATGCGTATCGGCCTCAACGAAGAGTTCAGCATAGGGAAGTCCCAACTAAGAGGTACGACGCTAAACCTGTCTAGCCATCTGATTTGTGTTTGTATCTCTTATCTGGGTGATTAAGGTCTCGTTTGTCTGTAAATCATACACTGTCCTTATTACTTACGGGTAAATTCGTAGGTACTGCGAATGTCTGACACAGTGAGAAACCTTGTCCAGTGCCACGGTACTCTTGGTAACGGTTCCTGTTGGGTAATATTTGGAGTGTTTCATCCGCCCCTTCCCCCCAGGCTACGGGGCAGCGGTCAGGGTGGATGAATGCAGCTTCCACCAGGCTGTAAAACTAGACGAGTTTGACTCCTACAGGATCCTGAAAGTCTGTCCCAGCCAAGGAGAGGTGGGGGTGTTCACCCACGTAACACACAAACACTCACAATGTACACACATTCACACACACACACACACACACACACACACACACACACACACACCACACACATCACACACAAGGATCTCATTATCTCATTTTTTTCCTCTACTTGTCACTTTTCCGCGCAGCAAACGGTGATGCAGAGTGAAAATCACACACTCTGCATTTTCTGTTTCCCTAACTTCTCTCTGTCTCTCTCTTTGTCTCTCTCTTTCTGTCTCTCTCTTTCTGTCTCTTTCTCTGTCTCTCTGTCTGTCTCTCTCTGTCTGTCTCTCTATCTGTCTCTCTCTCTCTTTCTGTCTCTCTGTCTCTTTCTCTACTCTGTCCTTCCCTTTTGTATATTTATCTCTTTCTGTCTTTTGCCTTCTGCATTTTCTGTTTCCCTAACCTCTCTCTCTCTTCCCTCTCTCTCTCTCTCTCTCTCTCTCTCTCTCTCTCTCTCTCTCTCTCTCTCTCTCTCTCACACAAACACTCATAATGTACACATCCACACACACACACACAAGGATCTCATCATCACATTTTTTTCCTCTACTTGTCACTTTTCCACGCAGCAAACGGTGATGCAGTACCAGCTGTGTGATGACCTGCCCACTCCAGCCCCCTTCCGTCTCTTCCCCACCATCGAGAGAGATAACGGCGGCAGGTACGCAACAGACAACCAATCATATCACCACAGGAAGTCCTGTTGTTTTTGCAGCTTGGCCGACAGGAAGTTGAGTCGTAGCATTGCTAAACCTCCAGTTCTCTCATCCTGTAGGTTGCTGATGTATCTGAAAGTGCGATGTGACCTGCCGCCTAAAAGGTCAGTTCTTCCTCTATGGTATGGGGGAAAAAAAACTATTTTTATAATTATTTATTTATTTAGCAGAGCCTCAACCTCCTCGATTTGCAGTATTAATCGACGTTTTTTTGTTGTTTTCAGCTCTGCTATTAATGTGTCGGTGACGATACCTGTCCCCAAAAACTCAATAAGGTGAGATCGTTTTTGACCCCCTGCACTGCATCCATAAAAACCTACCAGCCTAAACGTTGCTCTTCAGACTGTCAATAAAGTTTCATTTCACCAAATATCAAAATGCTAAGCTAACGCTAGCTCTCCCTTGTTTGTGTTGGTGCCCAGCCTGTCTCAGGAGCTGAGCAGTCCGGATCAGAAAGCAGAGCTGCAGCCCAAGAACAAGGCCATCCTCTGGGAGATCTCTCGCTTCCCCGGGGGCTCCCAGCTCTCCGCTCTGTTCAAGGTGACGCTCTGGAGACACGAGCGCGCTCTCGACTGCTCCCGCAATACTTCTTCTCTGATCTCTTCTGCGCGAGCGCGCGCTCTCGGGCGCTAGCGAGCGCGCGGGAGCGCGCGCGAGCGCAGCGCGCGCCGCCAGACGGGACACAACCCAGCGCGCGCGCGCGCGCGCGCGCCCGCACAGACGGGAACAGCGCGCGAGCGCGAGACCACAGACACAGACGGGAAAGCGCGCGCGCAGGACCGGCGGACGGGGCCGCGCGCGGCGCGCCGCGCGCGAGCGCGCCGCGCGCGCGGCCCACGGGCGGGCGCGCGCGAGCGCGCGCGCGCGCGCGACAGCACCACCAAGAACACAGCCAGAAGGGCACGCGCCGGCGCGCGCTCTGGCGTCGCGCGCAGGCGCGCCCGCCAGAAGGGAACGCAGCGAGCGCGAGAAGCACAGCAAACGGGACACGCGAGAGGCGGGAAAGCGGGAGGGGGCAGACGCGCGCGCGACGCAGCGAGCGCTCGCGCGCGCTTCCCCCGGAGGGCGCGAGCGCGCCGGCGCCGTCGCGCGGCGCGACCGCCCGCCAGACGGGGCACGCGCGCTCGATCGCGCGAGAGCGGCGCGCAGCGCTCGCGCACCTCCATACAGGTAACTCGCGCGGCTCGATCGCACGCCAGACGTGTCACTCGAGCTCTGCTGTACCTCTTGCGTGCCTGCGTCGAGAGCGCGCTCGAGATCTCGCGAGCGCGCGAGCGCTCGCGCCCCCTGTGCGGGCCAGAGCGCGGTAGCAATGAGCAGAGACGGGCACAGCGGTGCGGGACGGCGCGCGAGCGGGCGATCGCTCGCGGAACGTTAATCGGGACTTTACGCCTCTCTCTATCACTGGTACCTCTCCGCGTCTTTGTGTCTCTCTCCATTTACCTATCTCTCTTCACTCAAAACTCTATTTATTTATCTATCTCACTATATGGTATGGGGGTCCAGTTGGACTGCTTTGCCCTGCATCGAACACCCGGCGTTACAGAAAGGTTCTCAGAGAGCAGGACTGGGACTGGCGGTGTGTGTGGGGTGGGTGTGGCCGTACACCAGGGGACACAGAGATGAAAGGCAGATCCATGCCAAGAGGGCGATATGGAGGAGAGGAGAAAGCCCCCGCGAAGGCCCAAGAGGGCCACCCGCGACAAGCAGAAGACACCATGGCGAGGCAAAAAAGCAAGAAAGAGGAAAGACGAAACACAGGAGAAACGAAGAAGCCCACCCGAGGAAGAATCGCAAGAGAACCTATGCACTCATCCCCCTCTCTGCCACCACCGCCAATCAGTGCACCCGAGCGGACAAACCTAGACGCTCCTCCCCAAGAGCAACTTTATACTCAAAACCCGCTTACCATCCTACCCCATCCTACCCCATACTTTGTTTTCCAGTTGGAGGTCTCAGGCTTGAGCTCGCTCATGCTGGAAGTAGGTCCGGTCAGCCTGCGCTTCGAGCTTGCGCCGAGTACACCTGCACGGGACTACAAAATCAGATTCCTCCTGCTCCGCCCTCTCGCCCATTCAGCCCGGACCGTCTCAGCGCTGGGTCCGCTATTGACTCACTCCTCCGACTCCTATAATCCATCCGCATCTGACTCCCACACGCACCACGCACACACCACACACACTGCACTTAGAGCGGGCTAGTCCATTGGTCGAGAGCAGGTTCTGGGTTTTCCTGTTCGAAAACTGAGGCAAAACACAAGCCATGTTGAATGGAGACAAAATGTTGTACAAAATATAT
>CAEFZP010003979.1:0-317500 GCA_903064625.1 Mallotus villosus
ATGTATGGTTTATTGTTTGTACTGATGTTTATTTTCTGTGCTATAAGTAGGCCTATGTATTGTTCATTGTTCGTACTGTATTGTCCGTGTTTTTCTTCTGTGATTTACGTTGGCAAGAAATTGAAAGAAAGAAATGCTTAATATTTTCTTTACGGTTCTATTACTGTATTAAAACTAAGATAAAGGAATCAAATATCCAGTGGTTTAAAGTGATATGATGAATTGGACTTATACTGTTATTCCACATTAACTGGACATATACTGTTCTTCCACATTCCAGAAATGTAAATTATTCTAACTTTTAATTTTTAAGATTGATACTAAAACATCTTATCTCATTAGAATTGTGAAGCTTTTGTTGTCTATCTTCAAGTAAAAAAATTAGTTATAATATAATATTCAGAGACAAATGTAAAAAAATGTTATTATTCAAAATTAGAAAATATGGACTTATATGGTTCTTCGTCTCAACAGCTCAAATGTTGTCATACTAATGCTTTGTATACAACAATTCAAGGTAAAAACAGCAATATTTACAGCAATATTACAGCTAATCTAGAAGAACCACAGTGTATGCCAATAATGCAAACTCTTGTTAACTTGTTTTACTTGTCATTAATGACAGACACATTACAGGAAGATGGAGGCATTGGAGGAGAACCAGCAAGAGGCTCTCCTATGCAGGCGACTACAGGGCAGACACACTGAAGAGGTGCAAGTGATGGACCTACAGGTGGCCCAAACACAGCCCATTCAAAACAAGCCAGGTAAATGAATCATGATTGCAGCTTCCATATCCAACCTTTCACATGGTTATGTGACAAATGATGTTGATAGGTCACTAACTTATTTTGTGCTTCATTGTCAGGGCCAACAGACAGGACCTGTAGCGGAGACTGGCAGAAGATTTTAATTCACTGTTTGGCACTTTGTTTGAAATAAAATGACTGAATGTTACATGGAAATGCTGCCTCGTTTATGATTAGCTTGAGTTAGGCTACACATCACACAAACATAGTCCTAAAGTTGGCTACCATGTAGGCTAGCCTATTAAATACAAGAACAAGAAGCATTTTGGGCAAATGAGGTCTGCATATGAACCGCCCCAATATAAGCAGTAGCCTAGAAATTAGAAATATAGGTTACTTAATTAACGTCGCAGTTACGGACTGGCAACGTCACAAAATTACGTTGCTAGGAGGTCGCGGTTACGGACTGGCAACGTCACAAAACAACGTTGCTAGGAGGTCGCGGTTACAGACTGGCAACGTCGGGAAATTACGTTGCTAGGAGGTCGCGGTTACAGACTGGCAACGTCGGGAAATTACGTTGCTAGGAGGTCGCGGTTACGGACTGGCAACGTCGGGAAATTACGTTGCGACGACGTCGCGGTTACGGACTGGCAATGTCACAAAATGACGTTGCCGTTACCTCAGGGCGTCTTTCACTTCTCACGTTGCCGCAACGTCGGCAAAATGACGTTGCGACAACGTCGCGGTTATGGACTGGCAATGTCACCAAATGACGTTGCCGTTACCTCAGGGCGTCTTTCACTTCTCACGTTGCCGCAACGTCGGAAAAATGACGTCGCGACAACGTCGCGGTTATGGACTGGCAATGTCACCAAATGACGTTGCCGTTACCTCAGGGCGTCTTTCACTTCTCACGTTGCCGCAACGTCGGAAAAATGACGTCGCGACAACGTCGCGGTTATGGACTGGCAATGTCACCAAATGACGTTGCCGTTACCTCAGGGCGTCTTTCACTTCTCACGTTGCCGCAACCTCGCCAAAAGACGTTGCGGCGACGAAAGTTTGGTCAGCGAATGACGTTGCGGCAACGGAAGGGCAACGTAACTGTGTTAGCTGGGTACCTTGTTTGGCCAATTTGGTCGATTGTGGAAGTCCAACCGTTTTTAGTTATGGAGAGCCATCGCGCTAGCTTGGTTTTAACACAATAACCGAAATATTGCTAGACCCACACCTCAAAGTTAACCTAGACACAAACCTATATGTCCAATCCAAAAAATAAGGATATTTTCCTAGACCCAAGACTCTGCCGAAACTATAGATATCCTGTATGTGTCTGTGCGGTCAGAAATACAACAACTCGTTTGGCAGTTTCAAACACGTTCATGGTGCGTTGGTCTCAGAGCCATAGAAAAAGATTTTTCTTTACTTTTCTTTACTTTTTCTATGGCTCTGGTTGGTCTGTTTGGTTACCACGGTGACGGCGCAGCTGTCCTTGCTAACGAGTTGTGAGAAAATCAAACATTTCCCTTAATATCCACACCTCAAACAAGTTGACCTAGACGCAAAACTATACTTCCAATCAAAAAAATTAGGATATTTTCCGAGACCCAAGACTCTGCCGAAACCAAAGATGTCCTTTGTTTGTCTGTGGACTCAGAAATACGACTCTACCGGCAGTTAAAAAAACGTCTACTTTCAAATTTCTCTGACGAATTGTAGCCACCTTTCCATTGAAGTTAGTGAGAGAATTTGAAAGGCTGCTCTCGCTTCAAGGCTCATATCTGAAAATCTGTAAATGTGAGCTCTTAAGTAGTTACATTGTCTGAAAGAGGACAAGTTTTCCTACATTTTAAGGTCTAACTTGTTTCTGTAAGTTAAACTATATGAACGTTAGAGGAATTCGTTTGACAATTTAGTTGAATATAAGAAAAGCAGCAGCAAGCAGTGTGCCACTCTGCTCGCTGCTAATTCGAAAACTCAAGAAGGAGCAACATTTTTTATGTATTTAAAACTGTCATAATTCAGAATTGGCTGAATATTTGAAAAATATGAATCATTTGGGAATAGCTGAATGAACATTTTAAAGGTTGAATGGTGTCTCTAGCTGAAAGTATGCTGAAGTAGTTACGTTTGAAAGAGGAGGAAGCTTTTTAATGATTTGAAAGGATTTACCATTACTTTAAAGGGAGATTAATTTGCACAAAAACCTTAATTATTTAAAAAGTATAAAAGTGAGAAATACTAAAAGTCATAGCACAAATCTCCTGAAGGAGCTGAACGTTTTGATACAAAAATGTTATGAATCGGTGAAAGTATGCAGGACTAGTTAAACGATACGGAAGAACTAAGAAGTTGGAATATTAAGTATAAAGAGAAACAGGAAAACAATATTGAGAATGCTTAACAGCATTCTCACAACTAGAAACGGCTGTTCCTGCGAAACAGCAGTGAGAATGCTGAAAACCTGAATGGGGATAGCTGACTGTGCTAAAAAAGCTGAAAATTGTGAACATTTCGTAGAAAGTTATAAGCTGAAGCACCTGAAAGGAGAAATCATTCTGAAGAAATTGAAGATTTAGCAGAAAATTATTTGCTGGAGTTTCAAAAGGCCTGAAATGTATGTTAGAAAGGACCTGCAGCAAGATGAAGGCAGAAAAGTACAGAAAAGAGAAAGTACTGGCAGTTGGAAGGTACTGCTGTAAAAGGTATTTTTGAAAGGACCTGGAGCAAGATAAGTAAAAAAAAAGAAGAAAAGAAAAGGAAAAATGCTAAACAATAAGGGCAAAAATTCAGAAAGATGAGCTGCAGGAAAATGTGAAAATTTTGCAGAAAACCAGTTGTTGAAGTCTGGGTTGAACGAATTTGAAGGTAAAAGGACAACACTGGAATTACTTGAACTTGCTGGAAAAAAGGCAGAATTGATTAAATGGCTGAAAAAAAGTTGAAGGTTTAAAGAAGGAGATGGGAGATGAATCCTGTTCATATTTTGAATTTGTTTTCAATCCTTGTAAAATGAAGTCACCTAAAGATGCTAAATAAGTTGAGAAAAGGGAAAAATTAGCAGAAATGTAGTAGCTGAATCTCATCAGAGCTGCTTGGAAGTACTTGTGGAAGGACGTAGAGCTGAATTAGCATTGAAAAACATACAGTGCTGAACAATACAGTGTAAAGAAGTTCAACTGTTAAACAAATATATATTTAAAGAAGCCAATAAGACCATTGGTATGTACTCTGATATGAGAAGGAAGTGAATAAATTAAAGCGTGGATATCAACTTTAACATGGCCTGTATCTTGTATTGAAAGTGCTCGAAAATCAGCTTGTCTAATGTACTAGTATGGTGGACCGAGAAAACATTTGTTCGTCAAAGCGGATGTCGTGGGAGACACTACTGTGTTAGATTTACTGCCTCAAATTAGGATTAACGCCAGCTGCAGCAAACACTTAACTAGCTTAGCTACAGTACCCCAGCCCCGGTTTGGCTGTTTGTTACAGCCAGCTATGACAGCCTTGAGCTTTGATTTTTGCAGTTTCTGGGAAACTTGCTCAAATAAACGATCTAGCTAGATTATGTACACTTTAAGATCAATGTACATACCTTGTTGGTTGATTGTGGGAGTCCAACCGTTTTTAGTTATGAACAGGGGCGCCGCTAGGGATTTTGGGCCCCATGAAAAGAATCTTTACAGGGCCCCCAACACAGCGGCAACATTTTTTGATGCTATTTTACATACAATTATGCATTTTAAGGGGGCCCCCTCCATCATGGGCCCCTAGAATCCGTCTCCTTTACCCCCCCTTTTCGGCGCCCCTGGTTATGGAGAGCCATCGCGCTAGCTCCATTTTAAGAGACAATAACCGGGGGGAACAAGATGGCGTTGTAGAGTGAACAGCATTGTAAGCCAGCTCCAGTGGCATTTATCAGAGTTTATATATTAATCTATCATGTCTGGACAGTAAAAGTACTGAATTTTGTAGGGGAGGTACTCTAACATGAGTCTAGATCATTATTTTCGCCAAAATTCAGAAAGCATGAAAAAAACATTGAAGAAAGTGGTGAAGACTACTCCTGAGGTAACTGGTGTTAGCGGTGAACTAGCGGTTGCTAGCCCAGGGATGGAGCCAAATATTATTCAAGCTTTGGACAACATCACTGACAAACTCACTATGGTGATCGACACAAAAGTTTCCACAGTCTTAGAGGCCATTAAAGAGCAGACAGCACAGTTGCAAGCAATTGCAGCACGCGTAGGGGAGGCTGAAAAACGAATTTCTGAAGTCGAGGACACAACTATAGCCTCAGAAGCTAGGCTAGCATCCCTTGAAAAACAAGTGCGCGACATGTTTGAGCACATCGATGATCTTGACAACCGAGGTCGTAGATGCAATGTGCGTGTGGTTGGCATACCAGAAGGCTCCGAAAGGACAAATCCAGTGGAATTTTTAGAAACGTGGATACCAGAACACCTTCAAATGACTGTGAAAGATGGTTGTTTAAAGCTTGACAGGGCTCACAGATCATTGGCACCGAAACCCAGTCATAACCAGCGTCCAAGACCATTTATACTGAAGTTTCACAACTTTCAAGACAAACAGCCGGTAATGGATGCGGCACGGCGGCTCGGATCTCGAGGTCAAGATGATGCTACGGCCAGAAAGCCCAAAGCTTCCTTCTTCAATGACTACTCGGCAGAAGTGGTTCGGCAGCGTAAGGCATTTGATGACACGAAGACCCGACTAAGTAAAATGAACGTGATCTATGCATTGCTCTATCCGGCTACTTTAAGGGTGACAGTCGATGGTAAGCAGAAGAGATTCGACTCCCCGAAAGATGCCGCATTACTCGCACAGTCATTAGAAGAAGGACGCAAAGGTATGCCAGACTGAAGAGTGGACTCAGACACTGATTTTTGAAGATTAATGCGGTATGTTACCTCCTGTTTGAGTTTATCTATACATAGACTTTATATTTTATTTGCCAAGTATAGCCACTGTGAGTAGGCTGACGTGTTGTTGTTGGGTTTTTTTGACGATGGTGGTGAGGAATGGAGATTGGGTGGCAAGCTCTTTAGTCTTGCCATGGGCGATGTTTGGAACTCCCTGCAGGTTAGGTAGCAGGGACAACCCCCTTGCAAATTTAAGTTTAATTTGTTTATTTTTGTATAGTAGTTCTTGTTCACATTACTTTTTTTGTTTTTCTTCTCTTGGCTCAGTGACTGCACATGTCGTTTTATATGTTTTAGGATTCATGTTCTCAGCATACTTTCTCTACATAACAAATAAAGTTGGCCTATATGGCGAGTAATAAGTTACGTCTATGTACATGGAACATAAAAGGGGTTCATAGTCCTGTTAAAAGTTTTTGTACTGCGTTTTTTGAAAAAAGGGCATATTGATATTGCTCTCCTGCAAGAAACGCACTTGGATGATGAAGAGCATCTCAAATTGCAGAAGGAAGGTTTTAATCAGGTGTTTTTTTCCTCATACACCTCAAGAAGTAGAGGAGTGGCTATATTAGTGAGAAGGAACTTGCAGTTTTCATTGCTGGACTGTATTAAAGATAAAAGTGGCCGATATGTTATTGTAAAGGGCATCTTGCAAGATACAGTTATATCTATACTGAACGTGTACTACCCTCCTGCTCACCCCTCTGACTTTATAACTAAGGTATTCTTGGACTTTTCTGAGATTCAGTCAGATATTGCCATTGTAGGTGGAGATTTTAACTGCGTACTAAACCCACTTATTGATAAATTACCTTCTAAAGCTATGTCTCTTTCACCACAGGCTAAGGCACTCTGTTCTATTTGTGAGGATTTAGGATTTGTTGATGTTTGGAGAACAACTCACACTTCTGATAAAGCGTATACTTTCTTTTCTGCACCTCATGGCTCTCACAGAAGGATTGACTACTTTTTCATGTCAGGTCTCGCGATGCACAGGGTTTTGTCTTGCTCTATTGGTAGTATTTTGATTTCTGATCATGCCAAGGTAATTTTGGACCTCTCCATCAAGGGTGTACATAGTGGAGTGAAGTTCTGGAGACTGAACACATCAATCTTGAAAGATCATACATTTGTTACTCATTTTACCACTGAATTTCAGTATTTTATCTCCATTAACACTCGATCCACAGACAACCCGGCCTTATTATGGGAAACTGCTAAAGCATATGCTAGGGGGTTGGTTGATTATTTCCTTTTCAGCAAGTAAAAAAAGGCAAAAAAGAGAAAAGCAGAATCTGTTAATGGCTGAACTCAAAACTAAAGAAAATGCTTATGTTGAGTGCCCATCTCCCACTATTTTGACAGAAATATCTGCAATTAGAACAACCTTAAACAACCTTTTAACACAAGATGAGGAAGTCAAAGTCAGATTTATTAGACAAAAGTTTTATGAACATGGGGATAAACCTGGGAAATACCTAGCATATCTCACAAAAAAAAGAGCAGAGTCACAAACCATTGCAGCCCTTTGTGATGCTCAAGGCAGCCGTATATATGATAATAAGCTTATAAATGACACCTTTAAGATATTTTATCATAATCTCTATAGTTCTGAGCAGCCAAGGGATGCGTCTGTTTTGATGGATAAGTTCTTTGACCAGCTAAACTTGCCCACTATACCATCAGAACATAAACTTGCTCTTAATTCACCCATTTCCAGAGAAGAGGTGTTTAATGCCATAGGAACTCTTCAGAATGGGAAAGCTGGTGGACCGGATGGGTACAGCAGTGAATTTTACAAAGAGTTTTCAGGCATATTAGTAGACCCTTTAGTCAGCATGTTTAATGATGCTTTCTCAAATAAAGAGTTACCGCCGACCTTGAAAGAAGCAAATATCTCACTCATACTGAAAAAGTGGAAATGTCCTGAGTCCTGTGCCTCTTATAGGCCCATATCCCTTCTAAATGTAGACAGGAAGATCTTGGCAAAAATTTTGGCTATACGCCTTGAAGGTCTCCTACCTAAAATTATAAAAGAGGATCAAACTGGTTTCATAAAGGGGAGAAACTCTTATAACAATGTTAGGCGTCTTCTTAATATCATTCTTGTCTTCCAACGTAGACAAGTTGATGGTTTAGTGCTTTCTCTGGATGCAGAGAAGGCCTTTGACCGAGTTGAATGGTCATATTTATTTTACTGCTTGGAGAAATTTGGTTTAGGGGATAATTTTATTAGATGGGTCAAGGTCTTGTACGATAATCCTCAAGCAGCCATTCTTGCTAATGGACTGAGGTCTGACGGTTTCCCTGTGCATAGAGGAACAAGGCAGGGCTGCCCATTGTCCCCCCTATTGTTTGCCATGGTTATTGAACCATTGGCAGAGGCCATAAGGACAATACCCTCCATCCAGGGCTTACAAATAGACAATGTACATCATAAGATAAGCCTTTATGCCGACAATGTCTTAATTTATATTTCAAGTCCAGAAACAACAACTTGATGTTGTTGGTTTATTTAGCAAATTTTCTGGATATAAAATTAATTTGTCAAAATCAGAGGCCATGCCGCTAGGGAGCCTAAGCTCAATATCTACAACACTGCCTTTTCCCCCCTTTAAGTGGTCCCCAGGGGGCTTTATCTATTTAGGTATATTCATAACCCCTACATTTGAGTAAATGTATAAGGCTAACTTTGTTCCATTGTTTGAGAAGGTAAGGCTAGATTTGGAGCGTTGGAACTCTTTGCCAGTCTCCTGGCTAGGTCGTATAGCTCTTATTAAGATGAACATATTGCCTAGATTGCTTTACCCTATCCAAATGATCCCAGTTTTATTTTCAAATGGAGTCTTGAAAAAACTAAATGGTTGGCTTAGTGCATTTATATGGAGCAAACGTAGACCAAGGCTAAAGATGGCTACCTTACAACTGCCAAGCTCTGAAGGTGGATTAGATTTACCAAATTTGAGAAAGTACCAGCTTTGTGCTCATTTGCGATATATATATGATTGGATCGTAAATGAGACAGCCTCTGTCTGGCTGGATGTGGAAACCTCCCTATCAAAATACCCACTGAAGAACCTGTTGTTTGTTAAGAGTTTTAAAACTGTTAGGTCATGCTGTGACAATATTGTTACTCTCAACACAATTAAGGCTTGGCGACTAACACGTAGACTTGAGGGGAGGTCAAAACTAACATCAGTTTTCACTCCTATTTTGAACAACCCCGATTTCCAACCAGGACTTCTTGATGCTGGCTTCAGACAGTGGCAGGATTGTGGCATTTATGTGTTGAAAGACCTAATTTCTGATAATACATTACTGTCATTTAACCAAGTGGTTGAGAAATATAATATCCCCAGGCAGAGCTTCTTTCGTTATTTACAGATAAGACATTATATATTGCACAGTACAACCCTAATTGATAACCCTGGTGCATCTCATCTTGAGAAAGTACTGTTTGCAACACCTGGGAGATTGTCTATCAGTCTACTCTACGGAGCTATGCGTACTCTGGCAACTGTGGCTTTGCAAGAGCTTAAAGAAAAGTGGGAAAGCGAATTTTCTGTTACAATCAATGACAATGAGTGGGACGATATTTGGGTCTACGCTAAATCAATTTCAGTTTGTAATCGAGCCAAATCTATACAGCTAAATTTTTTACATAGAATGCATATCCCCCAACCGCAGACATCATTTTAATCCAACTTTGTCGCCAATGTGTCTTAAATGTAAAACAGAGATTGGTACTCTAACCCATTGCCTTTGGTCATGCCATAAACTGCAAAGATACTGGGCTAATGTTTTGACAGAAATTGAAAAGATACTTGGGCAAAACTTACAGATGGATCCAATGTCTCTTATTCTAGGTCTCCCTTCTAGATATGTAGTGTTAAAAAACCAGAGGCTCTTCTGTATTCTTACATATGCAGCTAGGAAGAATATATTATTACAGTGGATAAGCGATAGACAGCCAACTGTTAAGGGCTGGCATAATGTTTTGTTTGATTTAGTACCTCTAGAGTACCTGACATGTGTGATACATTCCAAATCTAAACAATTTTATAAAGTTTGGGAACCTTATCTGAATTATTTAGACCCCAACGTTTCTGACATTATGTTACAGGGATTTTTTGAAAAGTCGTAAGAGAGAATACTTTGCTGTGTATCTGTTTTCTTTCTTTATTCATCATTTTTATTGTATTGTATGTGTGTAGCTGAGCCGATGTTGTTGTATCTGTGTGTTGTGTTTTTGATGTGTGTGCTTGTTTGAAGTATGGTTGTGTGCTAAAAAAATGAAAACCAATAAACATATTTACAGAGACAATAACTGAAATATTGCTAGACCCACACCTCAAACAAGTTAACCTAGACGCAATCCTATATGTCCAATCCCAAAAATAAGGATATTTTCCGAGATCCAAGACTGACGAAAATATCCTGTATGTGTCAGAAATACAACTCGTTTGACAGTTTCAAACACGTTCATGGTGCGTGTCTGTTTGGTTACCACGGTGACGGCGCAGCTGTGAAACCTAGCATTCATACCTCAAACAAGTTGACCTAGACGCAAAACTATACTTACAATTAAAAAAATTAGGATATTTTCTGAGACCCAAGACTCTGCCGAAACCAGAGATGTCCTTTATTTGTCTGTGGAGTCAGAAATACGACTCTACCGGCAGTTTAAAAATACGTCTACTTTCAAATTTATCTGACGAATTGTAGCCATCTCTCCATTGAAGTTAGTGAGAGAATTTGAAAGGCTGCTCTCGCTCTAAGGCTCATGTCTGAAAATCTGTGAATGTGAGCTCTTAAGTAGTTACATTGTCTAAAAGAGGATACGTTTTCCTACATTTTAAGGTCTAACTTGTTTCTGTAAGTTAAACTATATGAACGTTAGAGGAATTCGTTTGCCAATTTAGTTGAATATAAGAAAAGCAGCAGCAAGCAGAGTGTGCCACTCTGCTCGCTGCTACATCTGCTACATCATACATCTCCTGAAGGAGCTGAACGTTTTGATACAAAAATTATAGGGATCGGTGAAAGTATGCAGGACTAGTTAAAGTGTAAGGAAAAAAACATGGACGTCCATTATGGGGTCATTATTGTAGCAAAACTATTCACAAATGCATAGCACGATCCACAAATGCACAGCACGATTCACAAATGCACAACATGATTCACAAATGCACAGCAAGATCCACAAATGCACACCACGATTCACAAATGCACAGCACGATTCACAAATGCACAGCACGATTCACAAATGCACAACATGATTCACAAATGCACAGCAAGATCCACAAATGTGTGCGATCCGCGATACACAAATGCGTACCACGATCCACAAATGCGCACTGAGATTTGTGTATGTGTAAAACAATCTAGTCACAAAGTCTGGCCTCTCACTTGGCGCTGTTTTTACACGTGACTTTTGCTACACTTCTGCCGTGGTACAAATCCACAACTCGTGTGCGTGCGTGCCTCAGTAGCTGTAAAGCCTCCATGCCACCAGTCGGCGGTATAGCGGCCCAGTGACGTTTAAGGCAACGTAACATTGCTGGGTGGATCAAGCGGTTAGACTCGTCGTGGCTGGAGTTGGAATGCAAGGCAGACAACGATGCAGCCACGAGAGCTTTCGGTAAGTATATTTTATGTTTAGTAGTAACTGTCATAAGTAGCCTTATATCGCCCAGTCAAATATAATATTATCAGTAACACTAGTTATCTGTGAAGAAATAACTTTAGCTCCGCTCATGCGTCACCGAGCAAACTGGTAGTAGCTAGCTACATCATAGAAGTGGCACTAGCAAACTAACTAGACCAATTTACCTACCTAAAAATGTATGTGCCGCATATGGTGTGTAGGTAGCTAGGATCGAGTCACGATCAGGAGTCTATCTTGCTTTAAAACGAGTTTGGTGGAAGTTTGTATTTAAATAAGGCTAAATATTCAGAGTTGTCTTGAGTTTCATCAACTAGCAAGCTAGGCACATTCAATCATCAGAAAATGTTTTCCTAATGTACATTTAGACTTTTTGTTCTATGTATGCTCTACACATGTATGGCTAACATAATTAGGGCCATTGTCAGCTGCGCTTTGCATACTTAAGGCAGCTAGCACTCCAGTGGCAGCCTCGCCTGGCAGCCTCGGTCACTAAGACTCGGGCAACAAGAGGAGTCTTCCGCGGGAGTCATCCGAGGAAGGCCGACGAGGCGGATCACCTGTTCCGATAAGTATCCCCCCCCTATTTTTTTTAATTTTCTACCTAGAACACATTTATAGCTAGCATGTGCTTCTTTAGCATTCCCGTTCACTACAACACCCGCAGACGTAGACGTAGATATGTCACGAAGTATATACGTTCCACTTCTAACTTTAGCTACCTCTCTAGATCTTCTCCACCTGCTCTCTCTCTTTCTATAGGACTCTGGAACTGCCAGTCTGCTGTAAAAAAGGCCGACTTCATTCCAGCGTTAGCATGCCATGCTTGTCTTGATGCCCTCGCGCTAACAGAGACATGGATCCTACCAGAGAACACTGCAACTCCAGCTGCTCTCTCTGTCAACCACTCGTTCTCCCACTCTCCTCGCCTAACTGGGAGAGGAGGTGGGACAGGTCTGCTTCTTTCCCCACTCTCTTTTACTGCCAAATCATTTGAACACCACTATGTGATGCTAACTGATCCTATCAAAGCATTTTTAATTGTCCTCTATCGCCCACCAGGGCCCCTAGCTGACTTTGTGGAGGAGCTGGACATGCTCCTCAGCGCCCTCCCGGATGATGGAACCCCGCTGATACTTCTTGGGGACTTCAACATCCATCTCGATGGAACGCAGGCTGTTGACTTCAAGTCTCTCCTGACCTCCTTCGACCTGACGTTGCTCAACACACCAGCAACCCACCAGGCAGGAAAACAGCTGGACCTCGTCCTGACATGTAACTGTATCACTGACCTAACCTCTGTAACCCCACTACACATCTCTGATCACTACTTTATCCAATTCTCTATCTCTCTCCCTCCAACTCTTCCTACTTCCCCTCCCCTCGTAACTTTCAGACGCAATCTCCGCTCCCTATCCCCCTCACACTTCTCCTCCATTGTAACATCCTCCCTCCCTCCTATTAACGAGTTCATGTCCCACCCCACCGACACTGCCACTAACATGCTGTTATCCACATTAACTGAATCACTTGACACCCTCTGCCCCCTGTCAACTAGGCCTGCGCGATCTTCTCCCTCCTTCCCGTGGCTCACTGATGTTATTCGTGAAGAACGTTCCACCCTTCGAGCGGCTGAGAGGAGATGGCGCAAGTCTAACGACAGTCTAGACCTTGATAAGTATCACTCCCTCCTCAAATCCTTCTCTGCCCATATAACTGATGCTAAAACTCACAACTTTTTGAACAAAATTAACTCTGCCTCAAACCCTCACAAACTTTTCTCTACCTTCTCCACCCTTCTTAACCCACCTCCCCCACCCCCTCCCTCCACTCTGACAGCAGACGACTTCTCTTCCTTCTTTGAGAAAAAAGTTGCTGACATTAGCAGTCGGTTCCCTGAACCAACCTTTCCTATTCACTCACCCTCTATGACTGACCCTACTAAATGTCTCAACTCTTTCTCGGCCCTATCTGAGGCAGAGATCTCTGACCTCATTCTCTCTCATCGCCCCACCTCCTGTCCCCTTGATCCAGTCCCCTCCCCTCTCTTTCAAACCATCTCTCCCTCCATCATAACATTCCTTCTCCATGTCCTCAATTCTTCTCTTACTTCTGGCACTTTCCCCTCTGCCTTCAAACAGGCCAGAGTTAGACCCCTACTCAAAAAACCCTCCCTTAACCCAGCTGTCCTCCAGAACTACAGACCGGTATCACTTCTACCCTTCTTTTCTAAAACAATTGAACGCGCTGTATCTAACCAACTGTCTAACTTTCTCACTCAGAACAACCTGCTTGACCCCCACCAATCGGGCTTCAAGACGGGCCACTCCACTGAAACTGCCCTCCTGTCGGTCACCACGGCCCTCCAGTCTGCCAGAGCGGCCTCGAGGTCATCCGTCATCATACTGCTGGACCTCTCTGCAGCATTTGATACGGTTAACCATTGGATCCTGCTCGCCAGACTCTCCGAGATGGGCATCACTGGCACTGCACTTCAGTGGATCTCGTCCTACCTGTCGGGAAGATCCTACCAGGTCTCCTGGGGAGGCGATGTGTCTGACCCCCGCCAGCTCTCCACTGGTGTCCCACAGGGCTCCGTCCTTGGACCCCTCCTCTTCTCCCTGTACACCACCTCGCTTGGACCAATCATCACCTCCCATGGCTTCTCCTACCACTGCTATGCTGACGACACCCAGCTCTACCTGTCGTTCCCCCCGACCGATCCGGGGATCTCAGCCAGGATTGAGGCCTGCCTCACAGACATCTCTGCCTGGATGACCAAGCACCACCTCCAGCTGAACCTCGCCAAAACCGAACTCCTCATCATCCCGGCCAAACCGTCCTTCTCCCATGACCTCTCAATCACCCTGGGATCGGCGACGGTGACCCCTTCGTCCTCTGCCAGGAACCTCGGGGTTACCATGGATGACGAGCTCTCCCTCACAGCCCACCTCGCTGCTGTCTCCCGGTCGTGTAGATTCACCCTCTACAACATCCGGAAGATCAGGAGATACCTGTCTGAGCACTCCACCCAGCTGCTGGTCCAGGCACTTGTCCTCTCCAAGTTGGACTACTGCAACTCGCTGCTCGCCGGGCTCCCAGCATGCGCAACCCGCCCTCTCCAGAGGATTCAGAACGCAGCGGCCCGTCTGGTCTTCAACCTACCCAGACGCTCCCATGTTACCCCGCTCCTCGTCTCCCTTCACTGGCTGCCCGTCACGGCCCGTATCAGATTCAAGACCCTGGTACTGACCTTCCGAGCGGTGAATGGGACTGCACCCGACTACATCAAGTCTCTCCTCCAGCCCTACACCCCCTCCCGCCACCTTCGGTCCTCCTCTGACAACCGTCTGGTGGTCCCACCGCTCAAGACCGCCCGGTCCCAACACAAGCTCTTCCCCTGTCTGGCCCCCCAGTGGTGGAATCAACTCCCCACCTCCATCAGAGACACTGACTGTCTCCCCACCTTCAAGAATAGGCTCAAGACACACTTGTTCCGGGAATACAACGGTACCTAGGAAAGATCTGCTGGACATGATGTTAGTTTCTTCCAGGATCACAAGGACTCTGACTTAGAGAGCTGCTGCTCTTGTCGGTTAGCTGTAACTGATTACAATTATTGTACTCGCTGTGAGGTAGTTTACTGTTGTTTGCTCTTCCACAGGTGCACTTTAAGATTCATGTTGTCCAATTGTAACTTGTTTAACTTCATGCTCTTATGATTTTTCCCTTTGGCACTTATTTTTGTTTTTTTTCACAATGTATGATTCATGTTTGACTACTTGCAATGTTGGGGATATCTTGTTGTTATGATCAGTGACCTATGTACTTTTGTAAAGCTCTCTCTTGGAAGTCGCTTTGGATAAAAGCGTCTGCTAAATGAATAAATGTAAATGTAAATGTATATGTAGTGGCTGACCAAGGGGTTTGACATCATACAAGAACTTAAAATATGATGAACAAATATTAAGGCTGTTTATGTCAGTTCATAAAGTGGCCCATCATGTCATGATTATGCATGACTTTACAGTCCGATGCAAATCCAAATGTTAACATCTTAAGTTATGTTTCTATAGGAGTTGCAAATACCAGAGATCAACTGGGAGTCCAATGGCATTAATGCTGACCTGGGCCTGGTATCCATGTACCAGTCCTTGAGAATTGTCTGGATGAACTCGAGATGGATCATCTGATCAATTGACCCAGTTGCCACCTGTGCTGCAGTTGAATGTGTGCAGAATATCATCAACACCAGATAAAGTTAACAGATTTAACATTTGTTTTACCAGTTAGAAGTAAAAGCTTAGTTTTGGACGCTAACCCAATAGTTATATATAAGCTTTTGTTTGCATTGAAGTACATATTTAAGCTCCGTCTCCCGTTTAGTGCTCCACGCACCTGAATAGTTTCATATCCGCTTAATGTTAGGCTCTCCAGCCTCAAGACGAAGGGGACCGCAACAGCGAGGATGGCGTATGAACAATGTGTGTGTGTTGCCAATCAATTAATAAACTATTAATAGCAAAACTTAGTGAGTTTGAAACTGTTTAGAGAAATTACAGATTTAACCTTTTATTCTGCATACAATTATACTGTGTTGAGCATTTCTTGCCTACAGAAAGGGGAACCTTACCAAATGAACTCAAGCCAACACCAAGCTTATCTTTACAGCATGCCATTTGGTAAGCCTAACAGGGTAAAAACTCCAAAGACGCACACACACATACGAGATCTTTCAGCTAGACAGCTGTTATGCAGGGGAGTTAGCCAATGACAGAAGAGACATGGGACAGTTGCATGTCTGTATCATGATTGTGGATGGATCAATGAACCAGAACTGCAGCAGATTCCTCAGATGCTCTGAAGAGGCTGTTGAAAAGACAGACCTGTGAGACACATGTTCTATACTCTTCTTTATATTTACACTCTTTATAAACAAAAAGCCAATGAAGGAAGGTTAGAGGCAGGAAGGACGGAAGTGATGAGTTTTTCAATGGAAAAACAAATACATTTAATACAATTAAAAAAGCACACCATGTTCAATAAAAGTCCGTAAATAAGATGTGGCCCAAGTGACAACCTCGACAGAGACATCTTCGTCATCAGAATCAGCGTCCGGGTGATGTGTGTAAGAATCATCTGGAAAGACAGAGAATGGGAATACAAATTGGAGAATAGGTATTCAAGAAGAGGTCTTTAACATAACCTTTGATGGATAAATATCTTAATTATTTAGGTAATAAATCAAATTATGTACCTTGGGTGTGATTTCAGCATCTTCTCGTAAGGGAAAAGTAGCTTAACCACATCTCATCTGTTAGAGAGAAGTGGCCAAATGCCAATCACCTTTAATCCCTTTCTCAACTGTTTCATTTGTTTCCCTGATCGGCCACTTCAATACATATACTTTAGTCCATACATGTGCAGTGCATTAAAAATAGAACAAAGAAAAAGTCTAAATGTACATTTTCTGATGATTGAATGTGCCTACCTTGCTAGCTGATGAAACTCAAGACAATATTTAGCCTTATTTAAATACAAACTTCCACCAAACTCGTTTTAAAGCTAGATAGACTCCTGATCGTGACTCGATCCTAGCTACCTACACACCATATGCGGCACATACATTTTTAGGTAGGTAAATTGGTCTAGTTAGTTTGCTAGTGCCACTTCTATGATGTAGCTAGCTACTACCAGTTTGCTCGGTGACGCATGAGCGGAGCTAAAGTTATTTCTTCACAGATAACTAGTGTTACTGATAATATTATATTTGACTTGGCAATATAAGGCTACTTACGACAGTTACTACTAAACATAAAATATACTTACCGAAAGCTCTCGTGGCTGCATCGTTGTCTGCCTTGCATCCCAACTCCAGCCACGACGAGTCTAACCGCTTGATCCACCCAGCAATGTTACGTTGCCTTAAACGTCACTGGACCGCTATACCGCCTACTGGTGGCATGGAGGCTTTACAGCTACTGAGGCACACACGCACGCACACGAGTTGTGGATTTGTACCACGGCAGAAGTGTAGCAAAAGTCGCGTGTAAAAACAGCGCCAAGTGAGAGGCCAGACTTTGTGACTACATTGTTTTACACATACACAAATCTCAGTGCGCATTTGTGGATCGTGGTACGCATTTGTGTATCGCGGATCGCACACATTTGTGGATCTTGCTGTGCATTTGTGAATCATGTTGTGCATTTGTGAATCGTGCTGTGCATTTGTGAATCGTGCTGTGCAGTTGTGGATCGTGGTGTGCATTTGTGGATCTTGCTGTGCATTTGTGAATCATGTTGTGCATTTGTGAATCGTGCTGTGCATTTGTGGATCGTGCTATGCATTTGTGAATAGTTTTGCTACAATAATGACCCCATAGTCCATGATTATCAGGGACGTCCGTCTTTAGAGGGAGCATAGAACAAGGACGGCGATGCTTTCGTCTCTGATTAGCAGGGACGTCCCTCGCTAGTGGGAGCAAGATAGACAGCCGGCGATGCTTTTCAGAGTGCCGTTCCTGATTTTTGTATGAATTGCATAGCTTTATTTTATTTTTTACATACAAAAGTAGGCCAATCAACAACAAAATATCATGACAATATAGACTTGAAAAACAACTTTAACATGGTTTAGGGTATGCCTAGGCTACATATATTTTAAGTATTTCATGAATTGTTTATAAAGACTTAAACGTTGTGTTATGACCCTGCCTACATTGCTTTTTCGGTCCTAGGCTACATATATTTTAAGTATTTCATGAATTTTTTATAAAGAATTAAACTTTGTGTTATGACCCTGCCTACATTGCTTTTTCGGTCTGTTAAGCCGTCAGTTTACACTCCAATTTAGCGCATTAACCACTTTGAGCGGAGACAAATCTAAACGTTGCAATACCATGCTATGCAACAAGTCTAGAAGTTTAGAAAATATGTATTTAGCCTTGTACCAGCGAAAGTCGTTTTTCACTATGGATCCGGCGATATTTTATCTTACACGCCGGTAAAGTTAGCATTGAGCCAGAAGTTAGCATTAAAACATCATAACACACGGCTGTTCCAACACATTTGTCATTTAATTACGTTTTTAGTTGACCAATTATGATTGCAGAAACAAAACGTTATGCCCTGGCAGTCTGTTTAAGCAGCTCCGGCAGAGTTCTATACCGCTACGAGGGACTGCTAAACTGGCAGCGTCCTATCCCAACGGAGCTTCGAGAGCCGTTCCGCGGGTGCAGAGCTGGAGACAAGCTGGTCAGGAGGGCGGTGACTGTGGTGGAGATATGCGGGGCAAGCTCTTGGCCATCATGGGCAATGTCAATCATCTCCTCCGCCATGTCGAGGCAGGACAGTCCAGCAGCCTCCGTGGCGTGCGGCCCAACACCCTACGTTCTCGTACTGATCAGCGCATATATATTGTTGTATTGTCTGTTTGTATTGTATCGTGTTGTCTGTAGCTACATACAGGGAGCTGTGAGAGACACCTGAATTTCCCCACGGGATTAATAAAGTAGCCTATATATATATAAATCTAAAACCCCAACATCAATATCAAATCAAACAATGTAGCCTTAAAGCATAGAACCCGTCTCATAAATAGCTTTCCTGCTATTGATAAATAGTTCAGCCAAAGCGGCACATTCCGTGATGCCTGTAAAGTACTCTTATGACCTAAAACAAGAACATTTCAATGAAAAATAAACTGAGAAAACACATTGTTATTGCATTTGGTGTTGTAAGCATAATGAATACAACATAACAAAACAGCATCGCCGTCCGTCTATCTTGCTCCCCCTAGCGAAGGACGTCCCTGCTAATCAGAGACGAAAGCATCGCCGTCCTTGTTCTATGCTCCCTCTAAAGACGGACGTCCCTGATAATCATGGACGTCCATGAAAAACAGGGACGTCCATGAAAATCAGGGACGGCCGTCCATACATGCAAAGATCAGCGCCAAAACTCCCCCTAGCAAGGACGTCCATATGGACGTCCATGACGCTCTGAGGGATTTAGCCCCTACTGTCAACCGTTGAACCCTCCCCTTTCGATTGACACCAAGATTGACCCAATCAGAGCTTCCATGCCCTGTTGACAGCCCTCTACAGCCAACTAGGTCCGAGCGTCCCGCCCACACTCGTTCTACACGAATATCTAACACGTGGCTTTGAATGGCTCTGAAATGAGCTTGTTAGCCTTGTAGCTAACGAAATGCTGCAAACGCTAATACCCAACATGCCAAGTTTCTGTGGAGCCTTCGAAATAAAAGTCTTGCGCAATCTAGTTGACAGAATCAGTGTTCTTTGTGCGCCAATCCTGAAATCAGATAAAGCACACAATGTGTTCATAATTCAGTTTTTGTGTTTCAGTAATACTAATGAGGGATTTAGCTATTATATATGATAGTTCTAAGTACCACCTTTCATTAGAGATAACAATTATGAAAAATAATACCTTTGTATTTGACCTTGGTTCAAAGGGTCATTTTGGAGTCTCCAAAAGGCCCTTTTAGAAAACACACGGATGTACTCTTATAAAAACATGTGTAAAATATGAATACATTGTGGTATTATGTTTGACTTTTGATTTGAATTGGGTAAGGCTTCAACCTGTGGTCCAATGCTGTGTTCCAGCTAATACCTACCACCTCTAGGCCTCTTTAGACCTCTGTTTTCAAAACAAAAACTAGGCGGAAATATACATTTTCACTTTCCTTGTGTTTAAGCTGCTATAACTCAACACCAGTAGGACTGACAGGGGTCCTGACAACAGGGGACATAACTTCAGAGTGTCAGATTTCAAAATAGACTATTTACATGCATGTACTCCAAATGGTTCAAGAAAAGCTTTCAATTTACTTTGGGTATGCTGTTTAGGCGTTTTTAGGCACATTGTAGACCTTTCAAACCTACGTCACACGACTGTCAAGCTGGCTCAACTGCGCATGTGGGTTGCAAAAGACGAACTTCCCGGGTAAAATACACTTGGAGTGTCGATCAGGTCATCATATCTCTGTTCACTGGATTACAGGGCTTGACATTAACTGTTTGAGGCACTTGTCCTTTGTCGGCTGAAAAGATTGCTTTGTTGTCAAAAGTATAAACAAACACACAGGGACGTCATAAACATTCAATGCTCTAATTACATTTCACTTGTCAATGCACAAAAGTCACTTGACCCCCATAGCTTTAAATAGCCTGACCAAGTGATCGGGCAAAACTAGCCTGGCTAACGGAGGTCGCTTTCTCAGGAAAATTAGTAATGAAACAGGCTCGGTTAAAGAAATCCAATATGCTGGCTATCTTCAGCAGGCTCGTATCTACGTTAGGCAGTCCTCTCTGACATTTCTGGAGTGAAATACAACATTGTGCAGTGTGCACACTGCCAGTGAGCGACAAGTCTGACTGAGGCTAATGGGGACGCAGTCTCACACTCAAATTGCCAGTTTAAACAAATCACAAAAATAATCGGACCAGCTGGCTAAAAGCAGAATTCCCATATCTCTTGAAAGCTGCACTGCTCGACTTTTTAGATGTTGAATTGACTGTAAAACTGTAAAATTATTAACTTTGTGACATGACGCAAAGACATCCCAGCTAGCATGTGACCGACGGCCCAGCAGCGGTCCACTGGTGGCATATTCAGCGGGCCATCAGCGGGCGCCACCAGCGGCTGGCTGGTGTTTTGCTCATTGTTTTACCAGCGGCCCACCAGTGGCAGCCTACTCTTTACTGACAGAAGTCCGCTACTGGCCCGCTGGCTGCGGTTTGCTGAAGGCCCACCATCGGGCTATCGCTCATATTCAGATCTGTACATTCTCTACAAATAACGTAGGCTACTACACCATAATCAAGAATAAACGCTTTACAAATTTATTTTGAAACAGATGACTTTTTACACGTAGGAACTTCAATGGATATACAAAACAATAAATGATATTCTAAATATAGATATTCTAATACGGCACAGAATACACAATTATCATCATATAACCTATAATCTTAATTTAAATATGTGGTCTACCTATACTAACGGTACAACCTCTCACTAATGCTAAGTATGTACAATTTAGAATAAAAATAAAGAATATGAAATATAAAATGGCCATAATATACAATATAAAATACAAATCGTATTAAAAAAACAAAGTGCAAAAAATAGTGAACATATATACACTTTCAAAAGACAAAGTAGTGTGCTACACAGTCTTCTGTCTGTCTCTTCGTCCCCCATCTCTGTCTGCAGCTCCCTTCATAAATTTTGATGCAATTTCCTGGAGACTCCCTTCTGTTGCATCTCGGGTCCCTGGGTTCTTTCTAATTGCTCCTGAAATCATGGAAGATTGTTTGATACAGTGTTACTCAAACAGGTTCAGCCTGCCCTTCAATGCCCCCCCACTCTCCCACATGGAATACATTACCCCCATTATTTTAGCTATAAAAATAGCCAAGGCTATTTTCTACAATGGCAACATACTTTGTTTTGTATTCTACAATACTGTCTTTTGCTAAACTGTTGAAAATAAGATAAAAAATATACTAATAATAAACTGCTGTTTTCAAACTTATTATGGACAATGTTCTTTAAGATGAGACCCTTGAATGAAATCTTCTGGCCCAAGCCGGTCCAGTTACAGAGCTTAGTTAGGTCATTGCTGAAGAGGCAGGAGAACATACTCTTCACTGAATCCTTGGTGGATTTCCCCCCCTTAGCAGCCAAAAACCTGACCTGTCAAATTATTTTCACATATGAATATCGTTTATTATAGAGAATTAAACAATTTTCACAAATAGTCATTTACTGTTACTTTTAATGTACATAATGTATAAAATATTGTATACTCGTATTGTATACTCGTAGAATCTGCACTTTAATCATACAGTAATATCATACAGAGTGCAGAGAAAAGCAATTACAGTCGTATGCAAAAGTTTGGGCACCCCTGATAATCTCCATTACTTTCATCTATAAAATGTTGGGCGTTTGGATGAGGAACGTCTTTGTCATATATATACACATACGTCATGGACAGTGATATTTTAGCCGTGAAATAAGGTTTATTTGATAAACAGAAAATATGCCATACGCATCATAAGAGAATTAGACACTTGCATAAATTTGGGCACCCCAACAGAAAAATCACATTAATATTTAGTAGAGCCTCCTTTTGCAAAAATAACAGCTTCTAGACGCTTTTTATATCCTCTGATGAGTGTCTGGATTCTGGATTGAGGTAATTTGGACCATTCTTCCTTACAATACATCTCCAGTTGAGTAAGGTTTGATGGGTGCCTAGCGTGGACAGCCCGCTTCAAGTCACCCCATAGATTTTCAATTATATTCAAGTCTGGGGACTGGGATGGCCATTCCAAAACATTGTAGTTGTTCCTCTGCATAAATGCCTTAGTGGATTTGGAGCAATGTTTCGGGTCGTTGTCCTGCTGGAACACCCAACTGCGCCGTAACTTCAGCTTTGTTACAGATTCTTGAACATTATTGTCCAGAATTTGCTGGTACTGAGTTGAATCCATACGACCTTCAACTTTAACTAGATTCCCAGTTCCTGCACTAGCCACACAGCCCCACAGCATGACGGACCCCCCACCAAATTTTACTGTGGGCAGCAAGTGTTTTTCTAGGAATGCTGTGTTCTTTTGCCTCCATGCGTAACGCCTCTTGTTGTGACCGAATAACTCCATCTTTGTCTCATCAGTCCACAGTACTTTGTTCCAAAATGAGCCTGGCTTGTTCAAATGTAGTTTGGCAAACCTCAAGCGAGCCTTTTTGTGGCGCGTGTGCAGAAAAGGCTTCTTCCGCATCACTCTCCCATACAGCTGTTCTCTGTGCAATGTGCGCTGAATGGTTGAGCAATGCACAGTGACACCATCTGCAGCAAGATGACCTTGCAGCTCTTTGGAGGTGATCTGAGGGTTGTCCTTGACCATTCTGACCATTCTTCGCCTTTGCCTCTTTGTTATTTTTCCTGGCCTGCCACTTCTGGCCTTAACAAGAACTGTGCCTGTTGCCTTCCATTTCCTAATGACATTCCTCACAGTGGAAACTGATAGCTGAAACCTCCGGGATAACTTTTTGTAGCCTTCCCCTAAACCATACTGCTGAACAATCTTTGTTTTTAGATCATTTGATAGCTGTTTTGATGCCCCCATTTTGCCACTGTTCAGAGGAGAATCAAAGAGAAGCAAAACTTGCAATTGGCTAACTTAAATACCCTTTCTAATGATTGAATGCACCTTTTTATGTAATTGAAGGCTTAACGAGTTAACCAGACTAACTATGTGTTGCAGTTAATCAGCATTTAGTAGGCAGAGGTATTCAAATCAAATAAATGATAAGGGTGCCCAAACTTTTGCACAGCCTTTTTTTCACATTTGATTTAATTTCACACAACTAAATACTGCTACACCAAATATCTTTGTCTGGAAAACACCCCAGCACTCAGTGTTAACTAGAAAAGTAATATTACAATATTATATTGATCTTTTTTGGTGAAGACAGGAAATTATCATGCAGCCTCAGAGGGGTGCCTAAACTTTTGCATACGACTGTATACATGAGGGGGTGGCAAAAATGTAATCATCACAGATTGACTGACCATAGGCTTTTGGTAAATGCAATAGCTATGAAAGTTGTTCACCATGCCCAATCATGGACAAATGCTTTAGTTTACTGTACGTAGTTAGCACAATACCATATATTTTGGTGCTTACCAGTTTTTCTTGAAGGTCAGCATCTTGAGCAAGCCTTTGTTCAAGGTCTTCCAGCATTAGACGATCTTTCAGAGGAAGTAGAACGTCCTCTGGCAGAGCCATGTCTAAATGTGTCCCATTGGTCAGCTGCAGTAAGAGGTTACGGTTCAGAGTTGTCTGGTAGCGCAACTCCCTCACTTCCTCTGCCATTTCCCTCTGATGCTGAAGAATCAGCCGTTGGAAATCTTAAAACATAAGGTTGTGTCAAAGTTGTCAAAAAAAGGAAACATGCAATAGAAACCCATTCGTTATAAGTATATTTAAGTCTACAACAGTTAGTTCCAACCAAATAAATGCATTGTTATGTATCGCAAGCTGTTAACTAATTGGAATCAAACATGCCACCAAAGACACTGTCAACAGTAGTATTTCACTGGAAACACAATAAATAACAGTAAAACAATGTAGCCATGTAGTGGGATCTAGCTTAATTTTTAACAAGGGTCCGTAAGTGTCATGCACGACAAATTATATTTACCATCAAACTGACGAGCAGTAGGGCCCATTGATGAAAAGGACTGACTGGAACCTGTTTTAAAGTGTACAAAAAAGCCACTAAATTAGGATACATTGAATAACTGTTGAAAAACAATTGTGTTGGCAGGTGGTCTCCACCCTTCATATGTTTTGACATAGCGTGATAAACACAAATATGTAGAAACATTTCCCTGATTTGTAGAGTTTTTAGGTTGTGGGCATAAAATACAGCATTGTTAGAATATTTACATTATACACATGTTTAACCCCACTTACTTTGAAATGCTGGCAAGTTGGCCACTGATCTCTCTCCAGACACTGTTGTAAACAGAAAAACAATCAGACCAAATTGCTTAAAATCTTTCAATGAAGATTTAAATTATCCATAGCACCAACATCGGAGAGAGATTTGTGAAGAGACTTTTTAAAAACCTCAAATAAATCCAAGAGCTTTATCATGTAAAGATACAGTTACCTTCAGACTGGTGAGCAGTAGGACCCAGTGATGAAAAGGACTGACTGGAACCTGTTGGGCATAAGGATAATCTGGTACTTTATTATTCCACAAATATGTAATGTGATATACAAGTTAATACTTCAATTCACAAAAACATGAAGTTGTTCAGTACAATGTACCACCAACCATCAGCACAGGGTGTCAAAGAGGGCCGGAAACAGGGTCCTGATGACTCTATTCAAAAATGGGAAATAACAATAATTGTGTTCCAGAAATAATAATAATTCCATGAAAGAATGATGGCCCAGAAAAAACGTCTTACACATACTTGTCTTAGTGATAAAGCTGGGGGGCTTCGGCGCTGGGGGGAAGGGCTGTTCAGCAGTGTCAGACTCCTCAGAGTCAGTCTGGTCATACTTTGGATTTCGCCTGGGAAAGACAGAATTCTGGTTATACGCCATGTATGTTGTACAAACACAGAATTTACTGTGGCAGGGAGGTGCAAAACACTTAACATATACAAATCTTAAATTAAGTAAAAGTACAAAAGTTTAACTATTTCCAAGAACTAAACAATCTAAGAATAAAACAATTTAAAAATAAGAATAAAGAATGAGCAGCATGGATGGTCAACATAGTGCAATCAGATACTGGGATAAGGTGACTTATACATAGTGTAATAATAATAATAATAGATAAATAAGTGATTTCAGCAAGCATGAATTGCAACAACAGTTGTCTAATAAAGCTTCAATTTATTTAAAACTTTTAATTGTCACAGTTCAGCTCTGCCTTACCACTCTGCACCTGCCTGCTTCAATCTGCCAATCAGACACACCCCTCTCATTAAGCCAACTCCACTCACCTGTGCTCTCTGCTCTGGCTGCATTTAAGCTCCAGCTCCACTCTCACTCATTGCCAGATTGTTCTCGATGCTTGCACCAGACTCTCCAGCGATTTTCTGCCTGATCTCCCGGTTCCGACCCTGCTTGCCTCTGACTATCCTGCCTGACCGATCTCCTGGATATTACCTCAGCCTTCTGTCTTCGACCACGAGTTTCGCCTATCCCCTCTTGGTTACACACCTGCTCGGCTCTGCGGCTACACAGCCCACCACTGGACCTGTCTGCCTGTGCTGCTTTTGGGTCCTCACCATACCCGTGACATTAATCTTACTTTCGTTTCCTTTGTGTGGTTTCTGGTTCCGTTTCAAGACTTGAATCGTTCTCAGCCCGAACCAGGCACTCATGTGCTTTGTCATACGAATCTGAAAATAAACAAAATAGCAGGTTATCAGTTTGTACACACGTTCTGTGTACAAACTGACATTTGAAAATATTTGGTTAATATAATGGACGCACCCTTGATCTTTAATATCTCCATGGAGAACACCTCCCATGTATTAATGTCTGGAACTTCATGCAAGATCACTGCCTTCCGCAATCTCTCCTGGGTTTTATATGGAGGCCAATAACATCTTTTCTTTGTGCACCAACTCTTTGAGACAACAGCTAAACTGTTTTCTTCATTTGGAAATTTAAGCACGGCAAACATAGTACTGTAAAACAAAAAGCACAGACATGTTAGATTTCCTACATTCCTTATCATATTTACAATATTGATCATTTTAAACATGTCAAGCTACCTTAATAAAACTCTTCCCTTGAGTAAAAAAAAGTCCAGGATATTACATGTGGAGTAAAGGTATCCCAGCAAAGCCCTCTTTGCATGGGAGTAGAACACATTTTCTTAATACATTTGTGGATTTTGTAAAAGAAGCTCATTCTTCAATGTAGACATAAGGAAAATGTCCAGCTTGGATGACAGCAGGGGGTAAGAAAAAAGGTCTGTTTGGCTCCTAAATCTTTTGTACACAATGAAAATATCCCCATGTTCTTCTAGTACAATGTTTTCCACCAGCACAATCTCCTTGTTCCTCAGCTGTATGCAGTTGTTGCCAGTAGACCTCTTTACCAAAAAAACGTTGAACTGCATTTTGTCAAACTGCTTTTTCACAGTCAAACCAGTTGGAACTGGACCATCAGTATGCTCATTTTGCATTTCTTGTTTAGCCTCTGACTGAATTGCTCCCATGGCCTCTCTTTCTGACAGTCTCCGTATGACCTGTTCTAAAGGCTTGTTGGGTTTCCGAATCATTTTCTTCAGCTGACCAAGATAATTCTCAAAGGGGAAGCAGGAGATATTGTCAAGAACACCAAATGTCTGTGCTTCATGACTGAGATGGATTAGGCCATGCATGTTATATGTGACATTTTCTTTTCCATACAGGCAGCTGCAGTGGTCCACAAACAACACTAGGAGGTCTTTAGCGTAGTCAGCATAATCTGCACACAAGGAGACACTTAGGAGAATGGTCATGGCGACGGCAAGCAGCATGAAGTTCTCGTACATAGCTCTTGGAAGATGCTCTTTAAGGCAGACAGGACCAGTGTACAAGAGAAACGTCCGAAATTCTGGGTTTTCTGTTGAATTCTGATGGAATATGTGGTCTTAGTTCAATCAGCTTTGTGGATGTATTCAAAACAACCGAAGGACTTAAACGAGTTGTCAGGGGCCCTTTCTGCCATAAGGTTACCAGCTTTCGTGTTACTCCCAAACACACCAGATGCATATAATCAAGTGGAAACTGTGTCACAAGACCAATTGACAATCTACCTAAAGGTGTTGTCCCACTATAGTGACAGTCATCTGTGAACTCATCAAAAGTGTCGTGGTCAGACCTCTGAGGAGCATTCATGTTTGGGAAGGTCATTCGATTCAGGTAGTAGAGTCCCTTTTGACGGCACTTGTCACAGCCGTAGTAACCATTGTGACCCTTTGCGTTTCTGACAAATGCCCTTGCTGGAGCATCACAAACTATTGCAGAGATTTTCACATGCACATTTATTTCTCCAAAAGAAATACCATTGGCTTCTAGCCCTTCTGCTTCCTCAACAAAGTCATGCAAAAACTCAAGACTAGTAGGTTTCCTTTGACCAAAGAATATCCCAATGACAAATGGGGACTTGTTAGTCTGGACCAAACCATCAAAGACTTCTACTAGCCCTAATATAGGCCAAAACTGAGCATTTGAGCTTTTGTATAATGGCAGGCCATCTATATTTATTTGGAGGGACACAGGCTCAGGTAGCATTGGGTGCATGGTGAGGTATGATAGCACACCATGAGCAATGCCAGCATGGAAATAGGTTCCTCCAGTGATGACTTTAGTTGTTACAACAGGTTTTGTTTTTAACAAAGTCCGTGGATCTATAGGTAACCCAAATTCAGGTATTTTCTTGGTCAGAATCTTTAGAAGTTCATTTAATGCCGAATGTGGAATTTGTTTTCTGATAGCCCAATCAGCCAGTAACTTCTTCATGTCTTCTTCATCTGTACTGTCATCTGTGTTCTCCTCTGAACTCACTGTTAAAGTCTCTCCATCCATTGATTCACTACTGCTATCAGCTAGGCCTAACTCATCCCTTTTTGACTCCTGCATTGGAAGCTCTGTGATGTCAAAATCCATGATACCATCTCTCTCCCCACTCTCTACAGATGTGGATCCTAGTTTGAGCAAATCCTGCATGACTCCTTTCTTAATTTTTCTGCGTTTAGTCCAGTAACTCGACATTTTACCTGGAGATGAATAAGCAGGCCCAAGTAGACTGGATATCTGCCAAGTAAGACAAATTATACAATTAGTGCTATGCTGTTTATTAAACAGTTTAGACCAAGTAGTCTAATTTGATTTGATAATAGACTGAGTGCTAGTATAACTGTAATATAATATAGTATATAATATATAACATACTATAACTGCAGTGGAACTATTAGATCACTTATCTTTCAAGTGTTTTAACATCCTTTAGATACATAAATTGTTAACCATTTTAGATTGTAACAAACTTTACACTGCAAAGATTAAAATGTACATCTTGTTTCACAGGTTGCACTAAAAATGGAAACGTACAGATGTACATGACACAAAGTAGCAAAGCAGTGTGCAGCAAATGTTTATAAGTTGCTTGGCAACAGTCAAGGGCCTGTGCAGTTGTTAAACACAGCCTACCACTGGGATATAACAGAGGGCACGCGTACCACCAGTGACGCACGTACCATAGTTTTAGAACAGCTGAGGTAATCTAGCCAACTCCAACTGTCACTTGACAGGAACATCTCGCAATCTATCTAGCTACGACTGTACAGTACGACAGTTGGCTATATAAGCTAGTTATAGCTATTTGCCCAGTAGTCGATTCCCGTTTGCTACCTGGTTGGCAACGTCTAGCTACTTAATTACCGATACCAACTTCTTTATTTAGAAGTCAGCTGACAACTGTCTGACAGGCGGATATCGAATATGATACAGTAACAGCTAGCCTACTAGCTACAAGACTAGCTATTAACGTTAAAACTAAAACGGAAACTCATTCGGAAACATTTGACATACACAGAGCCATAGCCTATACACATCGACGTGTAACAGGCATGTAACGAACGCGATCTTGCAAGTTCCGTCAGAGAACCTGGCACTGTTCACTCCCATCACCGGGAGATCACTCCCACCGGGAGTCGAACTCGCAATCTCTGACTTCCCAAGCGCGAACGCTACCAACTACGCCAAAGAAAAGCTAGCGATTCAGTGACGCGGGTGGCTCATTACATACCTGCGGAGTGAGTTTCACCGATACACATCGGCTACATTCACCCCTCAAACTCACTCCGGCGGTTAGCAGGCGCTAACCTCGTGAGATCCGGGTCACGGCACCAATGTAACAGGCATGTAACGAACGCGATCTTGCAAGTTCCGTCAGAGAACCTGGCACTGTTCACTCCCATCACCGGGAGATCACTCCCACCGGGAGTCGAACTCGCAATCTCTGACTTCCCAAGCGCGAACGCTACCAACTACGCCAAAGAAAAGCTAGCGATTCAGTGACGCGGGTGGCTCATTACATACCTGCGGAGTGAGTTTCACCGATACACATCGGCTACAGACGTTTAATCCCAATTTAATTGAATCATTTTATCATAAAATAGTTAGGTAGTACAGTGTACGTGTTTCACTCACCTTGATTTCGACTGTACTGGACATCAAGACGTTGGCAGTTGTAGTTAGATTCGTGTTCACGCGCAAGTGTATCTTCAAATAATTCCATAGCACGAGCAGCAGTTAATAAACGAACCCGGGAAAAGTTTGTGTCCTGTGTGGGTCTCAGTTCCGCAGGCTACATGTAAATTTACGTGTATTGATGTAACGTCCATTAGTGTAATTAGGCTATTTGGTGGCCAAGCAGCGAAGCTGCGAAGCCACTTATGTGTTTCTACTTATTCTTATTATTATTATTCTTCCTCTCCCATTGGAGTCTATGGCAGCCCCTAGAACCGTATGGTACAAAGTTGTGAAATTTGGTACACTCATTAAGGACAGGCCCGACTTTATTTTCACCAAGTTTCATGTCTCCCATTGGAGCACTCTAGCGCCACCAACTGGTCAAAGTTGGACTTGTGTTTACACACGTAACTTTTGACCCGTATGACCGATTTTCAAAAATGAGGTACTGTTGGATTCCCTGGGTCAAGACGAGTTCAACACACCCTATGACGTCAATTTCCGGTTATATAGATTTTCCGCCATTTTGAATTTTAAGAAAACACGTTTTTTTGCTACTCCTCCTTCAATTATTGTCCAATCTTCCCCAGAGTCGGCACACATCATTGTCAGACCAACCCTCACAGATGTTATTCATGGATTTTGTATTTTCAAAACCGTTTGTCCGGTACAGGCAATCAAAATCGACAACAAAGCAACCAAACAGGAAGTTGGGTCATATCTCAGCAAATCCTAAATAAATCAACACCAAACTTAGTATGATGACTCGAAACCCTCTTTTGAGGATGTCCAAGTAATTTGGTGTCATGTGATCACTGGGCGTGGCCGCAGGAAGCAAAAATGTGTTTTGGCCCATAACTGTTGATTTGTTTGCCTTTATTAAGTGATTCCTTTGTCTCATGATATCTTGGGACATCCCATGTGTGACCCATGATCATTTTTGATAACAGCCGAATTGATGCAGCCGCCATTTGGAATTACTCTACTACTCCTACACGTGTTGTAAAATCTTCACCAAATTTGGCAGAGATTATTTTCAGACCAGGCCTCACAAAGCCCATCACATGTTTTTTGATTTTCCAAACCGTTTGCCAATTACAGCAAATCAAAATGTGCAGTTAAGCCATCAAACAGGAAGTTGGGTTGTAGCTCAGCAAATCTTTGATGGATTCGCAACAAACTCGGTATAGGGACTCCAAACCCTGTTCTAAGGATGTTTAAAATGTTTTCTGGGTCATATGAAGGCTTGGCCACCTCATTGCTGCTTGCAGCTATATTTGTTCTTGTTATTCACCATCAATAATATCAACAACAAAAAGAGAAAACAGCTAAAGTTTGACGTCAAGTTTTGTTTATTGGTCTTGCGTAAAAGCTCGATCATGTAAATAGCCTACGTGTATTGATGTAACGTCCATGAGTGTAAATAGGCTAGCCTATTTGTTGTTGTTATTCACCATCAATAATATCAACAACAAAAACAGAAAACAGCTGAAGGTTGACGTTATCGGCATGCCGCCCATGAAACACTGGCGGACCACTGAGTGATTGCCGACTATCGGCTTGAGGATGGTCCGCCACCGGAGGCCCCACCGCTGCGAGCCACTAACGGCGTGCCACCCAAAAAACGCTGGTGGCCCGTCGGTCACATGCTAGCTGGGATGGCTGCCACTCCACTATGCGGTCTGTACCGGGCGACATTCTCACTCAAATGTCAAGACTTTCGTGACCCAAATCAAAATTCTGATCCGACAGATCAATGGGGAATCGCGTTTTCTCTCTCTAAGGCTGTCCTCCTCTGACTTTTTGGTCTCTTAAGTCTAACTATTTGTATGATCCGTGTGGTCCTTTTGCCATTGTAAATGCTATCCTTTCCCGGTTTTCTGAAACCTAGCTGCGCGCGCATCCTGAATGTTGGTAAACATGAAAGTGGTCTATTCACCTTATTCCGGAATTCGCGATGGGCGCGGCCATCTGCGTATTCTCATTTCCTGTTTGTATACTTTCCGCTTTAAAACAGTACTATAAGAGAACGTCTTAAACAAGCTTTGGTACACATTTAAGGCTAATAAAAATGCCCAGCGTCAACTGTGCAGTTAGTGGCTGCCATAACAACTGGAGAAAACAAAATCAGACCCCGTCTTTTGATTGTTTTGACCATGGAAAGAAGAGGTCCGAGTGTCAAATCAAATTAGTTAATAGATGCGTCTTTCTAATTGCCATTAGATACGAGGGAAGATTACTAGTGCATTACTAGTGCACTCATGTACGTTTTAACACGTTGAATAAAGCTTCTACCAAAGACCCTCGATGAAAAAGTTGTTACTATTTATTATTACAGCACAATTTGTGTAATTTGTCACTCATACATTTGCAGTTTATGGCTAATAGCAAGCTTAAGCTTTCAAACAAGGTATAGCAAATATGCCCTGCAGTGAAATCGTTAGAACATCTTATGTTTGTGGCTAATGTAACGCCTACTTATAGCAGAAAAGCAGAGCAGCGATCTGACCGGTGTTACAAGCCAACTGGTTTTCAAGACAACTGTTTTTTTCTACGCGTGCACGCGCTGTGTTCCCTTCACATCTGCGGTGGCTGTCTGTCTCGGTCACCAGATTCGTCACACATTCACAAACATATTACTGGAGTTCTTCAATCTACATTTCATATCCATTGCGGCGATCGTGACTGTATAAGTGAGCGCTACATCCCAACGAAGTATAAAGAAACACATTCAAGAAAATATATTTATAGAAAGATCGCAAGGACCTGGATTCGATCCCTGTTGAACAAAACGACATACCCGTCCAGGTGTGTGGCTTATCCGATTGAGCCAACGATTATTTAAAAATCTATTGTCATTTTGGCTATTAGTAATGACGTCAAATCGCATCTGTGTCCAAGACACCTTTTGGTTTAGGTGAGCTAAGACAACTGGTTTGGTTACCTCGGGCGGATATTAAAGCACTTCCAAACATATTTAGCGAGGCTTTTTACCGAGGCTGCGGCCAGACACCACTGACGCATTTTGACATAAACAAATGTACGTTTTGTGACCAATATACAGTAATGATCGTACTGTGAAAACATACTACAAACACTGTGGTAGCCACAGGACGAGTGGAATATACTAGTAATGTTCTACCCACAAACAATGGGAAGCACAGTAGATGCCACATATTCCTTTTATACCGAATTTAGGTGACGTTTTAGCTTGATTGTTAATTGTCACTTAAAGTCGCAGTTTCTGTAATAAAGCACTATTTTGTTTATTATTATTAAAGTCTGGAAACATGAAATACATCCCAAAATACATGAACCTATGGAGGAAATATGTTGTGCATATTCACATGCTTTTAGCTTTTTATGTATTTTATACTTTTATATATTTTTCTACTACAGTATAAAGCATACATGTATATTATTATTACAGTATCACTGCATAGTAGCCTATCTTTATTTCCCTCTCTCTCTCTTTGTATGTACATATCTTATATATATGTAAATCTATATCTAGTTCTTTATACTTCGTTGGGATGTAGCGCTCACTTATACAGTCACGATCGCCGCAATGGATATGAAATGTAGATTGAAGAACTCAAGTAATATGTTTGTGAATGTGTGACGAATCTGGTGACCGAGACAGACAGCCACCGCAGATGTGAAGGGAACACAGCGCGTGCACGCGTAGAAAAACCAGTTGTCTTGAAAACCAGTTGGCTTGTAACACCGGCAAACGAATTATATAAACACGTAAAAGTCGTTTTCAAGCCATCCAGTGAAAGGGTGTATTGGTGACTTGTTGTAGCACACGAACATAGCACAACTGGCACAAATCCACCAACCTTATATAATGTTTTAGCAGCGGGACTTTTCGGCAGTTTTCCATTGAATTGAATGATATCCCCGGCAAACAGGAAGTTCGAATACAACGGAACTAAAAAAGGTGGGCGGGGCGGAATAAGGTGAATATCTATGGAGTGGACAGGCCATAGCAAGCCCCCACCCCTCGCCCCTTGGGTTGAAGCAACGGCCCCGGTGGATGTAGGTGGTATTGCATCTTCGACTTGACTTCCGTGTCTTCCGGTCGTTTTTAATCTATTAACTCCAGTCAACATTTACAAAACTATCTCCCCCAATAATTTTTGTTCGATACTCGAACCTGGCTCATACTACTAGCTTTTTCATAGAATAATTTTTCCAGATTTTTGCTATGTTTGAAACCAATCCGAAATAGGTAAACTAGCACCCCATTTATTTGCTTACGTCAAGAAAAGTTGCCTCGAAACGTGTTCGCGGATACTAACAGGGGACGAGCACACAAGGGAACATCAGAAAGTGCTGATTTACCTGAGCTGAATGAGAACAAGGAGAAAGGACTTGGTAATCTAAAATTGCCTGCCTTAATTGTAGCACGTTTTACAAATGCTTGCACATATACATGACGGTTGTTTATAGAGTTTATTTCCGTTATTTTAAAGCATATTTAACCATTTTGTAGGCTAATGAACGCGATTATTCTCATTGCATGACAAAGTAGGCTAATTATAGCCTAATATAATTAGTTATAATATCGTGGCATATTACGGCGTCATTGTAGATAACATGTTATTCTGGAGCAAAGACGAAGATGAATAAATCATGTCTGATAGGCCTAACGACAATATTGTTATGGTCGTTATATTGTTAGAACTTTATGTCAGTTAACACTACAACGATGGCATTAACAATAAGCTAGTAATAGTAAGCAACACTCATCATCATTATAATGGTAACATAGGTAGGCTATAGCCTGTAGGCTTAATTTAGCTTGCTTTGCCGAGCTAGAACAACGACGGAGCCAAATATTCAAGCTTGCAGTTTCTTTAATCCAACACAATACTTAGCAGTCAAACTAAAAACACGGAGCAAAAAGAACAACGTATAGGCATTGCACGTATAATATTACAGTATTGGTTTTCGTAAGTTCACATGTATCTGCTTCTTGATCGGACTTGTACCACATTCTGACAGTTTTCTGCAATGCCTTAGCTCCAGCTCACAAGCTCGCGACTGGTTGTCGCAAAGTATGACGTGTACAGCTATTTGCAAGCGTGCACGAGTCTCGGAGCCAGCTTGGAGCTAGGAAAAAAGTGAGCCCGTTAAAAGCTATGGGCTCACTTTTTTCCTAGTTTAGACCGGAAGACACGGAAGTAGAAAGATGGCGCTGTCCGTTTCGCGCTCTAGCTTGCTTCACTGCGCCACTGAGCACTTTTCATAGAAATGAATGGGGACGCCATCTTGGAAGACGATGTTGGCTCTCTCTCTCTACTTAGAGAGAGCCAACATCGTCTTCCAAGATGGCGTCCCCATTCATTTCTATGAAAAGTGCTCAGTGGCGCAGTGAAGCAAGCTAGAGCGCGAAACGGACAGCGCCATCTTTCTACTTCCGTGTCTTCCGGTCTAAACTAGGAAAAAAGTGAGCCCATAGCTTTTAACGGGCTCACTTTTTTCCTAGCTCCAAGCTGGCTCCGAGACTCGTGCACGCTTGCAAATAGCTGTACACGTCATACTTTGCGACAACCAGTCGCGAGCTTGTGAGCTGGAGCTAAGGCATTGCAGAAAACTGTCAGAATGTGGTACAAGTCCGATCAAGAAGCAGATACATGTGAACTTACGAAAACCAATACTGTAATATTATACGTGCAATGCCTATACGTTGTTCTTTTTGCTCCGTGTTTTTAGTTTGACTGCTAAGTATTGTGTTGGATTAAAGAAACTGCAAGCTTGAATATTTGGCTCCGTCGTTGTTCTAGCTCGGCAAAGCAAGCTAAATTAAGCCTACAGGCTATAGCCTACCTATGTTACCATTATAATGATGATGAGTGTTGCTTACTATTACTAGCTTATTGTTAATGCCATCGTTGTAGTGTTAACTGACATAAAGTTCTAACAATATAACGACCATAACAATATTGTCGTTAGGCCTATCAGACATGATTTATTCATCTTCGTCTTTGCTCCAGAATAACATGTTATCTACAATGACGCCGTAATATGCCACGATATTATAACTAATTATATTAGGCTATAATTAGCCTACTTTGTCATGCAATGAGAATAATCGCGTTCATTAGCCTACAAAATGGTTAAATATGCTTTAAAATAACGGAAATAAACTCTATAAACAACCGTCATGTATATGTGCAAGCATTTGTAAAACGTGCTACAATTAAGGCAGGCAATTTTAGATTACCAAGTCCTTTCTCCTTGTTCTCATTCAGCTCAGGTAAATCAGCACTTTCTGATGTTCCCTTGTGTGCTCGTCCCCTGTTAGTATCCGCGAACACGTTTCGAGGCAACTTTTCTTGACGTAAGCAAATAAATGGGGTGCTAGTTTACCTATTTCGGATTGGTTTCAAACATAGCAAAAATCTGGAAAAATTATTCTATGAAAAAGCTAGTAGTATGAGCCAGGTTCGAGTATCGAACAAAAATTATTGGGGGAGATAGTTTTGTAAATGTTGACTGGAGTTAATAGATTAAAAACGACCGGAAGACACGGAAGTCAAGTCGAAGATGCAATACCACCTACATCCACCGGGGCCGTTGCTTCAACCCAAGGGGCGAGGGGTGGGGGCTTGGGACAGGCTCTCCGTAGACGGGCTCTAGTATCAGTTCCGGTACACGAGCCTCCGTTGTTGTCAATTTTATGAATTAAGTTTAGCAAGCACGCAACAGTGCTGTTTGCGGTTGGCTAGGCTAGCAATTTATATATCATTTGTTAGTGTACTTTTTATTATTGCAGTAAGAAGCAAAGGACCATGCACAAGCGAGTCAAGTCTGCAGGTACGTAGCTCTAGCCATTTACCGATTCATTTTCACAGATTTAGGTGCTAGCTCACTTCAGGAACTAGCTAGACCATTTAGCTAACGTTTACAGTTGGCTAGCGAACTAGCTGGTTAAAACTACATCATTCTGCATGAACGGGTTGGTATGGGACGTATTCTCATTGTTTAACTGTGTATGGTTAGCTAGCTAATGAATCTTCTCACTTCAGGTCCCCCGCTTCCTCTGCCCTCCTTACGGCTTTGGGTCTCTCCTTTACGACTGATGTATTCATTTGTATGGCAAGTGGTGCTTCAGCGAAATGTAGCACACTATGGGAAAGTTGAGGAGTTCGTGATTTTAGTGATGAAGACAGTTCCAGACCTGCTTAGTTTCAAACAGAGTGCCCAACTTATTCTTGGTCTGAGAGCAAGGGTGAGATACATTTTCTGGGTTTTCTTTTCAAATGGGTGAACTATAAGTTTTAATATTAAATTCAGTGTTGTTTTTTCTTTTCATAGATGATTTTGGAAATGTTTCGTATGGACCAGCCACTGAACACTCAGACCATTGAGAATCTCCTGGACAAGATAAACATATGTGCAGCAATGGATGTAAGCTATATCAGAGCTGCCAACTCTCACGGTTTCGCCGTGTGACACACGCTTTTGCATGTTTTCACACGCACTCACGCCACACAACCAATTTCTCACGCCCCAAAAAAACCCTGAGACAACCCTAAACAATATTTTTTTGTTGTGGAGTTAGCAAGATTAAGCTGATGCGAAAATAATAAAATCGATGGGGAAAAGATGCTAGGAGGAACTGAAAAAGGCAGGTAAAAACGAAAGATCTGTCACATCATAAATCTAGGTTCCTGCAAGGGTGGGAAAAAATATTTTTTCTCAAAAGCCCTGAATCTTTCAGGTCCAAATCAAATTTGGGTTATAATTTCCGGAGAATATTACAATATGAGTCCAACGAAATGTTTATATTAGCCTACAGAATGCTCAAAAAACGATTTTGCACTGAAATTAATGCAAAAAATTAATGCCTCACATTCATGTGAGGTTCGGATTTCACCTTGCCTCAAAACCTTGTCTAGTTCCTAGGTTCAGGTTAAGCCCCGACAAATGGCTCGGCCCCTGGTAGGGGATGGGCTGGCTTTCGAAAATGGGTCCCACTCTGGCCCAGATAGTATATAATATCGATAATATTTGCCCAGCTCCCCCTGTCAATAGGTGCGTTCGACATGACCTCGCTTCATGCGGCGCTGCAGCCGGCTGCAGGCGGCTGACTTGAAACGGTGAATTCTGGTTAGACTTTTTGTCCGACTTGAGACGGCGCCGAGGCTAGGTCACTGTGACGTAGCCATCAAAGTACCGTGAGATCGATTCGAGAACTGCCGGCTGTGTAGCCGAGCGCATTTTCTCAAGAGCAACTGCACGGCTTCAAATGACGACACAGCTATTTCATGATTGGCCAGACTCACACACGACAACTTTGACGCTTGTTTTGTAATTATTCTGACACCTTCAGTTTCGCCAATGCTCAAATCCGGACCAAACAATTTGATTGAATAAAACATTTGTTGAAGAAAGGGTTTTGGGCCACCTCTTCTACTAACGGAAAGACTAAGTTTAATTATAAATAAAGTAACGTAAGCAAACAGCGCTTGATCGGCCATGACTGACATCAACGCAGCAAACCACGAGAAGCTGGAATGTCCAACTTCACAGAGCCGTTTTCAACTCCTCCCCGACTGCAGGCGGCTACTCTCGCCGGTCGTTTCATGCAGCCGCAGTCCATGTCGAACGCACCTAATGATGGCACCTGCTCTACCAGCTTCCAAATCTCACGCCAAGGTTTTTTGAAAAGTTGGCAGCCCTGGCTATATAATGGTCAATCCAGTGCCTATCAAATGTGTACATCTCCTTTGAAAAATTTAAAAAAATGATTTATTTTTAACTTTACAGCCCAAGTTTAAATTGAATATATAAAAAATCGGTCCTACTCAAACTACCATATTAACAAAGTGTATTAAAAAAAGAGATCTTATTTATATAAGTATGCATTCACTTGTCTTGACTCAAAACATGCTTTTCCTGGACAATGTCAATGTCTGACCCATTCATTTTTCAACTTTTCAAACTTGTGTGTTGCATAGAAGACAGATGCACAGGTGGAGGAGTCACAGGCCAACTTTGTAGTGCTAGTCCAAACTCTGCTGACAAGACAGAGTGAGAGGCAGCACTTTTTTCAGGTTTGGCACAAGTCCCAACTCCTCTTAATGTCTTGTCCATTCTGCTAACCCTCTCCATATCAACAGAGTAAAACTTACCATATGTATTTGTTCACAGGAGGTATTCCCCAATCAGTATGGCTCCAAGTATGACACAGCACTTCAGGCACTTATTGGAGGGTTGGTCTATAGACTGGAACAGCTGCTACCAATGCCTGATCTCTCTCAAGTAGGCATTTTGTGTTTAAAAGCTTTGATCATTCAGATAATATAATTATTCCGCTGCGTTTCCCACAGATTAGAAAGCAATTTGTGGTGTTATATATTCACATATATTCAATATATATGTATTATGTTGGATGCTATCCTCCTCTACTCCTTTCTTCAATGCCTAACAAATCTTTTTCTTCCCGACCCTGTCTTTCTGCTTGAGCAGCACTGGTTGAAGCCTGAACTATTGTAAACTATTTCTGCATACATGCAGGTAGCAACTCTAAGAACGATGGGGAACCCACTTGTCTAGCAGATTTAGACATGTTCGTAGGTACCTAGCGAAAAGTAACCTAAACTTTTAGCTACGGTACTAATCCTGAAGGCTCGCTGATATCGCATAGTGTCGTGGCTAACGGCTGCTGACTGTGTGTGTGTGTGTGAGAGACGCGTGAGTGACTGAGACTGAGGGAGAGCAGGGAAAGGAAATGCAGCTGAACGAATATGCTGCGTGTTTTAAATATTGTTTAAAAAAATATATAATAAAGAAACGCAAAATGTTTTTAGTCTGTGTGGAAAACACTGGTCTGTAACTTTCACTAGCAGATTGTAACAATTGGTTCTTTGGTTTATTGAAGGAGATGGAGGATATAATATTTTACGTACTTGTGAAACTGTAACACATGGATATAAAATTACAATGTTGGCAGTATTTTTCACAATAAGAGATTTGGGTTCATCAAGACTGAGGTAGTTTAATGCGTTCTGCAGAGAAGGGAGACTGGCGTTGGTCATGGTTTGGAAAGGGAGAAAACAAGACAGTAACACGGCGGATATCACTATATAGATTTTTTTTAAACGCACGTTAAGGCGGCAGGCGTGTGTTACTTAGGCGGCCGCCTTAGCTGCAAAGTGCTGCGGGAAACCCTGGCCTTTCTTGAGTTCTATGTTTTTTTGTTGTTGTGGTGAATTGGTCTCTTTTCCATTGATACCATCTGTACCACCCGACTCTGACAGTCACCTACTAAACGGCACAATCTGACAAATAATTCTCACTTTTCTGTCTTCCCTTCTTGTTCCCAGATTGGTTCTATGATCACAAGAAGCCCCTCTATTCTTGAGGAATGCAGACTGTCTGTTTCTGACCTTAACCCACTGAAAATCCTACTTGAGTGCCAAAACTGTCAGTTTAAGGGATCCCTGACTACTGGTAAGCTTGAGAATGGTCATGTGGGATATATTTCACATTGGTGTTGGAAAAAAGTCACCTTGCACAAACGTGGAGGGTGTGACTTTTTTTATTATTAGAGTTATGATTGCAAATATGAGCACTCTTTCTACACAATCCTTCTACTCTAAAATGCATGTCTTTATGTTTTAACAAAATGCAGATATTTCCTATATCAGGTCCCCAGAAAGGTCCTTAGTGTTTATTTCATGCCACATCGTGATTATATGGTTCTTTTATCAAATGCTTTGATATGACTTGTGTAAAAAAGATTGCTATTAAATTCCCAGCCTTTCTGTGTTGTAGCTATCTCATCCACTGTGGGTGACTGCATACTGGCCTCACTCTCATTCCGTTCCACTTCTGTAAACCTGCCAAAACAAGATCTTAAAATTCCATTGGAGTTGCCCAGGCTAACAGAATCAAAAAAGCCATATGAAGTCAGCAAGAATGTCAAAAGCCCTGCCACTTCCAATGACTTTAAGCATATGGTGATGACTGATGACTCAGATTACACTGAAGTACACTTGCAAGAGAATGATGGTGATGAAGAAGATGGAGAACTTGGTAGTCAATCTGTGATGAACAGTGGTGTTTGTGACAGTGAGGAAATCATATTGCAGGATAGTAGGCTTGATAATGGATTAGCACCGGCGAAGAGGAGTGTGTCAATCAGTGGAGAACTCAAACAACCTTTGAAGCTAGTGCCTCAGACCACCACCACTGAGACTACCTCTCAACCTGACCTTAGTGCTTATGCTGCTAAAACTCACCTACAGATCAGTCCAAAGGTCAAGTTGGTGAGTCTGCAACAATGGGTGTCCCAAATTGCAAGCAATACGATCTCTCTCCCAGCCCTGCCCCCTCCGCGGGAATACCATGCTACAGATGAACAGATAGGAGACTTACACCTTGGAAGCAATGTGAAGTCAGGAAGGCCTGAAAGCAATGTATTGATAGAAAGGGCCATTATACGAATGAGGCACCCTAAGCTTCTTGGGAAAACTTTGAAAAGGAAAACTCCAAAGGCCACCTATACATGCTCGGAGTGTGAGAAAGGCTTTCCATATCAGTCTATGCTAGCAGATCACCAGCGCATTCATACAGGAGAGAAACCTTTCAAATGTTCAGAGTGTGGGAGGACCTTTAGGACGTTGGGATTCTTGACTAATCACCAGAAGATCCACACTTCCATCCGCCCCTTTAAGTGCGAAGAATGCAGCAAGTGTTTCCTGAAAAAAGCTGACCTGCAGAAGCATCTTAGAGTCCACAGGGGAGAAAAACCTTTTAAATGTTCCATCTGTAAAAAGGGTTTCACACAAGCATCCTACTTCAAAATTCACATGGACTGTCACACAAGTGACAGGAGCTTTCCCTGCACTCATTGTGATAAAAACTTCCCCACTGCATACAAACTATCCAACCACTTGCGCTGGCACACTGATGAGCGCCCTTATATCTGTGAGCAGTGTGGGAGACGTTTTCACAACCCCAGCCTTTTGAAAAGACATATGGGCTATCACACTGGGGACCGTCAGTACTTGTGTGCCCAGTGTGGACGGACCTTTGTGTACATGTTTGATTTGAAAAAACATCAGCGTGACCATGGGCCCAAGCCCCAGCTCCCCTGCCCAGTTTGTCAGAAGGTGTTTACCAGTAACGGCTCTCTGAAAGTGCATAAGCGCATACACACCACTGACAAACCCTATAGGTGCTCAATTTGCGACAAAGGATTCAACCAGATCGGTAATCTGTCCGTGCATAAAAAGTTGCACTCAAACGAGCGCCCCTATCATTGCGATGAGTGTGGAAAGACATACAAGTTATCCACTCATTTAAGAGAGCATAAGTACATCCACATGGGGAAGAAGCCTTGCCAGTGTGCTACATGTGGTAAAGGGTTCCGCTACCCTGGCATCCTGAAAAAACATGAGCAGCTGCACTTGAGAGAGCAAGCAGAGAGCCCCAAGAGATATAGTCATACTTGCAGACGCAGTAGAGACTCCTCCAAAAGGATGTTGAATGACTATTGATGTTGCATGTACCATCCAATAACTAGCTTGAAGGCCCACTTCCCTGAATACTGCAGAATTAGATTTAATTGATTAAGTAGTTGTAGGGAGTATTTATAAGTGGTTTAAATCTGTTTTAATGTTTCATGTACATTTTGCTTTCATGTATTAGTTATAACTGTTAGAAACCTTTTGGAACTTATAGAAAGACTGCACCCATGAGTTTGAGTGATCTCAGTAGTTTTGAATGTTCGTTCTTTGGTATTTCACGGATTGACTCGTAAACGTACATATCTTTGCTGCTGTCACAAATATTTGCAACAAAATTTAATGTTTGTGTTTCAAATGTGCTGTTTTATTTTAAGCTTAGAAAATACTTTTTTTTACCCTTTTTTAGGAATGTCATGGAAGTCAAGAATTGTGTTATCCTACCCTTATCTAATTTGGCTCATTCACAGAGATTCAGTCAGTTAGGACCATACAGTTCCTGGCGCTAAATATAGCTTCTTCTTTTTTGTACCATTTTGTGTGATTTACTGTTTGGTGTGTTCTAAATGCAGAGGACTGAAAATAAAACGGCACCAAAATGATAAGGTTTTTAATATATCTTGTGGAAAGAGAACGACTGTAACTCTGTGTATTGAGGTAAAATGACATAACACTGCTTTCGAATTAATACTTGTAGAATGCCTCCCTGTGTGTCATTATTTGTGAGTCTTTGACGCTAAATTATGTTGTCCTCTGTAAGTTGTCATAAATACACAATTGTTGGACAATTGGACTGACACTGGGAGATGTTGTGAACAGCATCATGGATTGGTCTACTTAATATGTCTATGGTGGGTGTGCACAATTTGAATTCAAGGTCCAGAGACAAACATTTTGTCTCCCCAAAGGTCCAAACCAGTGCTGATGGGCTGGTAGGTGTCATGGAGCTCTGTATAACTTGAGATGGCTATCAACTTTGTGTCTCACGGTGAATGTGCGAGACTTAAGCACCTTTCAAAATAAAAGCGCACCATCAGAAGTTCAGTAACTTATTAAGATAAAAGAAAATGGATGGAGCTGAATTGCACGTACGCAACCCTCCTCACCAGCTCGCGACCCACCAGTTAAGAAACACCGGTCCAAACCATTAAAATGTCTAACATACGCTATGATTTGCGTCGTCATTCTTGTATATGTATAGCTAACAGACAAAGTACTGACACTTGAGGCGGGATGGATAAAGGCGTATTTGTCTGCCCATTCCTCTGAAAGCTAAATTTTCTGTATCAACTTTCCTGACTTTTGCATACACCATTCTACAATTAGGTTAAAAAAAATGAGATATTGTCAACGCATGTCAAAGATATTGTCATGTTGAAACTTGTCTGATCTTGTGCAGTGGAGTGGCTTGCCATGCTCCTGGCTTCATAATAGGTCTATGTTATCTTTGACTAATTCTGCTAAAATTATTGCATAGAAAAGTTAGTATTTTAAACCAGCTTCGAGAACAGACCATTTGGAGGGAAAGATAGTTTGGGATATGTTGACTGGTTAAAAGACTAAAATCACCGGAATCATAGAAATTTGCTCAGACAGGAACGAGTCGGGTGTCAAAACGGAAATTCAATACCACCAAGATTAGGGGTGGGCGATACTGCAAAATGTTCTGTTGATCCGATCCTAAGTAAATACAGGGCTATTATTTCCAATACCGATAATGATACTGATACTTTTTACTTTTCAAATGCGTATGACTAAAATATTACTTTCACCAATATTAGCTTGGCTAGCCAATATAGGAGAACTGGTAACACTTTAGAATAATGGTCCGTTTGTTAACGAGTAGCTATGCAGGAAGTAATAGGTAGTACTACATTAACACCGAACTTAATACTGTTAACTAATAAGGAACCAAGATTAACTAAGCAGTAAGTAATAGCAAATTTTGTACAAAGGTAGTTCTTTGGTAGGTATTTGATTATTACTAAATAAATATATCCTCATTGATAAGTACTTGTGAACAATAACCAATTAAAAAAGAATAACCAATGAATTACTTATCACAAAAGTAACATGTCTAAAATGTGAACAATTCGTTTTTTTTACTCAACCATGGTCATAACATTTTAGAAGCTTGTGCCTCAAATGGGTTCTTTGTGGAAACCAGTTTATGAATATTAGGCTATATACCCCCAAATAAGTTAGCTACAGGTTGAGATTGTGACTACTACTCTTACCAAAGGATGGACGTATGTTATTTCAATCTTAAACATCGAAAAATACAAATTATGATAATTTGTAAAAAAACTAACATTATAATTAGGAAGTGATGCTGACACGCTCATGATTGGATTAGTTCACAATTATGAGCTCCTGAGTGTCAGTTCAATATGTCTCAGACTCCAAAGCTCCAAACCTACCTGTATGTTACAGTAGCCGCCTGAGGAGGACATCTCTTTAGGATATTAATTTATACATTGATGTTCTCTTGTCAGAAACAATTTGCATCCTTAATGAAGACATGGGCTGTATTTATGTTGTGATAAGCGCAAAACCACATCTTCCAGATTACAATGTTTGTTAGAATATCACTAGTGCCTAAATGTATGCCTATACAGTATGTGTCAAATATAAAATTAAATGACTTATTATATTACTTGTGAAAACATGTTAACTTCACTAATTACTCAAGCGTTATCATCCCGCAGGAACTACTATTGATGTGAACCATTATTTTAAAGTGACAAACATGTTAACTCCTCACTAATTACTCAAGCGTTACCTTGTCATCCCGCAGTAACTACTAGTGATCTGGACAGTTATTTCAAAGTGTAAAACATGTTAACACCTCACTAACATGTCACTAGGGCTGCAACTAACGATTATTTTCATCATCGATTAATCTGTCGATTATTTTGTTGATTAATCGATGAATCGGATAAAAAAAACTAAAAGCATTAATTTACAACGCTTTATTCAAAAACAAAACTCTTCAGAAACTGCACAGGCACACAATTTTGAAAAAGTTATTAAGATTAGCGTGGATTTCATGCTATTTTCACAGATGAGCAATTTATTTGAATTTTGTTAACTTTATTGAAAATTTAAAGGTTGTGGAAGTAGGCCAGACTTTATTAGAATAATTTGGTGTATATTTTAGATTTTTCCGTACAATTCTGAAAAGGTTAAGATTATCAAGGATTTCATGCATTTTTCAGAGATTAGCGATTTCTTAGCATTATGTTTGAAACTTAATTGAAAAAGTAAAGGGTGTGGAAATAGGCCAGACATTATTAGAATAATCTGGTGTATATTTTTGATTTTGTGACACTTTTTAAAAAAAACAATTGTGAGGATTAAGCTATTTTAGTGATTAGTGATTTTCTATCATTTTATTTGAAACTTCATTGAAAAAGGTAAGCCTGTGGAAGTATACCAGACATTGTTAGAATATTCTGGTGTCCGTTTGAGGTTTTATATTCATAACATTATTAGAAAAGTCATAATTTGACAAAATTGTAAGGGTAGCTTTGACCCGGTCCCTAATGCGACACTGCAAAGTAGCGTCTTCCGAATGTGAGACCAATGTCGAATATGAAACTAACTTCACCTCGGTCAATGAACACACTTTTTCGATTAATGTAGTTTGAAATGCTCCCACACCTTGGATGACTTAGGTCGTACTGATTTCTCTGCCTCCGCCATGTGTTTTAGAACAACGTTACTCAACAACGTCTCCGATGGTCTTTTCTCTACCTCCGCTCTGCTCCGCGCTCAACTCAACTTTTTTTTTATATACTCAAACATCTAAGCGACTTAATGAGTGGCGTAATAGTCGCGTTATGTTATCGATCTGTTGTTGCAGCCCTACATGTCACCCCGCAAGAACTATGAAACAACTGCAGTGATTGGGTCTAAAACTTTTTTTTAATTATTTGCACTGGAAGATTTCCATGAAATCGTAAAAGAAAATCCTACGCAATGCTAAAATTCAAAACTGGGCATGCAAAAATAAAGCACTGTATAAAATATGTCTGAATTAAACATTTTGGCACAATGATTAAACCAAAATTCTATATTTTGGAATGAAACATTCAACACATTCAACAAACTGTGATGAGAAACTGAGTCAAACATAATGGCTAAATAAGTAATAAGTAAATAAATGGCTTACCCAAACCAAAGTACCGTATTTCTTCTATTAAACGCCTCCCTCGAATAAATGCTGCACCAAAAATGAACGTTGTGTAATAAACGCCGCCCTCCATTAAACACCACACCAAAAAAACTACAAAAAACGGTTATTTAATAGGTTAAATTAAAACAGTATTTATTACATAAGTAAATCACAAGTGTACTATAATTCCCTTGAAGCACTGGCAGACACAAGTGGCTCTCTTGCTACAGGTTTATTTGAAGCTTCTTCTCCAAATCCACCGTGAACCCATAGTATAACGAGAAAATAAAGACCACTTTTATGGAACGCCGAATTAATCAAAATTAAATAAATAAATAGATCCGAAAATAACTAGATAAATACATAAATATGGCTATGAAATAAACCTTGACATTTAAAAAGATGGCAATAAATATATAAATATAGCATCATATAGCTGAATCCATTTACCTACATCAAAAAATAAACACATTTATTTATTTCAAAATGACGTTTTTGTAAAGACAACATTTATTTATTTAATGGGACTTTTATTTCCTAATGCCACATTTATTTATTTTTTGAGACTTTTCCACACCACATTTATTTCCACACCACATTTATTTCCGATCTCACATGCAAACGAGAGGGGCGTGGTTATCTCAAAATAGGTGACCTACGTGAATCGTGGTTTTTTTTGGGGGGGGGGTATTCATATTCAGGGAATTGTGAACGGGTGCGCGTGTCAGAAGGGAGCGTGAGTGCATGGAAATATTAACGCGAAGGGACTTGCATCACCAGTGCAGACCACCAACTCACCCAGGAGCTCTGTTGACATAGACTTAGCTAACGTTAGCTACAGCTTGATGAATTGAGTCATTGAACACAGCAGGAAAGAACACAACGTTAGCCAGCTAGCTAAAGCTCCGATGGAAAATTATAAGTTTATGCTACCGTCTTTGAAGAGGTAGTTTTATTTTTCAGAGTTTTCACAGTACAATTATACAAACATTAACCCTGATCCCACCCACCAAAGTACACATAATACATACAGACACATAGACAACGTCAAAGAAAGAGGAAACTAATTGTGGCCCGCCAGCGATTTTATTTGGCCCGTCAAAATATTTCAGATAATATATTTTTTTTAAACAAATCCCCCTGTTGACTTTTATTTTGAAACCGTAAACTGGGGTATGGTGTCATTGACTTTTCTGAAGTAAGCTATGTCATCGCTACCATAGACATATGATCGCTACACTTCACGACAGATCGCCTGAGGAGAAAGCCACAGTTATGGCTAGCAATCCTATTCTCACTGGATAACACAGTATTTATGGGCACCAGCGATGACGACCCACCACGCTGGGATGAGAGTGACGACCATGTTGATGTAGGCTAAGTGATGTCAACATTCTAAAACTTATTAGAAATAGCCTAGTAATATTATCTAGCATCCTGTTTGTTCTGGCAAGGTAACTCGCCTGTCGGCTAACGCCTTCGTACGGCTATCACGGATAAGTGTTGGTTGGTTTATAACTAGTATCTGTAAATTGACATAGCTAGATCAATGACATTTAAATGGATCGTAAACCCATGACACTTTTATTGGCAGAGATGTTAACTAGGCTAGCCTACTTAGTAACCGAGAGCTGTAGCGGACTGGCCATCGGGAGCATCGGGAGACAATATAAAGATGGAAAACCAGGCTAAGAAAAGTAAACGTAATTACCTTCACTAGACAGTGTTTTACCAATTGGACATGGGATTAGCAGACTTCCACTGCAGAAATTAAGCCTGTGTAGGATCTTAAATTGTATCAGATTGTGTCTAAGGCACAAAGATGATGTATGGATGAAATCTAGGCTACCTTCCCATGTCTGTGCTGAGAGTTGGACGCCAAGGTCCTCTTCCGAGGCGCATCTAGTCTTCTCTGTTGAAGGCATACTGAGATTGAGATTGAGAATGATGTTGTATATACAAGAAATGTTGCCCTTTAAGGGTTGGGTCACGCCCAAGTATTCTGTCAAGCAAATCATTATCGGATAGTGGTGAGAATGGGTAGTGTTCTCTAGGAAAACTGCGGGCCTGTAGGTATCTGAAGAAGTGAACTTGAGGTATTGTAAAATCCTTGCACAAAGTCTCAAATGAAGTGAAGGTGTTGCCTACAAATAAGTCTTTGAAAAACACTATGCCACTATCATACCAACAGCGAAAAGCTAAGTCGGCTTGTGCAGCAGGAAAAATATCATTGTGAATCAGGGGCATAAAGCCACTAGTATGACTAAGATTAAAGCGTTTCCTGAATTGGCGCCATATTCGGAGTGAATGTTTTGTCACAGGATTTGAAGAGGAGAAGTTTGATTTTTTAGAAAAGGAAGTACAAAGACTAGGTAATGGTGAAAAGGAGGGACATGCTTCACTTTCCATGGTAACCCAAGTAGGGCTTTGTCCTGTTCTAAATGATGTAATCCAATAGGGCAATTTAGAGAGATTGGCTGCCCAGTAATATAGCATGAAGTTGGGAAGTGCAAGTCCACCAACTGATTTAGGCATCTCCAAAAAGCCCTCTTTGCTCTTGGGACAGATTTGTTCCAAATAAATGCTGAAATATGAGAATTCAGATCTTTAAAAAAGGAAATGGGGAGGAACAGTGGTATCATTTGAAAAGCATACAAAAATTGAGAAAGGACTGTCATCTTCACAGTGTTGACACGGCCTGCTAGGGAGATGGGAAAGGTAGACCACCGCTTCAGATTGAGTTTCGTATTTTCAAGGAGCTTTTTAAAGTTGGCTTCATATAAATTCTTGTAAGAGCGTGTGACCACAATAGCAAGGTAGGTAAAGGATTCTCTGTCCAGTCTAAATGGGCAAGCATTATAATCAATATTCTGTGCTAAACTATTAATAGGAAAAAGAACGCTTTTGGAAAAATTCAGCTTGTAGCCAGATATCCTTTTAACATCGTTTAGTAGCTGAGTGATATAAGGTAAGGAAATTGTAGGGTTAGAAAGATACAAAAGAAGGTCATCAGCATAAAGTGAAACAAAGGCAAAGCCCCCCCTACCAATGCCAGGAACTCTATTGTCAGCTGTGAGAGCTATGGCCAGAGGTTCAATTGCTAGGTTAAACAAAAAAGGTGACAAACAGCAGCCCTGCCTCACCCCACGGTGGAGAGAAAATACATTAGAATTTATAAAATTAGTGCGCACAGCTGCCTGTGGGGTACTGTAAATAAGGTTCATCCATGTAAGAAATGTTGGGCCAAAACCAAATTTACCAAGCACTTCAAAAAGGTGTGGCCACTCAATGCGGTCAAAAGCCTTTTCGGCGTCTAGGGAGAGTAGAACCTCTGGTGTGTCTGAGGAATGATTGGAGTGAAGTATGCTGAGAAAATGCCGCATATTGAAAAAGGATTGCCTACCAGGTATGAAACCCGTTTGATCAGAGGAAATGAGATCAGTGATGACAGCTTCCAGTCGACGTGCTAGTATTTTTGTAAGAATTTTGTTGTCATAGAAAAGAAGGCTTATTGGACGGTATCCACTACAATCTAGGGGGTCCTTGCCCTTTTTTAGTAAGACTGTTATTACAGCCTGATTCATTGTTTCTGGCATTCTCTTTGTGGATAAAATGTCTGTGTATAGAAAACCCAATATAGGTGCCAGTTTGTTAGAAAAAGCTTTGTAGAATTCAATTGAAATCCCATCAGGACCTGCTGCCTTAGCGCCTTACAATGAGCTGATGGCTTGTGTGATTTCCTGGCATGTTATAGGGGCATCAATAAATGGTTGCGCCTCTTGGCTTATCTGTGGAATGTCAAGTTTATCCAGGAACTCCTGGATCTCCCCAGTATTACCATTAGCCTCTGATGTATAAATATCTGCATAATAATGGATGAATTGGTCATTAATAGTCTGTGGATGGGTGGTGGTTTTATCTGGTGCAATACGAATTTCAGGGATAGCAGTCTTAGCTGTTTTCTGACGTAGTTGATGAGCGAGGAGTCTGCCTGCTTTATCACTGTGTTCGTAATGCGTTTGCTTTGATTTATAAAGAAGTTGTTCTGTGTCTCTAATGGATAAGCAGTCATACTCTGATTGCAGTAGCAGACGCTCTTTGTGCAGATTGGAGTCAGGATCAGAAGCAGCTCTACAGTCTAGATCTTTTATCTGTTTAGATAAATCAGTAAGTTTCAATTTACGCATTGATTGCAATTTGGCTGAGTAGGAGATGATTTGCCCTCTTATATATGCTTTAAATGCCTCCCAAATGATGCTATATGACATACCTGGAGTTGTATTGGTCTCAAAAAAGTAGTCTATTTGACTACTAATGAAATTAGTAAAATCCCTATCAGCCAATAGTAGCCGGTCAAAGCGCCACGTTCTGTGCTTTGTGCTACTATTAGGCATATGAAGGTCCAACTGTAGAGGGCAGTGATCTGATATAATGATACTGTGATATTTTGAATGTTTGACAAAAGAAAGAGACCTATCATCAACAAGAAAATAATAAATTCTTGAGTAAGACTTGTGTACTGGAGAGTAAAAGGAATATTGTCTGGTTGTGGGGTTAGAGCTTCTCCAAGGGTCCTGTAGCCTGTAATCATTCAGAAAAGACAGAAGTACCTCCCCAGACTTTGGGTCCCGGCTCTGGACCTATCTAAAACCGGGTCAAGAACGCATTTGAAATCATCTCTCAATATTAGATGATGTGAGTTGATATCTGGTAACTTGGCTATAAGGCGTGAGAAAAACAGTGGATTGTCCCAGTTTGGACCGTATACATTGGCTAGGATAATGGGAGTGCCAAACAGTTTCCCTGAGACTATGATGTATCGCCCATTTATATCAGAGATAACTTGAGATGGGACAAAAGGGGTCCCTCTTTTAATCAAAATTGCCACCCCTCTGGCTCTGGCCTCATAGTTAGAGCAGAATACTTGATCAACCCAGCCTCTTTCTTATTTATAACGATCAGTAGCCAAGAGATGTGTCTCCTGTAAGAAAATTATATCTGGGCCTAAGGATTTAAAGTGCGAGAAGACACGGGTGCATTTAATTGGGTAGTTCATCCCCTTTATATTCCAGCTGATGAGACGTGTGGCGCAGGGTTTGTAACGGGTATGTAACGAACGTGGTCTTGCAAGTTCCGTCAGAGGTATGTTCACTCCCACCATTTAGGAGATCGCAGTCGAACTCGCCACCTCTGGCTTCCCAAGCGCCACCACTACCAACTACGCCAAAGAAAAGCTAGCTATTCAGTGACGCGGGTGGCTCATTACATACATGAGGATTGAGTTTCACCAATACACATCGGCTACAGGTGCACCGCTACTTTGTGAAGTCATTCAGTATTTTAAGTAAACACTTGGTGATTTAGTAGTAAACGGTCCCAGTGGCGAGCAGACAAAAAACATACATTCAAAAAAAAGTAAGTAAGTACCCTATACCCCTATGCCGACCTCCCCCCAAACTGGAGATCGCATGAACAGCCCCTAAACAGAGGTAATAGCACATGGCTTTACAGGTAGCCTAACTACTGAACTAGTATGCAGTCTGCAGGAAATTAAAAAATGCTAAACAGAGGTAGGTTCCACAATTTAAACATTGATAACACATGAAGTTGTAAACTGTAAAGTTCTAAACAAGAATGGCAAGCTGCCATATTAGACCAACCATTAATCATAGAGCCATCATCAAATAACTAAGTTTGTAATGACCAAACCAAACATATTGCAAACCAGTGAGGAGAATAATAATAATAAAAAGTATGTGACAATCCTCACAAATGATTACTGTGGCTTTGGTAGTCCTTATTATCTAGGTAGCTTATATTAAGAAAAAACATAGCCACTTGCAAAACGGTGAATAAGGGGGGATAAAATCACCTTGACAATCCACAAAAACCTATTGTGGCTTTGGTAGTCATTATTACCCAGCTAACACACGACGTTGCGTCAACGTTGCTAGTAAGTGGTCATTTGGTAACTCGCGACGTTACCTTATGGCAACGTTAGCTAACACACGACGTTGCGTCAACGTTGCTAGTAAGTGGTCATTTGGTAACTCGCGACGTTACCTTATGGCAACGTTGCCGCGACGTCGTAGCAACTTTATAAAGTGAATGTTGCCGGTTGGTGCCATGGAAAACGTTGCCGCGACGTTGTCCCTTGGTCGGCTTGTTACATTATTTTTAGACCCGTGGGCAACGTTGCTGTGACGTCGAACATTGGTCTGCTGGTTACGTTCATTTTAGGTCCAGTGGACCACGTTGCCGCGACGTTGTCCCTTGGTCAGCTGGTTACGTTATGTTAGACCCGTGGACAACGTTGCCGCGACGTCGAACATTGGCCTGCTGGTTACGTTAATTTTAGGTCCAGTGGACAACAATGCCGCGACGTCGTACCTTGGTCGGCTGGTTACGTTAATTTTAGGTCCAGTGGACAAGGTTGCCGCAACGTCGTACCTTGGTCGGCTGGTTACGTTATTTTTAGACCCGTGGACAACGTTGCCGCAACGTCGTACCTTGGTCGGCTGGTTACGTTATTTTTAGACCCGTGGACAACGTTGCCGCCACGTCGAACATTGGTCGGCTGGTTACGTTAATTTTAGGTCCAGTGGACAAGGTTGCTGCGACGTCGTACCTTGGTTGGCTGGTTACGTTATTTTTAGACCCGTGGACAACGTTGCCACGACGTCGTACCTTGGTCGGCTGGTTATGTTATTTTTAGGCCCGTGGACAAGGTTGCCGCGATGTCGTACCTTGGTCTGTTGGATCCGTTAAGTTTGGTACCTTGCGTTACGTTGCCGCTCCGTCGCTCTTTGGTCGTAGGACAACGGATCTCGAATGCATTATAAGCGGTTTATCCAGAGATAGAGAGATCACACTGAACTGGGCTTTTGTAATGTAGGACTATCACACACAATATTAAATGTTGCAGCATGTATGTAGCTAGACAATGCATGCTTCATGTGCAACTCACCCCCAGAATGTTTACTCATATGCAGAAACGTAGCTTTAATAAATAAAATACTGAATTTGGAATATAATTTAGTCTTTCATTCTTTACTATAAACATGTAAGCTACAAAAGCAATTAATGGGTGATGTAGCCTAATAATTTTGTAATAAAAGTGTTAAATGTGATCAAAAGGAAAAGCGACTCTTATAAGAGTTTCATTTCCAAAGACCAAGACACACTGTAAAATATAAGACTTGAAATTGTTCACCTTAATGTCATTTTTTTGTAAGTTGAACAAAATATTTTAATTTGCCATATCAACTAGATAAAATTGGTTCTTCTAAATAGCTTTACAGATTTTTGTGTGAAAGGGCTTACTACAATGTTCAAGTTAGGAAAGCATTGGTTAACAGTCGGACCCAACGACGTGCGCATGTCCGACTCGCTGAAGCAGGGGTTTTCAAAATTCCAAAAGACTGTGCGTTTCATGCGTCGTCTTTCACGCCACGGCTAAATTCAAAGGTTTCTTTACAGAAATAGTTTTAAGTAAATGTATTTGCAGAAATTGAATGGGGCATGTTATTACTTAAAGGTTTGAAATGTAGGCTATTTAGCATTATTATTTGCTATCAGATTCGCTTTGTTTTTGTTAGGATTTCGCTAGCTAGCTACATAGCTCTAGAGGTAAAATAACAAACGTTAAGCCTCCAGAAAGTTATGTTGAAATTCATATATCAAAGTTTAGCGTCTCACAAATCACCCATAAAAGAATCAGTGAACATAAACATTCAGAACTGTTAGAATTTTTTTTTCCAAAAACTTTGTAGCTAGCGCATGGCTGATCAGACGGTCGGCCACACACTCGGTCATGGAATGCACTATAGGCGCATATAAACTGCGTTGTCGCTTTTAGTAAGGACTTTATAATGTTTGAGCCGTCTAATTCAAAATCACCTTAATTAATTGAGTTACAAAATGCTTCTATATTACTATTATAGTTAGAATAGTTAGCATTACATTAGCGTTACAGTAGCTAACACGTGCCAAGTTGGCCGATGTTCCTCACAATGCTAGCTCTGCTTTGCTAATTTAGCTAGTGCCATATTGTTTTAATCTAGCTAAGTAATGCAAAAGGCTAGAGGCAAGCTTAGCTCGAATTGTTCAAGTAATTGGTTTGCCTCTTGCTCCTTTACAGTTTCATGCAGTGCTAATTCGTCACATCCAGTTGAGAAGTTCTTCAAGGACACCCCAGACTGCTAGCATGAGTCCCTGGGAAATGAGGGTAATGAATGACCGTTTATAACAGTGACAATAATTGTATGAGTTGAACCCTAAAGGCTATGTTTTGAAGCACATGCATGTCTTGAAACTTTTGCATCACCAGATGTAAGTGTCAACTCTGGTCTGGTGGAGGAGAACCCATGGGGGTCCAGGAAAACAGCTGGCAGCCAGGCAAGTGCAAGTATAAGACCCTCAAAAAAATACTCAAAGCTTTTCAATAGTATTGTCAACTCATTGTTAGGCATACCTAAGTTGTTCTGATCGTGGTGGGGGGGATACATATTTGTCAAAACAACAAATGTTGTCATACTAATGCTTTGTATACAACAATTCAAGGTAAAAACAAATATTTACAGCAATATTACAGCTAATCTAGAAGAACCACAGTGTGTTAATAATGCAAACTCTTGTTAACTTGTTTTACTTGTCATTAATGACAGACACATTACACGTTATGCTCCGGAAGATGGAGACATTGGAGGAGAACCAGCAAGAGGCTCTCCTATTCAGGCGACAACAGGGCAGACACTGAAGAGGTGCAAGTGATGGACCTACAGGTGGCCCAAACGCAGCCCATTCAAAACAAGCTAGGTAGGCTAAATGAATCATGATTGCAGCTTCCATATCCAACCTTTCACATGGCTATGTGACAAATTATGTTGATAGGTCACTAACTTATTTTGTGCTTCATTGTCAGGGCCAACAGACAGGACCTGTAGCGGAGACTGGCAGAAGATTTTAATTCACTGTTTGGCACTTTGTTTGAAATAAAATGACTGAATGTTACATGGAAATGCTGCCTCGTTTATGATTAGCTTGAGTTAGGCTACACATCACACAAACATAGTCCTAAAGTTGGCTACCATGTAGGCTAGCCTATTAAATACAAGAACAAGAAGTATTTTGGGCAAATGAGGTCTGCATATGAACCGCCCCAATATAAGCAGTAGCCTAGAAATGAGAAATATAAGTTTACTTAATTAGCGTTGCAGTTACGGACTGGCAACGTCACAAAATTACGTTGCTAGGAGGTCGCGGTTACGGACTGGCAACGTCACAAAACAACGTTGCTAGGAGGTCGCGGTTACAGACTGGCAACGTCGAGAAATGACGTCGCAACGACGTCGCGGTTACGGCCTGGCAATGTCACAAAATGACGTTGCCGTTACCTCAGGGCGTCTTTCACTTCTCACGTTGCCGCAACGTCGGAAAATGACGTCGCGACAACGCTGCGGTTATGGTCTGGCAATGTCACCAAATTACGTTGCCGTTACCTCAGGGCGTCTTTCACTTCTCACGTTGCCGCAACCTCGCCAAAAGACGTTGCGGTAACGAAAGTTTGGTCAGCGAATGACGTTGCGGCAACGTAACTGTGTTAGCTGGGTAAGACTAGTAAAAAAAGAAAAAAAAATTGTGTTCAGGCACACACCCATACAACAGATGGACACACTTGGAGGGTAGATGTGTTTACAAAGACAACTGGAAGGAGATAGACCGGACCGAAATCCAAGCACACAAAATAATCCATATATTACGCTTCTTTCACTCAAAAACTAGTTGTATAGGCTTGTGTCAATGAGGCCTACAAGCCATGAATGGCAAACAGAAGTTTAAAACTTGTATTGTTCGCAACAACTTAAGTTGCTAAAAAGATGTAACACAACATTAGTTGATAATATATGTATTATTATGGAATTATAGTCAGCTATAATGGGGCGGGAACACAAAAGTAGTGACAATAAATGAACACAACAGGAGGGTTAAAGAGGTTACCTCTGAAAGTAATAGTTTAACCGTAGTTTCCTGCAGAGCTACACAAACACACGTCTTACTCCATGCTCGCTCAGCAGCGCCCCCGAAGAGGTAGATTTTGAGGTGAGGGGACTGACAAGGCAGAAGGTAAGGTGGTCCACCGGACTGGCCATCGGGAGCTTGATTTTTTACCAGCCTACTAATAAAATGAACGGGTCTATGCAGCCCTTAGTGCCGCTTACACATGACAGTGACACTGACAGATGGAAAGCTAGCTATAGAGACAATATAAAGATGGAAAACCAGGCTAAGAAACGTAAACGTATTACCTTCACTAGACAATGTTTTACCAATTGGACAAACGGATGTTTGTTTGTTTTACATCAAGCTCCAAAAACTAGTTTTCGCTCAAATCAGCGCTATGCACGCTCGCATTAAGCATGGAAGTCCCTAACTAGCCTCATGACTCATGGCTGAAGTTACGTTTCTCCAGCTCTCCCCAGGTTGGCTCAAAAAGTATAAAAAAATGCATCAGATTGGTGCTTTCAAATATGGAATATTACATTTTTCTTATGGGGGAGCATGCAACCAGACCCCCTTAGAGGGGTATCCTTCTCACCTTTTTCACCCCTGACCCGTTTTCATGCCTGATTCATGAGCCTGAATAGCTGGCATTGAATAGCAACGGACTAACAATCATGTGTTTTTGCTCTAGCGCGATCGAATCCCACTTCATGCCAGCTTGCAACTGTTTTATTTTCTTAGCCTACAGCAGCAAATATGAGATGCGACTTGAAAATCGTCCATAATGTTGAACGTTGTGTGAATTTGTGACGATTCTGGTGATAGAGTTCAATGGCAGCTGCTGCTGTTAGGTGAATGCACAGCTCGCATGCTTATGGAAACCAGGTAGTCTGGAAACCAGGAAGATAACACCGGGTGTCTACGGGTGGCCCTGTAGAAAATCAACTTGAAATATCTAAAATACGTACCCTAATGGCCAGTTAGCCGGTTTTATTTGGGGGAGGGGGCACCATCCAACTTTTTTGAGCAATTAAATATATCTCTTGTTCTGCCTGTTTTGTGATATACATGCCTAAAAGGTGCCTAACATTTATATACTGAAATAATATCGCCATTATAATTATTATGACTATGATGGTTTTTCAGTAGGCAATTTTTTTTGGGTGCCCCCTCAGGACTTGGTGCCCTACGCACAGCGCGTGGTGCGCGTTACGGCAGCAGCGGCACTGCGTGACCCAGCAAAACTAGTGGGGTCTTGGTTCATGTTCCCCCAGACATTTTAAAAAAATATCCTTTTAAATAGTGTCCTCTAGTGGGTTTTAGGAAGAGAAATTCACAAATTTAGATTATTGTAATTTTTATATATATATCTTTTAGGGTGGGGGGCTAATGAAACTTGTGGGGGGGCTCCAGCCAAAATAGGGCTAGATATGCCCATGTATGCCACATAGAATCAGAATAGTCCAATCTTGTGATTTTCGCTGCTTGGCCGCTAATAATACCACCAATAACAATAGAGTTCCTCCTGACAGAGGAATTTGTTTGTCTATGGCTGCACTGCTGCTATAATTCACGAAATCTTTCTTATTAATTAAACGGCGCCCTCGAATAAACGCTGCACCAAAAAGTAACATTGTGTAATAAACGCTGCAGCGTTTAATCAAAGAAATACGGTATTAGTTGAAGGGGAATATTAAGTCCTAATATAGTTTAGGGCAATTTTTACACAGGATTGCCCTTTCCGGCTGATGTAAGAGACTTGTCCTCTCCTACATCAGGACTAGTGTGTCAACTCTAATGGACCCTTTACAGTTTGCATATCAGCCTAACATCGGTGTTGATGATGCCCTCATTTACATGCTGCAGAGGGCATACACACATCTGGACACCCCTGATGCATCTGTTAGGATAACATTCTTTGACTTTTCATCTGCCTTCAATACCATCCAGCCACGTCTGCTAGGGGAGAAGATGGAGATGATGAAGGTGGATCCATTACTGGTACTGTGGTGTTTGGACTACCTTCATCTCAGACCACAGTATGTTCGCCTACAGGACAATACCTCATGCACCATCCTCAGCAGCACAGGGGCTCCACAAGGAACTGTGCTGGCTCCATTCCTGTTCACCATCTACACAGCGGATCACAAACATAACACCAACAGCTGCTTTGTGCAAAAATACTCAGACGACACAGCTGTTGTTGGTCTCATCACAGGGGGAAATGAGGAGGAGTACAGAGACACCATAGAGAACTTTGTGGAGTGGAGTAAATACAATAATCTCCATCTCAACACCTCAAAAACAAAGGAGATAGTTGTGGATTTCAGGAGGGGGAGGAGGACTCAACCAACACCAGTCAGCATCGGGGGCACTGTGGTGGAGATGGTTGCCAACCACAGGTACCTCGGTGTGCAGCTCGACAGTGAGCTGGACTGGAAAAGCCACATGGAGGCAGTGTACAAGAAGGGACAAAGTCGACTCTACTTCTTGAGGAGACTAAGGTCATTCAATATCTGCCAACCCCTATTGTGCACTGTCTACCACTCAGTGGTGGCCAGTGCTCTGTTTTTTGCTGTGGCTTGCTGGGGAGAAGGTGCTCGCAAAGCGGACAAAAACAGGCTGGACAAGCTGATTAGGAAGGCCAGCTCAGTGGTCGGGGCTGAGCAGCTCAAAGTCCAGCAGGTGGCAGAGGCCAGAATCCTTAACAAACTGGCTTCAATAATGACCAACCCCACTCACCCACTCCACGCCCTGAAGGTCATCAAGAGCAGTACCTTCAGTCAGAGACTAATTGCACCAATGTGCAAAACAGAGCGATACAGGAAGTCCTGCATACCAGCTGCCATTCGATTTTATAATGCACAAATATAACTTTGCACTTTTTAGTATTTATTATTGTATTTATTGTTTTTTTTATCTTTTAAGTATTTTAGCTATGAGGGAATGTGTGTTGTTATGTCTGTCCAGACGCTGTTTATGTGACACTGTAATTTCCTGCAAAGGATCATTAAAGCATTTCAATTCAATTTCAATTCAATTCAATTCTATTAGCTGGAACGTAAAAGGCTTAAATGGGCCTGTAAAAAGAGCTAGAATATTCAATCACCTTAAATATTTAAAATGTGAAATTGCATTTCTTCAAGAAACTCATTTGTTGTTGAAAGATCAAATTAGACTCAGGAAAGCTTGGGGGGACATGTGTTCCACTCAAGTTTCGATTCCAAAACACGTGGGACCGCTATATTGATACATAAAAAAATCCAGTTCAGTGCTACCACTGTTATTTCTGACCCACAGGGGCGCTTTGTCATGGTCTCTGGGCTACTTTTCCACAAGCCTGTCGTTTTGGTTAATATATATGCCCCAAACTGGGATGATGATAAATTCATGGGGTAAAGTTTTCTCATTAATACCAGACATAAACTCACAACAATTAATTTTAGGGGGTGATCTGAATTGCACAATTAACCCAATATTGGACCGCTCTAATCCTAAATCTACAGATCCTTCAAAAATGGCCAAATCTTTATCCTTTCTTATGGATCAAATAGGAGGTGTTGACCCCTGGCGCTCTCTTTCTCCACTTGGTCAATCCTACTCCTTCTTTTCCCCGGTTCACCACTCATACAGCAGAATAGACTACTTTTTTATTGATAGAAACCTTCTTCCCTTTGTCACAAAAGCTGATTATTCAACCATAGTTGAATCTGATCACGCCCCTGTTTTATTAGATCTTGTGTTTCCTCCTAACAATTCGGAACGTCCTCCTTGGAAATTAGACAAAACCTTACTGGCTGATAGTTCATTCTGTGATTTGATAAACAAAGAAATTGACAACTTTATAGTTTCCAACAAAAAAGATGACATCTCCTCCTCATTGCTTTGGGAGACACTGAAGGTTGTGATCAGAGGTGAGATTATATCATATTCAGCAAGAATCAATAAAATGCGTAGACTTGAACAAGACCAGCTTATTAAATCAATTAGCACAGTAGACTCTCAGTACTCTTTGTCTCCATCCCCTGAACTCTATAAAAAAAAGCTTGACCTTCAAACTCAATACAACCTGTTGTCAACCGGTAAAACAGAAAAAATGTTGTTAAAATCACGTGGATATGCTTATGAGCATGGAGAAAAAGCTGGCCGCCTTCTAGCACACCAACTTAAGGCCCAATCTGTTTCTCAACAAATCTCACAAATAAGGAAACCAAATGGGGATTTAACTACTGACCCGGGAGAAATTAATGAAACATTTACCTCATTTTATTCTAACCTGTATACATCAGAGGCGACCAATGATAGAACTGATATGGAACATTTCTTTTGCAATCTTGAAGCTCCTTCCATAAAGGTAACGGATAAGACAAAGACTGAACTCCCATTACAACTGTCTGAAATTATTAACGCAATAATGGCAATGCAAAGTGGTAAGACACCTGGCCCCGACGGCTACCCAATAGAATTTTTTTAAACTTTTTCTAAGAAACTATCCCCAATTCTACTTGAAATGTTTATAGAGTCTATGTCCCGTGGGTCATTACCACAAACTCTCACTGAGGCATCGATTATTCTCCTGCTTAAGCCAGGTAAAGAGAATACAGAATGTGGCTCATATCGACCCATTTCCCTCCTAAACAGTGATGTGAAGATCCTAGCTAAAGCGCTTGCCCTACGCCTAGAAACCACAATGACTGATGTGATCTCTGCTGACCAAACCGGTTTCATTCTGGGTCGACACTCATTTACAAATATCCGACGGCTTTTGAATATTATTCACTCCCCTGCGTCCAGTGAGGTACCTGAGGTGGTCATCTCACTGGACGCAGAGAAAGCTTTTGACAGGGTTGAGTGGGAATATTTATTCACGTGTTTAAAGAAATTTGGGTATGGTCCAAATTTTATTTCATGGATCAAACTTCTTTACAGCTCACCCAAGGCCTCGGTGGTTACAAACGGCAGGCAATCACAGTACTTCACTCTGTCGAGAGCGACCCGTCAGGGATGTCCAATTAGTCCACTGTTATTTGCCTTGGCCATAGAGCCCTTATCCATCGCACTCAAATCATTGCCATCTATAAGTGGAATTTTCAGAGGAGGAGATGAGCATAGACTAAGTTTATATGCCGATGATTTATTATTATTTGTTTCGGACCCTATTCTTAGTGTACCTCATATCATCCATGCTCTGTTAAGATTTGGAAAATTTTCCGGGTATAAACTGAACTTTAGTAAAAGTGAATGCTACCCTGTTAACAACTTGGCTCTTCAAATCCAGGATAATGTTTTACCGTTTAAAATGTCTAGAAACGGTTTTCAATATTTGGGCATTAACATCACAAGAGATATGAAAAACCTCTACCTGGAAAATTTTGCTCCTCTACTTGATAAAGTCAAACTAGATCTAAAGAAATGGAGAACACTCCACTTGTCCTTAGCAGGTAAAGTGAATTGCATCAAGATGAGTGTGCTCCCAAAATTCCTCTACCTGTTTCAATGTATCCCACTTTACCTTCCTAGGTCTTTCTTTAAAGGTATTGATAGCGCTTTTATTTCTTTTATTTGGAATGGCAAGAACCCTAGGGTACGTTTAGAGCTTCTACAGAGGCCTAAATTACAGGGAGGCCTAGCTCTTCCTAATCTTTTCTACTACTACTGGGCTGCAAATGTTCAAAAAATAATGTTTTGGCTTCATACTCCGGATACAGACTGGTGCCAGTATGAAGCTACATCATGCATCTCAACGTCTCTCACGGCTCTGGTCACTTCCAGTGTTCCCGTTTCTACTACCCAGTTCACAAACAACCCAATTGTCATCAATACTTTGAAGATCTGGTTTCAAATGAGACGGTTCTTTGGTTTCAAACAAACTCTTAGCTTAAGCCCTATATGCAACAACCATCTTTTCCCCCCAGCTAAATTAGATGCTACATTCTCTTTTTGGCGGAGACAAGGCATTTCTAAATTTAAAGATATGTACATAAATCGTGTATTTGCCAGCTTTAATGACTTATCACAAACATTTGGCCTTCCTCGATCTAGCCTGTTTCGATATTTTCAAGTACGCCACTTCCTTATGAGCCATTACCCCAACTTTCCAAATGTATCTTCAGTGTCAGGCTTAGATGATCTGCTAGAATCCCCATTCAATTCGAAAAGGCTAATTTCTAGAATACATGATTGTATAGCCTCTCTTAAAACCATAACCATCGCGAAGATAAGGGCGGACTGGGCGGATGAATTGGGGGAAGACATGGAAGATGACATGTGGAACTGTGCTTTACTAAGAGTGAATGACAGCACTTCTTGTGCAAAATTAAGTATAATACAATTTAAAGTTTTACACCGGACTCACTTTTCCAAAGCAAGATTAGCTAAAATATATCCTGATTCTGATGCTAGTTGTAACAGATGTCACCACACCCCTGCCAATTTAACCCATATGTTCTGGTCATGCCCTGCTCTGGTCACTTACTGGTCTATGATTTTTAAAACATTATCTGAGGCGCTCAATACTGATTTCCAACCAAATGCAGCAGCAGCTATATTTGGTATCACAGATCGTAGACATTCTATAGTAAGAAAAAGTTATAAAAACATATTGGCCTTTGTGACTCTGCTTGCACGCAGAAGAATATTATTACATTGGAAATCAAAAAACCCTCCCAAAGCGTCTTTGTGGATGTGTGACCTGATGCACTTTATACAATTAGAGAAAATTAAATACTCGTTTAGGGGGTCAAGGGACAAATTCTACTCCACCTGGGATCCGGTTTTGAAATACATAGGGAAACTCAAAACTATACCTGATACCCCATAGCAATATTTCTTGCATCAGGGCCCTGTAGCGTACAGTAGTTTTTTATTTTTATTTTTCCTTTTCTTTTCTTTTGGTTTAATTACCGATTTGGTCACTTCTGGGCCAAACCAATTATAAAACTGTTTTTCGGATAGAGTACCGTATGTATGCATGATGCATTGTCTGTGTAATTACGATGTGGATTGATGCTGGCATGTCAGCCTATAATGTAGAGTGTTTGTGAATATGCATGTGAACAAGTACATGGTGACATTTGGCACGACTAAGTATGAGGACCTTGCTTACTATTTTATTTATTTATTTTTACTGTATTTACTTTTCTATTTTCTTCTTTCTGTTAGTCTAAGTGTGTGTACTACATGTTCAAGTGGGTGGGGTGGGTGGGATACTGTTGTTCGTATGTGTATGTAAACAAAAAACAACAAAAAACTATGGATATGTCTGCTACATATTTTTTTACTGTATTTACTTTTCTATTTTCTTCTTTCTGTTAGTCTAAGTGTGTGTACTACATGTTCAAGTGGGTGGGGTGGGTGGGATACTGTTGTTCGTATGTGTATGTAAACAAAAAACAACAAAAAACTATGGATATGTCTGCTCCAAACTTTTCGGAATTTTTCCTAAACTTTTTCTTGTTTAATCGCTATATTTATTACATAATTACTTCGTTCATGTTGTCTCTCCCAATGTGATCTACACATTTATTGTCTTATCATTAGGTTTACTCGGCGCGGCTTTCTTCCTTGGAACTCGACGCTACTGTTGCAGTTTCGACTAGCCAACTTCAACGCTCTTGACGGATTATTTTGGCTGGCATAAACTACTAACAGTGTAAGTCAATTATAATGTCTCACTCTCATTCACATTGTCCTACATGTGTCACTTTACTCGATAGGTTGACTCTGTTAGAGAGTCGTGTCCAGTCGCTTGAGGGAGAGAAAATGCTAGTAACTTTAGATGTGACTGGCGCAACATCACCGACAGGGAGTCCTAGCGTGAGGGAAGTCTCAAGATCAGCCCCACCGGTTTCACCTCTGCAGCATGGTGGGAGTGGGACTCGCGGGAGTGGGACTCCGCAGACGCTAGTGATCGGTGACTCCATAACTCGTAACATTAGATTGGCGCAACCAGCGACAGTTCATTGTGTACCTGGGGCCAGAGCTACCGACATAGAAGCTAATCTTAGGGTGCTGGCTAGCACTAGGGCTAAGGCAAAGGCCACAGCTAAGGCACATGGCGCACACACTGATGATAGATATGAGAATATTGTCATTCATGTCGGCACCAATGATGTTAGATTGAGGCAGTCAGAGGTCACGAAGGTTAATATAGCACGGGCATGTGACCTTGCCCGAAAGATGAGTCGGCATCGAGTAATAGTCTCTGGTCCACTGCCTGTTAGGGGGACTGACGAGATCTACAGCAGACTTGTCTCTCTTAACCGCTGGTTGGTTCGCTTCTGCTCAGACCAGGGTTTAGGATTCGTGGATAATTGGTCTCGTTTCTGGGCCAAACCTGGCTTGTTGAAGGGTGACGGACTCCACCCGAGCTGGAGAGGTGCCCTTCTATTATCTAGGAATATTGATGTTAATTTAGACCGGGCCTGACACTCACTAGAACAAGCCGGGCCACAGTCTCTTTTAGAGTCTGATAGGTATGTTGATAGGCATGTTATGAGCTGTTGGGGGCCCGAAAGCTTAGCTTATAGTGTAGCCAGTGTGGTGTCTGATGTTGTTTTCCCCATTGAGACTGTGTCGGTCCCCCGCCTCTTTTCCAAATTTCGGCCTTCAATTATTAGGAATTATACCAATTTAACATGTATTCAGCCTTGTTCCCCCGTTGCTCCTCCTATTAAGTTTTCTGCTGACAGTGCCATCTTCTCAGAAGGATTGTCTACTTTTAAAGCTGCCAAAAACCCACACTGGAATGTTGGGCTCCTAAACATCAGATCTCTATCCACAAAGGCCGTTTTGATTAATGATCTGATGTCTGAATACAGCCTGGACCTGATTGGTCTCACCGAAACCTGGCTAAAACCTGATGAATATTCCCCCCTTAATGAAGCATCGCCTCCCGATTTTGCGTACTCACATATCCCTCGTGTCTCAAAGAAAGGTGGTGGTGTTGCTATGATATATGAAGCTAGCTTCAACCTCAGCCTAAAATCTGTAAACACCTTTAAAACATTTGAAATAATTTGCATGAAACCACCAACTACTTTAAAAAGGACTACTGCTACTACTCCTGCCCCCCCTCCCTCATTTTGTATAGTTACTCTATACCGCCCCCCCCGGCCCGTATTCGCTCTTCCTAGAGGAATTCGCTGATTTTAGTGCTGATCTTGTGACATATACTGATAATATCTTAATTATGGGTGATTTTAACATTCATGTGGATGACCCAAACGATCCTTTAAGTAAGGCCTTTACTGCACTAATGTATTCCACACGTCTCACTCAAATGGTTTCCAAACCTACCCATCTTCACTCGCATACGCTGGACTTAATACTCACGCGAGGAATCAGGATTAGCGACGTCACTGTCCACCCCCACAATCCTATATTATCAGACCATTGCCTGGTTACCTTCAAAATGGATCTCTGCCAAAGCCTTGGAGGCACTCAGAATACTTCTACTAGCCGCTGCATAACCCCAAACACAGCTCTAGAACTGGCTAATATTCTACCTGCTGCATTAGAAGCACTTGACGTCCCAAATAAATCATTAAATGCTAAAACAAGGGATCTGAATGTGGTTCTTCAGCTATCCCTAGATTCTGTTGCCCCACTTAAACCACGTAAAAGAAAAGACAAAAAACTGGCTCCATGGTATTCAGAGGAAACCCGCACTCTAAAGAGGTCCACTAGAAAACTAGAACATAAGTGGCGTACCACTAAATTGGAAGTTTTCCGCCTGGCCTGGAAGGACAGCCAAATGGAGTACAAACAAGTCCTCATCAGATCCAGATCAGAATATTTCTCTAAGTTGATTAGTAAGAACAAACACAATACTAAGTTCCTATTTGATACTGTTGCAAAACTCACTAAGAAAAGTACACTCTGTGTTAATACTGTTCTCTCTCCCAATGATTTCTTGGAATTCTTTGACCAAAAAATCTATGCAATAAGGGACAAATTGGCCATCGACACTGAATCTTCCTCTATACCCAGCGCGCTACATGTCGAGGCTCTCACTCATTTTAACCCTATTTCTCATTTTAACCCTATTTCTCATTTTAACCCTATTTCTATCGAAGCGTTCATCAAGTTGATAGATTCATCGAAACCTACCAGTTGCCTTCTCGATCCCCTTCCTGCCAAACTTCGTAGGGAACTTCTCCCTATTATTGGACCAGCCATGCTTAGTATTATTAATGAATCTATTGTAACTGGCCAAGTCCCTGACGATTTCAAACAAGCAATTATTAAGCCCCTTCTTAAAAAACCAAACCTTGATTCAGGTTGTCTCAGCAACTACAGGCCAATTTCAAATTTGCCATTTCTCTCAAAAATTTTAGAAAAAGCTGTGGCACAACAGCTTACTGAGCACCTTTCCTCAAATCAGCTTTATGAACCTCTCCAGTCTGGATTTCGTCTTCACCACAGCACTGAAACTGCTTTAGCTAAGGTAGTCAATGATCTACTATTAGCCTCTGACGCGGGTTCTATCTCTGTGCTGGTTCTCTTAGACCTAAGTGCAGCTTTTGACACAGTGGATCATGCGATTCTTCTGGAACGTATGGAGAACTATGTTGGAATTTCTGGTACCTCACTTCAGTGGTTTAGATCCAATCTATCTGATAGATCACAATATGTCCACTATGATGGCTGCTCGTCCAGGTGCTCCACTGTAAAATACGGAGTACCACAGGGTTAAGTTCTAGGCCCTCTGTTGTTTTCACTCTACATGTTGCCTTTAGGAAACATAATTAGAAGCTATGGGGTAAACTTTCACTGTTATGCTGATGATACTCAGCTTTATATGTCTTTAAAGCCTGGGGATTTACCTTTTGCTATGGAAACATGTGTTTCTGGGTTGAGAGCTTGGATGGCAACAAATTTCCTTCTTCTCAATTCGGATAAAACAGAGGTTCAAATTTTTGGTCCTAAAAAATACAGAAATAATTTATCCAATCTAACTTTAGACGGCATCAAAGTCTCTCAAAGCCAACTGGTAAAAAATTTAGGAGTCACAATGGACCCGGACCTTTTGTTTGAGTACCATATTAAGCAAATTACTAGAACTGCATTTTTCCATCTACGTAACATTGCCAAAGTACAAAAATTTCTCTCAAAAGATGATGCTGAAAAACTAATACATGCATTTGTTACATCCCGATTGGACTATTGCAATGTGTTGTTCTCTGGCCTCCCAAATACCTACATAAAAAATGTACAACGGGTACAAAATGCTGCTGCTAGACTATTGACTAGAACCAGAAAGTTTGATCACATAACTCCTATTCTCGTGTCTTTACACTGGCTTCCTATCCAAGCCAGAGCTGATTTCAAGGTTCTATTACTAACCTACAAATCTCTGCATGGATTAGCACCGCTGTACCTCTCTGGTCTCCTTGCACCCTATCGCCCCACAAGGTCACTTAGATCTCAAGATGCCGGCTATCTGGTGGTTCCCAAAATAAATAAAAAAACTGTTGGAGGCAGGGCGTTCTCATATAGAGCACCTCTTCTCTGGAACAAATTACCTATCTCAATTAAGGAGGCTGATACTGTTGCGACATTCAAAATCAGGTTAAAAACGTTCTTGTTTAGTCAAATCTATGGCTGCTAAAGGTAAGTGTGTGTATGTACTTTCAATGTAAACTTATGGTGTGGTGTCGACGGGGGACGGGGCATTCTCACCCTTATTCTATAAATAACTTATTTTAGAGTTCTCTCCCCTGGAACAGATTTTATGTTCCAACCGAGGGGGGCTGGCGGTGTCTTAGTGTCTAAGGCTGCACCAAATACCTTTGTTTAAATCGCTGCATTAGTCCACACTTGACCGGTGGGGATCTCATTCTAATATCCTTGTAACTGTTAGCTGTTCCTGGCATTCTCTAATCCCTGCTTTCCTCTCTCTGTCCCCCCTCCACGCATCCCCTGTGGTGTGGGGGGTTTTGAGCTGTCAGCACCTGCCTGGTCATCGGTCCGCCAACGCTGGACCTATTCACCAACCGGAAACTAGTCTCCGTGACGGGCAACAGCGAGTTTCCCGATCCCTTCCTACATCTACCAAGCTGGACAATGGATTTTGGTGTTTCTAAACCCATTGGCACTTCCCTGTGTATTACTATGTTTAGCCTGTGTTCTGCTCCTCTCTTTCACCAACCGTTTCTGGAGGAGGGGATCCCTCACTGAATTGCTCCTCCCGAGGTTTCTTCCATTTTTTCTCTTGCATTGAGTTTTTCTGGGAGTTTTTCCTTGTCTTCCTTGAGGGTTTAGGTTGGTTGAGGGGCAGTTTTTATGGGCGTATGTGAAGCCCTCTGTGACATGCTTGCGTGTAAAAAGGGCTATACAAATAAATTTTGATTTGATTTGATTTGATTTGCTAAAATGTATGCTCAGAATATGAATGTGTTCATAAACATTTCCAAATAAAAAGAATTATAGGATTGCTCTTTCCTCAGTTTTGATGCAACTGTTTCAACTGGGCTATGTGAGGCTCCCACATCACCATCAACCTACCTCTTGCAGTAAGGAAAATTAACTCTGTTTCTGTAATGCACCAGACTCAGGAGTAGCGGTAGCAATCCAGGTGCGGGCTTTAATGAACACAGTAGTCAGACAGGCAAAGGTCGGCAACAGGCAAACAACAAGGCAGGCAAATCCAAAGGATGGTCGGGTCACAGGCTTGGGTCGAACAGGGGCTGGCATGAATGTCAAAGACTAGGCAGAGCAGGTACAGTTGTCGGGCAGGGGTCGTTATCTCCGGTTCTAGGTATCCAAAGGGCAGAGCAGAAGAATAGTCGAGGCGAGAACAAAGGTTTGGTACACATATATCTATAGGCTTGGTAAACGCTCGGAAATGCAGGTAACAACAAACAATACTTTGCAATGGACAAACAGCTAAGGTGTGGTATATATAGCATCTAATCAGGTAAATGAGGTGCAGGTGTGAGTGCGTGTTGGGGAATGTCAAAACTCTGGTGACAGAGATCTGGGAAGGGGAGCCACCACCGTCACAGTACCCTCCCCCCCCAGGGGCGGCAACCGACGCCGCAGAACCACGGCGGGGAGGCCGACCACGTGGGGCGGGTTCGCCAGGATGCTCCCTATGGAAGTCCGAGATCAGAGAGGGGTCCAGCACATCTGCCGCCGGGACCCAGGACTGCTCCTCAGGCCCGTAACCCTCCCAATCCACCAGATATTGAAGGCGACCCAGACGCCGTCGGGATTGGAGCAGAATCCGTACGGCGTACACAGGTCCGTCATCCAACAACAGCGGAGGCGGCGGAGCAGGAGCCGGGAGAGGAGCATGGACGGGCACGCCTCCACCACCAACCACCGGTTTGAGCAGGGAGACATGAAACGTGGGCGAGATGCGGTACTGAGGGGGGAGTTGCAGACGGTAGGCCACAGGATTGACCTGACGGAGGATCTTGAAGGGACCGATGTACCTCGGGCTGAGCTTGCGACACGGTAGTCTGAGCCTGATGTCTCTTGTTGACAGCCACACCTCTTGACCAGCGGCATATTGTGGCGCAGGACGCCGATGTCGGTCAGCGTGGATCTTTTGTCGACGGACAGCCCCTTGCAGCCTGACATGGGCCGCTTGCCAGACCCCCTCGCTGCGTTGCATCCAAGAGTTAACCGAAGGCAGATTGACAGTCTCCCCAGTCCATGGGAACAACCGAGGCTGATATCCCAGGACGCATTGAAAAGGCGTAAGTCCTGTGGAAGCACTCACTAGAGAGTTTTGGGCATACTCCGCCCAGACCAGATATTGACACCAGTCCTGTTGCTGCTGGCTGCAGTATGATCGTAGGAACCGGCCTATTTCTTGGTTCAGCCGTTCCGTCTGTCCGTTAGACTGGGTATGGTATCCTGAGCTGAGGCTTACCCCGACGTTCAGGAGGCGGAAGAAGGAAGACCACACTCTGGAGGTGAATTGTGATCCCCTATCTGACACGATGTCCTCGGGCAGCCCGTAATACCTGAACACATGAGTGAACAGTGCCATGGCGGTCTCCCAAGCCATGGGTAGCCCCTTTAAGGGCACTAGTCTACAGGCCTTGGAAAACCTGTCCACTGTGACTAGAATGGTGGTGTGACCCTGGGAACTCGGCAGGTCGGTTACAAAGTCCAGGGCAATGTGTGACCATGGGCGTTGCGGGACAGGAAGGGGTTACAGAAGTCCCGCAGAGAGTTGATGTGACGCTTTAGCCTGAGCGCAGACTCTGCAGGCCCGGACCACGTTGGTTACATCAGATATCAGTGTCGGCCACCAGTACCTCTCCCTGGCCAGCGTGACAGAGCGTTGAATCCCTGGATGCCCAGATGCTGGAGAGGAGTGAAGCCAGAACATCAGTTGCCGCCTCAAAGCAGTGGGAACATAGGTGCGTCCCATCGGATGGGGGAGACGAGGTAGGCCGGCGGAACAATGGGTCCTGTGGTGGGAGGCTCCGATGCACCGTAGAACTGGCGTGACAAGGCGTCAGCCTTGACGTTCTTGGAACCTGGTCGGTATGACATTGTGAAGTGGAACCGCGTGAAGTACAGGGCCCACCGAGCTTGAAGTGGATTGAGACGCTTGGCCCTCCGGATGTATTCGAGGTTCTTGTGGTCAGTCAGCACGAGAAACGGGTGTCTGGCCCCCTCCAACCAGTGGCGCCACTCCTCCAAGGCCAGCTTGACAGCCAGCAGCTCCTGGTTCCCAATGTCGTAATTCCTCTCTGCGGGGGACAGCTTCCTGGAGAAGAAAGCACAGGGAAACAACTTGGCTGGTTGGCCCTGACGCTAAGAGAGGACAGCCCCAACCCCCGATTCGGAGGCATCGACCTCCACCACAAAAGGTAAGGTGGGATCAGGGTGTCTCAGGACAGGGGCAGTGGTGAAGAGCGCCTTGAGCTTGTCGAAAGCTGCCGAGGCAGCATCGGTCCAGTGTAACTTCCGTGCGGCCGCCTTAACGAGCGAGGTCAGCGGTGCGGCGACTGCACTGAAGTTGCGGATAAACCTCCTGTAGACGTTTGCAAAGCCCAGGAAACGCTGCAGTTCCTTAATTGACTTCGGACAAGGCCATTCGGTCACCGCCTTGACCTTGTTCTGATCCATGCTACAGCCCTGTGCGTCTAGGATGTAGCCAAGGAAACCCACTCGAGACTTGTGGAACTCACATTTCTCTGCCTTGACGTATAGTTGGTGTGGGAGTAGGAGTTGCAGCACTCGTCGGACATGGGAGACGTGTGCAGACAGGGTTGGTGAGTAGATAAGAATGTCATCAATGTAGACTACCACAAACTGATTCAAACATGGCCGCAGGATCTCATTGACAAATGCTTGGAACACTGAAGGGGCGTTGGCCAACCCGTACGGCATCACCTTGTATTCGTAGTGACCGTTGGTAGGGACAAAAGCGGTCTTCCACTCGTCACCCTCTCAAATGCGGACCAAGTTGTAGGCGCTACGCAGGTCTAGCTTGGTGAAGTACCGAGAACCCCTCACCTGTTCCAGAGAGGCCTGTACCAAGGGTAAGGGATAACGAAACTTAACTGTGACCTCATTCAAGCCCTGATAGTCCACACAAGGCCTCAAACCCCCATCCTTCTTCCCCACAAAGAAGAAACTGGCTGCTGCGGGGGAAACGGAGGGACGAAAAAATCCATGGCTAAAGCCTCCTGTATATACTCCTCCATGGGCTCAGTCTCCTCCACTGATAAGGGATAGATCCCACCTCTTGGAGGTGTTGCTCCCTGTAAAAGATCAATAGCACAATCCCATTGGCGATGCGGGGGCAGGTGTGTGGCATTGGCCCTACTAAACACAGCACTCAGGTCACGATATTCGGGAGGAACAGTAACAGTCTCTGACACAACAGGGCTCTCTATCTGGGTTGCCCGACACTTGACAGTCAGACATCGAGTGGAACATGAAGACCCCCACGACTGTAGTTCGCCCGTCGTCCAGGAGATAGCTGGGTTGTGGTAGGTGAGCCATGGCAGACCGAGGATAACGTCAGTACCGGGTGAATCTATGATCAGCAGTGATATGGTTTCTCTATGAAGGACTCCAATGCGCAGAGATATGAACACCGTTCGATGTGTAATGTGTCCCTTCCCGATTGGCTTGTTGTCTATGGCACGTATGTGCAACGGGGGTTTACATGGAATGAGTGGTATGCCTAAACGTTCTGCTGTTTGTGCATCCATGAAGTTACCAGCTGAACCTGAGTCTACCAAGGCCGAAATGGCCACTGTCTGGTTGTTGTGTATAATCTCCCCTGGGACTGTCATCTGTTTGCTGACCAACAAAGGGCATTGTGTTTCACTCACCAAAAACGAGGTGGTAGGCGTCTGGGACCCAGGTCGGAGTCTGCACTGGTCGCGGTAGTGCCCCGGATTTCCACAGTACATACACAACCGCTGGGTCCTTCTCCGATCCCTCTCCTCCATGGTAAGTTGCGCACGGCCAAGCTGCATAGGTTCCGGTAGCGCCGCAGCGAGGGTAGGGTTATAGTTGTGCGCAGATGTCCTGGTTGGTCTTCTCGTCCGTAACAGGTTATCCAGGCGGACAGCCAATTGAAGAAACTGTTCGAGATCCGCAGTCCCCTCTCGACAGGCTAATTCCGACTTCAGGTCAGCGTTCAGTCCTTGGTGGAAGACAGCGAGTAGGGCCGCATCGTTCCATCCGCTGGCCGCGGCCAGGGTGCGGAAGTGAAGAGCATAGTCTGCGGCTGATTGGGACCCCTGTCGTAGCGCTAGCAACTGATCCCCGGCTGATCGTCCATCGTCCTTGTGGTCGAATACCTCTCGGAAATGTTGTGTGAACTCCCGACACGATCGAGTAAGCGTCCCTCCGCGAGACCAGACAGCGAACACTGCACCAGGAAACCATCACAGCGGTCCGGAGCGCCGTCATACTTCTCCGGTAGGGCCAGCTTTACAGTTCTCACCGGTGCGGTCGGTGGATCCGGTGCTTCCACGGGAGGCGAACGTTCGACCAGTCGGGCAAGTTCCTCGAAGGAGCGAGCGAGATGTCGGATCTGTGTTTCATGATCCCCGAGCAGCGTGCCATGGGAAGACAAGGCGTTGTTTAGCTCCGCTGGATCCATTTTGTGGCGAAGTCTTCTGTAATGCACCAGACTCAGGAGTAGCGGTAGTGATCCAGGTGCGGGCTTTAATGAACAGAGTAGTCAGACAGGCAAAGGTCGGCAACAGGCAAACAACAAGGCGGGCAAAAACAAAGGATGGTCGGGTCACAGGCTTGGGTCGAACAGGGGCTGGCAGGAATGTCAGAGACTAGGCAGAGCAGGTACAGTTGTCGGGCAGGGGTCGTTATCTCCGGTTCTAGGTATCCAAAGGGAAGAGCAGAAGAATAGTCGAGGCGAGAACAAAGGTCTGGTACACATATATCTATAGGCTTGGTAAACGCTCGGAAATGCAGGTAACAACAAACAAGACTTCGCAATGGACAAACAGCTAAGCTGGTATATATAGCATCTAATCAGGTAAATGAGGTGCAGGTGTGAGTGCGTGTTGGGGAATGTCAAAACTCTGGGGACAGAGATCTGGGAAGGGGAGACACCACCGTCACAGTTTCATTGTACACTCTCACTCTTTATATTTTGAAGTGTTATTGAGCAGCAACAAATGTATGTTGTATGCTTTTTAATCTATGCAATCTTCAATAGTAAGTAGCTAAGCAGTTAGTATATATATACTGTGTTGGCCAACATTATTAGAACACCTGGAATATTTAAGAGATTTCAGTTGTTTTTGTTGAATTGTCCATTAACATACCCATTAAACAAATGAAATATCTACCAAGTCATCACTATGCTGTATAAACCATAGAATAGAGCCATCAGAAGGAGATTTAGGTAAATTTCCTTACACTAACAAGCTAGGCCTATTTCACTGTCAAAGCAACAGGCTCGAATAAAGGCCCTTTTTGATGCTGGTTGCTATGCTGCCGCATAGCCAAGGACTTGAGATGCAGTCCAAGCACTGTAAAGAAGACTTTAGACAGCCATAATGCCACCAATTAACACCAGAACTGAAAGGGGAGAGGTAGAAAAAAGAAACTTTCAGACAGACAAGTGAAGCATCTCAAAATTCTCAGTCTTAAGGACCGAAGAAAGACCTCACGAGAACTTCCTGCTTGTCCGGTGGTTTTTATTCTATTAATATAGCTTTTTGCTGGATAACATTTATGGATGAGTTTAAATGAATTTAAATGGTATAATTATATTTATATACATTAGGTAAAAGCCAGATATTCTTCCAAACAATATCATCATGTCGTCCCCATACATTTCTATGGAAAGTGCTCAGTGGCGCAGTGAGGCAAGCGAGAGTGCAAAATGGACCGCGCCATCTTTCCAGTTCTGGCTCGTCCGGTCTTGCGCAGAACAGTGGCTTGCTAGGCTCCTAGCTTCGATCTGTACACGTCATACTTTGTGACAACCAGTCGCGGGCGTGTGAGCTAAGGCATTGCAGTAGAGTTAGGAAACTGTCCGATCAAGAAGAAGATACATCATGTGAACTTTACGAAAATCAATGCTATTAGTACTTCATAGTATTCCTTTCACTTGTTTTTTAGAAACATAGGCCTATTCTAGACGGAACATAAGTTCCACATACGACTCAGACTCACCACATAGCCTTTACGTTGTTCTTTTTGCTTCGTGTCTTTAGTATGACTGCTTAAGTATTGTGTCGGATTAAAGAAACTGTAAACTTGAACATCTGGCTCTGTCGTTGTTCTAGCTCAGCAAAGCAAGCTAAATTAAATAAACCTAAAAATATGTTACTATTATAATGATGAGGAGTGTTGCTTTACTATTACTAGCTTACAGTTATTGTTAATGCCATCATTGTGGTGTTAACTGACATAATGTTGCATAACCATAACAATATTGTGGTTATCAGACTTATTTTTATCCATCTTCGTCTTTGCTCCAGAAGATGTCAACAATCTATAATGACGCCTTAATATGCCACGATATCACTTATGATATTAGGCTATGTTTGTCATGCCATGAACATAATAACGTTCATTACAAAATGTATTAAATCCGCTTTAAAATAACAAAAATAAACTCTACAACAACCGTCAAGTATGTGTGCAACCATTTGTAAAACTGGCTACAGCAAAGGCAGGCAACTGTAGATTATCAAGCCTTTTCTCCTTGTGCTCATTCAGCTCAGGTAAATCAGCGATCGGCTTAATGTTCCCTGTTGTGCCTGTGCTTTGTTTGTATATGCGAGCACATTTCCAGTCAACCTTTCTTGACGTAAGCAAATAAATGGGGAAAAATCAGGAAAAATTATTCTATGAAAAAGCTAGTAGTATGAGCCAGGTTTGAGAATCGAACAAAATTATTGGGGGAGATAGTTTTGGAAATGTTGACTGGAGTTAATAATAGATTTAAGAAAGACATTGATGTTATTTGCAGTTTTTGTAATGAATGTGAAGAAACTGTTACAGTACTGAAAATATTGAGGTTGGTTTTTGTTTGTTTTTGAAGGATGTACTAATTGGGCTATCAGACGGTTCCAAGGGAAACATCTGTGTATATATAATTAATCTTATTATTATTATGGCCAATTATCATATTCACAGATGCAAAATCATGGGAAAGAAACCATGCTATATCGCTTTGAATGGAGAGCTCAGACAGTATATTCTTTCAAAATATCTTAAACAAAAGGCAATTATAACAGTAACAATCTGTACTAATTTAAATATATTTATAGTAGAGGTGGGCATAGATACATTTTTTTTAATCTAGATTAATTTTACTGTAATCTTGGAATTAATCTATATTAAAGCCGTTAACGCCGATCAGTGTTTCCCAAACTGGGGTGCGCGCACCCCTAGTGGTGCACAGACTGACCACCGGGGTGCGTGAGAGAATGTTTGTAATGGCGAGTGAAAAAAACATAATATATTGTTTACGTATTTAACTGAGGTAAACTTCTACAACGGCGTATTAGGGCCAATTTGTTTTGTTGTTTGTTTGTTGTCCTCTGATATTTCAATCTGTATAGTTTATAAGTAGTCTCGGTAAATCAGATTATTGTATGTGGAATGTTTAGTTTCGTTTTCAACAGCAATCGGAATTCATTGATAAAATGTCAATTGACTATAATATTTGTGAAATAATAATAGGTAACGTACTAGTCTTTATATTCTGTTATATGCTGTGTCGGGAGCATGATGGTAATTGTTTACGTTTTGTGTTGTTTGAGCACCACTCTCATTTCACTGTCATGTAAACTCAGCTAGCAATAAATCAGCAAAATTAAAGTCGTTTCAAGAGTTGTGTTCTGACAGACACACCGGGAGCGAACACAACGCACAAACCAGCTGCTCATACACCCTATCTTACCCTAAGCACTTTGAGTGTCGCTAAGGCGGCGTGCAATTCGGCTAGGTATACATCCACGCTAAATATCAAGGTGAAAGTTATCATAGCTTGCGTAGTATAGACCCAGCTCCCAACCCAACTTTGAGAATAGATTAACGGCAATATTTTTTTTTATCGTCGATAAGGATTTGACCTTAACGCAGCACTAATTTATATATACTTTTATTTCCCCCTAGCGTTAATTTTGGTAAATTTAATTTATATTGATACATGTATACTCTTATTTATTTTTAAAATAGTATTTACTCTATGTTTCTTGTAAATTCAATTGTATTTGACATTGTTGAAATTGCTCATATTTTTGGGGGACGGCATCTTTAAAGAGCAGTCTCGCTTGGTCTACTCAGAGCCTGTGGAGAGCCTAGCGGCCCTAGCCACTCCCTATTAAGCCCCATTGTACCGAATTTTGTTGCAGTTCCACCAGAGTTCCACTGGGAGTGATCGCGGTCGAGTGCTAAATGAATGGGAGTCTATGGAGCTAAACGGCTACATTTGTCTCTTTCATTTGATTGTCGTTGAGAAATCTCAGATTTGATTGTAGTTTTTGCATGTTCAACATGGATTTTAGGTCAAAAGTTGAATGAACGAGTACTTATGTCCTTTCGATTTCTTACAGGGTGAGTCAATGTTGCCCATAACACGCTAGCATTCTGCTAATGAATGCTGATTGGTTAGTGAAGGACTGACTATGACCAGAGATCCCGCTTGATGGCATCCTGAAGTGGAATCATAATGTCAGAGCATGAGCAGCATTAGCAACAACATTAGCAAGCCAAAACTCTTTCTAACGTGTGTATTGACAGGGGGAGCCTAACACTAAAAAGCATAAAACTGTGCGTACGCACACCTGTAGGCAATGTTCCTTTATAAATCACAAATTACCCAGTGCGTACGTGAATTACCATTTTACCCCGCCCCGAACACGCCCGTTTTTAACCATAAATGGTCAATGCAAAGCACCTCATGAGTGCTAATCCAGCCCTTGCATGCGATTGTTCTTACTCTATATTACATTCAATCATGGCGTCAGGAGGGAAAAGAACGAAAAGGCACAATTTCTCAGAAACTGACATTGAAATAGCCTTCTTGTAGGCGAGGTGGAGGAGCGAAAGCCTATTTGGTGGCTACACTGTTTTGCAGTTATCTAAAGGTAGTCCTATGTGATGTTATCCTGTGTATTCCATGCAGTCGGTGCATCCCCCTCATGCACTCCCGTAGTGGACAATCTGATAGTGAAACAGCGCTGAATTTTGATTTGATTACAATTTTTAGTTTGATTGTACAAGGTGTTTATGGAACAATTATCACTCAGTACAAGTGTAACAGGCATGCAACGAACGCGATCTTGCAAGTTCCGTCAGAGGACCTGGCACTGTTCACTCCCATCACCGGGAGATCACTCCCACCGAGAGTCGAACTCACCATCTCTGACTTCCCAAGCGCGAACGCTACCAACTACGCCAAAGAAAAGCTAGCAATTCAGTGACGCGGGTGGCTCATTACATACCTGCGGAGTGAGTTTCACCGATACACATCGGCTACATTCACCACTCAAACTCACTCCGGCGGTTAGCAGGCGCTAACCTCGTGAGATCCGGGTCACGGCACCAATGTAACAGGCATGCAACGAACGCGATCTTGCAAGTTCCGTTAGAGGACCTGGCACTGTTCACTCCCATCACCGGGAGATCACTACCACCGAGAGTCGAACTCACCATCTCTGACTTCCCAAGCGCGAACGCTACCAACTACGCCAAAGAAAAGCTAGCAATTCATCGGCTCAACCGAATTCAACCCAACTGCATTTTACCGAAAACTTGCGACTACATAACTTTCAGGGAATCGCTTGTTTGCTGGTCGGGTCGGGACTCCAACATTAGCCTAATACACGGACTAGACAGACGTGATGTGCACGGAGGGGAGGGGCTGTGTGTGCGTTTGTATGTGAGACGCGTGAGTGATGGAGGGAGAGGAAATTCAACTGAACGAGTACGCTGCGTGTTCGTAATAGCGTAAAAAAAAACGAAACTCAATGTGTGGCGGCCGGTGTTTAACCTGTGGCGCACCGCCACGAAATAGTCTATGTGTGGGAAACACTGGTCAGAGTTTGCGTGGAGGACCGCACATTCTGCCGTCAAGTTTTTTTTTATAAATCCAACCTGACCTCAGTCTATTCGTAACATAGTGTACGTCTTTCTGTGTCCCCCCCATACTACTTTTTACGAAAAACCGAAACACAAGGTGGCGCTTCACCCGAAATGTCACCTAAAATGTGTGTAGCTTATCGTAAATGAATATTCAAATACTGCATTCATATCCACAATAAACATTCTACAAATATAAAATATATAGCCTATTACTGTTACAATATTTACATATATATTGCTCTCTTATTTTGAGGTGCTTTGCGAGCACCCGTTTGTGGCATTTTAACGGGACGGATCTTCAGTATTTTCAGTATGGAATTACGCCTTGACCTTCAAAATGTGACATCCTTGGTTACGGCGCTGACAAGTGACGTCCATTGTTTCAGAAGTTGGCGGTAAGTATCTACCTAAAGATGTTCTGATTTTGCATTTTTTTTTGTAAATGCAGCCTTTCAGGCAGGAAATGTGTGATAATTATGTAATAGTTAATCAAGTAAACTCAAAGTAACCATGGGGATGCTCCAAAGTGGAGTTGTAGCTTAATTTTGTGAAAGTGCATGGTAATAAATGCATGTTAGCCATAAGCAACGTTACTAAGCTAGCTAGCGTGGTCAGAGCATTCATGGAAGCATTCAGTTATTTAAATTTAAATGAAAAGCAGATTTGCGTGCGTCACTTCCCGCTAAGTGGGTAAGTAAAGTGTTCCAGTTTAGACAGCACTACTCAGCAACTGAGTGCACTGCAAATGTAAGTGCACTACATTGCAGTGTACTTCGTTAAGTGCGCGGTAGTAGACACACCCCTAGTGTTTATATGCCAGAGCTTGCCGTAATGCGGTATCTCTGGCCGTACAATGTGTATGACGTCATTGACATTTTAAAGGGCTTTGTAGAACAACAAGCAGTGTGTATTTTATTTTGCCTCCCCTCTCAAATTCAACATTCCAATTACTAGACAAAGAATTGTATCCTGAGAAAAGTGGATTTTGATTTCTCCATAGACTTCCATTCATTCTGCACTCGACCTTTAGCGCCATCATATGGAACTAGTGTGGAACTGCAACCAGTTCAGAACCCGGAAGTTTCCCGAGTGGCAGTTCTCCCTTAGACATTCTCTGGGCTTGTATATACATCTATAAGCCAAACAAGCTAAAACAGGAAGTGAAAATCAAACCAAGGTATGCTAGCTATCCATACACAAACACATGTATTATACAGAACTGAAGCTGTTGCTTAAGCTAATAATACATTGACAGTTATTTCAATTAAGAGCAATGAATGTTCCAAAATGGTTATCAGACGAAAATGTACTTATCAGCTCAGTCGATGTGATGCGTGCTAATTTAGCTAATCAGCTAGCTAGCAAATAGTTAGCTATGTCGTATGTGACCCAGCGTTAACATTTGTATACCTACACAAATTATTCTCAAACAAACGTGTCGACCTTTACATCACCAGGCCACAGATATAAACAGTTTAAACAAGCACAATTTTATTGGAAAATAAAATGCAGGTGAGTTGGAGTCGACCAGACTGAGCCCGTCTACTCTCTGGTTGGACTTTTGCTCCAGCAGTAGACTAGGCCTACTGAGTACTGTCAACTATCCGGACATGCGCAGCCTTGTCTCTCAAACCTCAAGTTTGGCTTGCTAGCCTAAAATGTTCTGTCTAGAATGTTTGCCAACCGAATGGGAACATAGCTGCTAAAGAACGTAGATTAACCATTAGCATACCACTTTTTATATTGTGCGTAGCTAGCTAGCTAGAAAACACCAGGTTTGTAAATCCACTGGCTAACTGGTGCTACTACTCAGGCGGTGGACAAAGAAAAAGTAATTCCAAATGATGGGCCACATTTCGGTACTTGTGTATCCGACTGTTGAGTCTGCAATCAGAATAGTTTAGGCAAGAGTTGAGTGTGCTCTTCCTTATAAGTGAAATTGAACTACTCTTTCATTGTACTGTAACAGGAATGATGTGTTCATTGGAAACGGTTTTAGCAGATGCCAAGTCGCTCGTGGAACGTCTGCGCAACCATGACAGCGCAGCAGAGATGCTCATTGAACAGACAACTATCCTTAACAAGCGAGTGGAAGCAATGAAACAGGTAGTCGCGTATCGGATTATTAGTTCTGTATGGTGTGCCAAAGTGTCGTCTGAATGCCTTTTGCACAGAAAGTAGCATGATATCAACATATTCAACAACATAAAAAGTGTACAGCTTGTAGTGTCGGTTAATATAAAATGGATTTATTGAATCATTGTCAGCATCTATGGGGTTCCATTTGTGCCAAAAACATTGATGCTTCTAGACAATGGATCTTGGCGATTGCTTTGCTCTCAGTCGTTTACTTCGCAGCAGTTGTTGTGATTTGCAAGTTTTGATAATTCGATGCTTTTGTACAATACGTCTGGTGAAGTGCCACTTCACCAGTCGTTTGCTGTAGTCGTTGCTTTTGTATTTGGCTATTGCTTTGCTCTCAGTCGTTTACTTTCTCCCGATGCCGATTTCATTGGTTTGCAGCGCTAAAACTTTTTTTATTTAGAATTGAAGAATCGAATTGAAGAATTTCTAAAAAAATCTCCCGATTTTTCTTATGGATTATGTAGGCCTAAGTGTTATGTATCATGTTACATTGTTATGTAGGCCTACACGTAGCCATACAGTGCTTATGATCTTAACATCTGGTGATTTTTTTGTTATATTATAGCCTACTCATAAAATTCTAAATTCTTCAATTCGATTCTTCAATTCTAAATAAAAAAAGTTTTAGCGCTGCAAACCAATGAAATCGGCAGCAGGAGAAAGTAAACGACTGAGAGCAAAGCAATAGCCAAAGACAAAAGCAACGACCACAGCAAACGACTGGTGAAGTGGCACATTGTAAACGCAACGCTGCAAAGTAAACGACTGAGAGCAAAGCAATGAATAGCCAAAGACAAAAGCAACGACCACAGCAAACGACTGGTGAAGTGGCACTTCACCAGACGTATTGTACAAAAGCATCGACTATTTTTGGCACAAATTGTACGCTGCAAATCACAACAACTGCTGCAAAGTAAACGACTGAGAGCAAAGCAATCGCCAAGATCCATTGTCTAGAAGCATCAATGTTTTTGGCACAAATGGAACTCCATAAGCTTCAAGTGTCTTTCTCTGTTCCGGTTATGTTTTTTTCTCTCCACCATATTTATTAATTTACGTAAAAAAAATTGACAGTTGGATTAACAAAAAAGAGATTGGTTAAATAATAAGTATTCACTCAATATTTGGGAGTCTCCTTCATAATGCTATTTGTTTAGAAATCCGCCCTAAATACAGACTGCTTCTTGATTCTGACCTCAAATACTTTCTATTTGCACTATTTCTACGTTGCTTAGGAAATGAGTCTGGTAAATGAATAAAAACATTTTTATTTTTAATGTAACCAACTGAGGTGCTCTCTATCATTTACTTAGCAGAACTGTTATGGTAACAGTGTTTCTAGTTAGGGTAACAGTTCTGACATTAAACTTGTGGCATTGTCATTAGCTGGCAGGTGTTAGTGTGGAGCCCTTAATTATGAAAATAATGATTTGTTGATTCTTTCACAGATTTTATAAAGAAAATATTTGCTCTCCTAAACTAAATTTAACCATGGCCTGTGTTTTCGTTGCCAGTATCAAGAAGAGATTGAGACGTTAAATGAGGTGGCAAGACATAGACCCCGCTCCAGCCTTGTAATGGGAATTCAGCAGGAAAATCGACAGATCCGTGAGCTACAACAAGAAAACAGAGGTACAAATAGTTTAACTCTCATTGTATTTGAAAAAGTATTGCAACTTGAATTCAGGTAAACTTTGTAAATAAAATTTAGCATCTTTGGTTAGTGTAACATGAGTGGCACTGTATATTCATCACTACATTGGCTCATGCCATAAACAAATGCTCATACCATGTGCTTTCCAGTCAATTCACTATAATGCCCTCCGGACGGAGTTATAAATGCATGCAGTAGGCTGTAATGTAACTAGCGATCATGTGCAATGCCCGCCGAAATGGAATGCTTTGCCCACTCCCCCATTATTTTAGCGATATGTTTCTATAAGAGAGCTATATATAAAATGCCCCCTTGTGGAAACCAAATGTCCCCCCCATCCAATTCATTCTGGAGCCGAGCCTGTGCAGTGATGATGCTTCTTACGTCCGTTTCAGAGCACTAATATTTCGGGATAATATTTCAAACGACAGCTCAGGCATTTAAGTCGTACCGAAATGAGGCACCGAAATCGGCGTTCTGATTCGGTCCAGTACACACTAGTCATATAGGTACAGGTGTCATATTAGCACTGGGTTTCATTACCCAACCCTAGCTGTGACATTCCAACTTTAGAAAGTTAGGAGCACCAGCATAAATTTAGGAGCATCCACCGAAAACTTTCATAATGTCTATTCAGCACTTCAAATTTGACCACAAGTCAGCTCCCTGTCATGTGACAACGGAATGCAGTCACAAGGAGTGATTGGTTCAAATTAGCCGTCAATCAAAAATCTGCATTAAAGTAAAGATGAAGTTTAACTGGTTATGTAACGTTGGTAGAATGGTATACCAGTCACGGTATCAGCTCGCAGCAGGCACATACTGTGCAGTAGACTAATTAACAAGCGTTTTATAAAGCAATTAAAAAGTTGCACCATAACAATTATTTGCACTCGCACAAATGCTCCCAAATATACATCTGAGGTTGCACAGATACAATTTCGGGAGCATATGCGACCAAAATGGTTGCAATTTCAAGCCCTGATATTTTACGGAAAATAAGTTGCGGCTTGTACTCCGATTTTACAGTTTTCTTGTGCTTCTACGGCTTATATTTCGAAGCGGCTTATAGTCCGTTTTTAGAACCAAAAAGTGGCTTCGTCTCAAGATATCTACTGACCGTGCAGCTAATTTTACTTGAACGGGGGCTTATTACTTGAAAGAGGAATTATTTACTGTGTTACACTATCAGGGCATGAAAATACAGTGACTTGCTAAAGTAGGCAAATAGCTAGTAGAACATAATATTTCCTAATAATTTCAGTTAATCAAACAGCTGCAAGACACAGTGAAATGTTATAGGCTAGACTAGCTACCAAAAAACGCTAGCATCGCTAACAACATTACTAATTCAACTTTTGTTGACGTTTTAGATATAATTGTATATGATCGTGTGGACAATAAGACATGGACGCTGTCTCTTTTCATAACCTGTATTTTACCACTGCTCTTCTCGACATCGCCATTCCAAGAGCCCTCACTGATTTCACGTAAGCTAATGTTTCAGCATCAAGCCTACGGCAACTCCCGAGGGACAAAACACCCTTGTTCGTCGTCACATAGAAAGTTCTGGGGGCTGTTGCACGAAACCAGGATAAGCGATTAAGCCGGGATATTCAAGTTATCCTGGATGACTTTAGCTTTGACTTGGTTGCACGAAAGCAGCTTGAATTAAGCACAGCCAAGTAACCATGGAGATTTATTATTTGCAGCTAGCCTGCTCCAGAGCAGGCTAACAGTCAGGCTAAGCTTAATTCTGGAGTCTCATGTGTTAAATCAGCGGACGCTCTGATCCGAAATAAACGTATTTAGCAGTTATTTCGTTGTCTTCTGAATGTGTTCTGATTTATTTTTATTAACATGCATTACTTGTCACTATTGCTGTCACGAGTTAGATTTTAAACCCTACTATTGCAGTTGTTTAGCGTTAGATGGTTAGAAATGGTTGAATAAAGTCAGTGATGAGGGCAATATATAAAGTCCTATTCATCTGTGTTTCTTCTTGCACCATGGCATTCCCATTTCTAAACGACATTGGACGAAGAAGCACTGATACTAAGACGTGCTTTTAGACATGAAAGGGTGTTTCGGGACAAATCTGACCTGTTAGCTTTTTCGGACGAGTAGGCTACCTGCAGTGACGTGCGGTCAGGGGAGGCAGTGTCATCATGACATGTAATAAAACGAATAACATAAAATAATAATATGTGTCCACTGATATGTGATAGAAATATAATTATTTAATGATTCCAAGGGGTTTTATAGCCAATATCGCTGAATTTAAGTATTTACGGGGAAAATACGGGGAAAGAAGCGATTAGAGTGCCTCCTCTCGGATTGCGCAATCCCACACAAACTGGGCTGAGCTGCAAATTTTTTTGCACACATTTTTATTACATGTCCTCACATTTCATAGTCTTGGTCGTGTGTTTTACGTATTTGTAGGCTATAACATATTAGTCTTGCTGATCGTACATATTATTAATTGTTGCTCAGCGGGTGAAAAATATGCTGCACGCATGTGCTGCATCAGTGAATTTGTGATCGATACCTTGGTCTATTTAAGAAATCCGTGACGCTGCACTTATCCCAACTATGTACACCTGAATTGACATAGCTTTACCTTCTCATCCTGGCTCGGCAAACGTGCAACCGATTAAGCCGCGATGAGCTGATCACACTAAGTCAAGCGGCGCCTTTTCAGTTATCCTGGATATCTTTATTCTACTTTTGTGCAACAGCCCCTGCTACAGTAGGCTATCCTCAGGATTTGCAAGCCAGCTAAACTTATAATATATCTAAAATAATTTTGTAGACAAAACAATGAATTTTGCCACTATGTGACTTGGCTTTCTGGACGTACTATCCACAACCGAAGTGTGTTACACAATGCTGTAAGATCGCCTATACTCGTGCACAGATCCATAGAAAAAGAGAGTTGCGACACGCTATGATCTCGCCGACACGTGATCACGTGGTTCATGTAGCTCGCTATAGTTCCAAACAACTCCACTGCTGTCAACCTGTTTCAATGGTTTTCAATGAAGCTGGCCAACGGAAATCACTTTCTCAGGCAAATTACCAATTGAAAAAGGCTTGGTTAAAGAAATCCGATATTCTGGCTATCTTCGGCTGACTCGTATCTACAAAAGGCAGTCCTCCCTGACGTTTTTGGTGTAAAATGGAGTGAAATACAACATTGTGAACACTCACTGCCAATGAAATGCAGAAAAAAAGCTAGAGCTTTTTTGTCACGTGGTTCCGGTAGCTCGCTGTCGTTAAACCCCAATTGGTTGACAATTGTCAATTGGTTACTGGTGTGTTGTATCATGTATGTCTGTTACTTTATTAAGTATGCATTACTATAACTTATAATACATAACCCAATATTGTGAAGCAGAGCTAGAAATAGCTATGCTAGCTACTGTACCAACTGTACATACAGTGTATTGGGGCGCCCCCCCCAATATAATGGTAGGGGAAACACTGACATACCAAACAGTAGCCTAATGAGGACTATATTGTTCCACTTAGTTAAATGTTTAACCTTCGACTGTTGAAGTAAATGGGACTTGTTAAACTTGTTTTTATTCATGAGCTCACTTACAATTTACCACATTAACAACACTTATATTTGTAGTACTTGATGCAAGTTGAATCTAACCATCATCACCAGCAATTGCTCAATATTAAGACAAGATAGAACAGAATATACAAGGCAACCAATTGCATTCATTAAAACATTTGATTGTACAATATGTCTAATGTTCTTCCACTCCTTTTGTTTGTAGTGATCCGGTGACTTATGGCTACTGTATGATACACGTACTCTCTAGGTAGCTTCAGTAAAAGTCTAGCTCTAACTGCTTTTCGAATATAACAAGCTATAATCTTACGATAAACTTTATCTAAAGCTAGCTATATGAAATACTACTAATAACAATTGATATGTGGTGGTAAAAATATGAAAAAATTCAGGTCAATTTACCAATTAACTTGCTTCGGAGACACTGAAAATTAATGGGGTTCAACGGTGGAAAATACAATGTTTGGAACTATTGGTCGCGTGAGACACGCTTTACTTCCGCATTCCTCGATAACAATGGGAGTCTATGGAAGTGTCGCAACTCTCTTTCTATGGCTCTGCTCGTGCATTGCTCTTGGTACCCAGAATGCCCTGCGGCAAGCTGAAAAGCTACTAAGTTAAGCGCATTAGCTTAGTTAAATAAGCATTGTTTGGAGTTCTATTGTTGTGTTCATTCTGTTTTGATATGTGTAATGCTATGGTCTATAGTTTAGATAATTTGAGTGTTCACCCTGATTGGGAATGTAGTTCGATCGCTGTCCGTTGCCTCAGCATGACTGTGCAATTGATCAACTGTGAGCAGTGGTAACGTGCGGCTTGTATTCCAGTGCGGCTTGTACTCCGATTTAGAAACACGAATTGCACATTCTGAGGTGGTGCAGCTTGTACACGGTGCGGCTTATTTTCCGTAAAATACGGTACATATATATATATGTATATACACACAAACACAGTTTACTGTACCTCTTCTTCCTGCAGAGCTGCGAACGTCTCTAGAAGAACACCAATCAGCCCTTGAACTTATTATGACTAAGTATAGAGAGCAGGTCTTCAGACTCCTTAAGGCCAGTAAGAGAGATGACCCCGCCATTGTTACACAGTTAAAGGAGCAGCACACCACTGTAAGTAATGCCAGATTTTTGGTCTTAACATTTTTATTGTATTGATTTGAACCCAATTGATTTCACCCACTCTGCAAGATGAATGCTTAATCTTTGTAAATAATTGAAATGTTACATACATACATATGCCTGGGTTTCCGAGCTGCTGCCACCGGGGTCTGAAGAAATGCCCCCTTCCACTCCTTCCATCATGGGGCGACCCTGATAGCTGGAGAGGGCCAGCTCCTCAGCAAGAGTGAAGTCCTGTGGAGGAGGACTGTTGTCTTTGACTATTTTTTCTTCCTGTTGGCTGCAAGCAATTTCATTGTTCTATAGGCCCTTTGTAGCTATACCAATATCCTACAAAAGGTACTGGCAATTAAGCCAGTAAGTAGGCTATTGCCTACTGCTACTTACCGTTTTGAATTATGTTTTTAAATATTATTTTTTTTAATTTGCTCTCACGATTGTTTGCCACTTCCAGGGTTGCAACTAAAATAATACAGCAACAAAAGTTTAATGTTATGGAATGCACACGCGTAATTATGGTCACATCTTGTGCCTGGGACAAGTGATATCAATAAGTCATAGTTTACGCATTTACAGCGTCTGCTATTTTCTACCAGCTTAGCAGCAGTGAATTCGTTGATTTTTGCCTGTATTATATGTCTGTGTTCCTGATATGTTTGTGTAACAATATTTCACGCAGGAGGAGTAGACAAAGTTTGTAAGATTATTGTCCTCCTCCGTGAAATATGCGGCTCTTGTTTTGTCCATGTTTGCGATTGGATATACGGTGCAAACACCGCCCCTTTATGTGAACGTGCACATCTCTCGATTGGAAAGATCTGGGTTGAGTTAGAGAGTTGATAACTGCCGTCATGATACCGTTTATCTTGATTGCAATTTGTCTCGCTTTGTGTTGCCGGGTAACTGAAAGTAATCCAGAGCATGTTGATCTTGATCCATAGTACAGGCCCCAGATTGGTTTGCTGTTGTTATCGTGGGTTTGGGTGGATATCTTGATATAATTAAGCACTACTGCAGTCCTCCTATACGAGCCTAGAGATAAGATAGCCCTGAGTGAATCTAGTGACAGATATTTTAGAGTTTCCTTGATAATAGTGACTACCCAGAGTCTCTCTGTAGACACGGGGTTACGCATGCATTTCTTATTTTTTTATTTTGTAATTTTACTTTGTTTGGTTCAGCTGAAACATTGTGCTCTTATAAATATGGGCCCGGGTGTTTTTTATGCATAAGTGCATTTTAGTGTACTTAGGAAAAATACTGTAGCAATGCATGCAAAACATGTCATAAACTTAATAGGAATCAACAGTATTTTCTGACAATGTAAAATTATAGAAAAACATTCTTGGCCATATAGGTTCATACTAAATGTATTTTTTCATCCCCAACCTTCAAATGGATTCCATTAACATAAACCTGAAGCATTTTAGCATGTCCCAATTGCTGATTACTTTGCAAATTAATACAGTTGTTATCGAGCATTTCAGTATTCAAATATGTTTTTATCCCTAAAATCTTCTGTATATTTAAACAGGAAATGCGGGCACACTACGATAAAATCAATGAGATGGCGACAGTAATGAAGAAGGCAATTGAAGTGGATGAGGAGAGACAATGTGAAGATGAGGAAAGGATCAAACAATTGGAGGTGAGCAGTCATTGGGGGTTTTCACACTTCGTCCCATTCAGCCCTCAAAACAAACTCAGATATATTATTCTGCATTTATTGCGCATGTTAAAACTCTAGGGAGGGGATCTAAGTATATTTTGCTTCAATTCCGCATTTTGGATCATTAACCTGTGCATTGTGAACAGAAAGCGCTGCAGGTTCGCTTTGCCCTTTGTCATTGTATTTATCCCTCTCGGCTTGATGTAGACAAACCATATATTGACTGGGACATTTGAAAAAACAAACATGCATCCATGGGAGCTGGTAATGCTGGTATTACTAGTGGATGGGGAGTAGTTTGGTCAGAGGAAGAAACTACTGCACTTCTCCAGATATGGAACGAAGAACACCTCAAAAGGCAATTATGTACCATGCACAAAAACATATAAAATGAGAAACGTGATAAAATAAGAAAAGGTTCCAAGTGATAACTACCCATAATCCAAAGGAAAAAGGTCTGGGGCCGTATTCACAAAACATCTTAAGGCTAAAAGTAGCTCCTAACTTGGTGATTGATGAGAAACTCTTAAGTGTTTTGGCGCTAAAACCATCTCCTAAATCTGTAAAGATTTAGGGGTGGTCAAGATGTCACTAAGACCAAATCACTAACAATCCTAAAATGTCTGTTGCTGGCAATCTGCCTTGGAACCAGTAGTGGCCGGCACATAGAGGGCGCTAGGGCACCGCCCAACCACTGCTGCATCACATCCCGACCTGAAACTTAATTGAATAAGACTTCAACAGAAAGAAAAAAATGTCTAATGAGTAAAGTCAATATGAATAGAATGTTGAATCTGCAATAAAATGTGGAGAGAAAAAAAATCTACGTTGTCTAAAGTTACTGATAGGCTACGTATTTCCCAATATAGGGCCCCCCTCAACGCAGCCAGGGCGAAAGGCGAAGCTCTCTATTCACCAGTTGATCTACGTTCCTTCCCTCACCTATGGTCACGAACTGTGGGTAGTAGGGATGGGAAGATTCACCGATTCACATCGGTGCATTGGCATAAAAGCTCACGATGCGATGGCCCGGATCAAAATAGTGTGCACCGAATACTATGTGGGATGAAATCGCGATGCATCGTTTCTAATATCTTTGCATCGGTATAATCCGATGTGTTCATATATAATTATGTGTATGCGAACACCTTTAGTATTTAGAAATTTGACCAATTATTTGTGACCTATAATTTTATATTTAGATAGTTTCTTAAGTGCGCTCTCATCTCCACTGCTTTCAGTGGCCGATTCACGTGAAGTCTCTCGGCCAAGTTTCGCGCATGTTGGAGGCATGTTCGGGCGAGTTTTATCATGGCGGAGGAAGAGTTACACGTTCCTACGAATTGCAATAAATCCAAGGTTTGGCAACACTTCGTATATTACAAGAAAGATGGGCAATTTTGACCCATGCGATTGGCAAGATATATCCTGCTGCTATAAAGTACACAGGCAGCACGGCTAATTTAGGTAGTCACCTGAAGAGGCTAGGTATTTGTGTGGAGACGTCTGCCTCCCCCTCGGATTCAGCTATGGCTACAGTCAGTGGCTAGCTCCACCGGTACCCCTAGCAAGAATAGGAAGCTATTCTCCGACAAAACAAATCCCTGTTGTGTACGACAAAGTAAGACGAGAGATAGCTGAGTCATTGAGAACAATCTTAAAGTAGGATGTATGAGTTCAATTTAGTGTGTAGTGTTGTGACAGTGTTTACAGCAGCTTGTGACTGCCAGTAATAGTTTACCCATTTTTACATTCAGAGAACACATACAAAAGGAAAGATGGACTGGTTTAAGGCAAGGTCCAGGCCTGATGTTATTTTATCTTTTGTCAGAGACTTTGTTTAATATGTGAAATACAACTTTCACTTGTTTAGTTAATTGATGGTTTGCAGTCTGACAAATAAATAAATCATAGCATAAATAAAATAAATCATTATGTACCATATTCAATTGCATAGCATCATATTCCCTTTGCATCGCATCTCATTGAATCGCATCGTGTCGAATCGCACTGCATCGCAATAGGGGTGAATCGTATCGTATCGCATTAGTAGTTGCTTTTATGTATCTTTAATGTATCGGATCGTTGGCAGTGCATCGAGATGTGTATCGCATCGTCCTCAGTGATGGAGATGCACATCCCTAGTGGGTAGTGACCGAAAGAACGAGATCGCGAATACAAGCGGCCGAAATGAGCATTCTCGGCAGGGTGTCCGGGCTCTCCCTTAGAGTAGAACCACTGCTCCTCCGTGTCGAGAGGAGCCAGTTGAGGTGGCTCGGGCATCTGATCAGGATGCCTCCTGGACGCCTCCCTGGGAAGAGGCCCCAAGGAAGACCCAGGACACGCTGGAGGGACTATGTCTCTCGGCTGGCCTGGGAACGCCTTGGGGTCCCCCAGGAAGAGCTGGTGGAAGTGGCCAGGGAGAGGGAAGTCTGGGCCTCCCTGCTTAGGTTGCTGCCCTCCTGAGACCTGCTTTCTTACCTGCCTGTTTCTACATCTGTTTGTCCCCCTCACCTGTTGCTTTAGCTGGCTCTCACAGCAGCATGTTGTATGCTGTCCTCCTCTCCTACTCTTTCTTCAATCATGCCTAACAAATGTATCTCTTTCTCTCCCTGTCTTTCTGCTTGAGCAGCAGTGGTTGAAGCCTGAAAATATTGTAAACAATTTCTTCATATATGCAGGTAGCAACGCTAGTGCTAAAAACGCAGCGGCCCGTCTGGTCTTCAACCTACCCAGACGCTCCCATGTTACCCCGCTCCTCGTCTCCCTTCACTGGCTGCCCGTCACGGCCCGTATCAGATTCAAGACCCTGGTACTGACCTTCCGAGCGGTGAATGGGACTGCACCCGACTACATCAAGTCTCTCCTCCAGCCCTTCACCCCCTCCCGCCACCTTCGGTCCTCCTCTGACAACCGTCTGGTGGTCCCACCGCTCAAGACCGCCCGGTACCAACACAAGTTCTTCCCCTGTCTGGCCCCCCAGTGGTGGAATCGACTCCCCACCTCCATCAGAGACACTGACTGTCTCCCCACCTTCAAGAATAGGCTCAAGACACACTTGTTCCGGGAATACAACGGTACCTAGGAAAGATCTGCTGGACATGATGTTAGTTTCTTCCAGGATCACAAGGACTCTGACTTAGAGAGCTGCTGCTCTTGTCGGTTAGCTGTAACTGATTAAAATTATTGTACTCGCTGTGAGGTAGTTTACTGTTGTTTGCTCGTCCACAGGTGCACTTTTAGATTCATGTTGTCCAATTGTTACTTGTTTAACTTCATGCTCTTATGATTTTTCCCTTTGGCACTTATTTTTGTTTTTTTTCACAATGTATGATTCATGTTTGACTACTTGCAATGTTGGGGATATCTCGTTGTTATGATCAGTGACCTATGCACTTTTGTAAAGCTCTCTCTTGGAAGTCGCTTTGGATAAAAGCGTCTGCTAAATGAATAAATGTAAATGTAAAATGTAAATGTAAATAACTATTTAGCTGGTAGGCTCCATGACGACGGGTAAGTAGGGCTCGTGAGACTGTCTGTCGATACCCGATACCGATCCGATACCGTTGTTGAATTAATAATAAACTGTATACCTTTTACCTTCCTTCCACCATGTGGAAGAGACTAAAGACACCAGACTTTCCTAACTAAACATTACTTTCCTAACTAAGACAAAATAACAGATGTAATGTACTGAATTCTGAATATTTGTTATTTAAAAAACAATTGTGCATTCAAAATTCAAAAATAGAATGTAATCAAACGTATTAAAATAAATCAAATGTAGCAGTAGAAACAAAACAGTGTATTGGTCAAACATACAATAGTAATCAAACATTGTAAACATGTAAAAAAAATCGCTGGTGTGTGAACCATGGACGTTTTTAGCTTGAAGCATTGCACCGTGCGGTGTACAGCTCATGTCCAACCAGTGGACAGATAAACTTTAAAGCAACATGGAGCGAGCCAAAGAGTAGTCTGCGTGGAGCTATTTCACGCTTGCCACGCCAACTAGTTCGTCGGCTGTTTGCAATGTCTGCAAAGTAAATGTTTTGAGTGGTGGTGGTAGTACTGCTAAGTACAATACTACCAATTTAATCAAGGACATCCAAAAGCACAATGCTAGGAGCACGCCAAAATCCTGCAGCTCAACAACTCTATACTGTGCAGAATCTACAGTGTAGATTAACCTGTAGCGTCGCACATATGTGATCGTTCGAATGCGGGTCTCACAGCGTAACGTCGCATATATGCAATTTCTAAAATTCCAACTGAATATTTTTAGATAGAAAACTAGGCGAAACACTGTATGGCTTCAATATGTAGAAAGCTAACAGGTAACACTAGCATGCTAGTAGCATTGCTACGAGTATGCTTGCTGTGGGGACCGTCCGAAATATTTAGAACTCACACATCTAAGGGTTCGGTTAACTCATGCTGCTGACAAATGACATAGAATATGCTGTGGAAAAAAATTGATGGATCGGCCATTGGATCTGTTAATTTTTCCGATCCCCGATCCAGCTATTTTGTCAGTATCGGGGCCGATATCCGATCTTAATATCGGATCGGTGCACCCCTAAACGAAACCCAATATGTGTGGCAGCCGTTGTTTCTTTTGTGGCGCACCGCCACTAATTAGTCTGTGTGGGAAATACTGCGTTTTAAAATCGGTGTATCTCAATCATGCTCACAAGCAAATGGGAACAGCACTGAGAAAATTGAGTGCACAGGGTAAGTTAGGAGGGAAGGGTGTGGGAAAGCTGACTGCAAGTAAATGTAAAACTAACAAACTGTAAAACAAAATTATTACAGGGGGGCAATTCTAAACAACCAGGGTTCAATTGATGCAATGTACTGTACAACCGCATGTCAAGTGACAGCCTGCTGCAGCGAATGCAGCATGCATGCACTCTGAATGCAAACAAGTGCCTTTACCCAGTTATAAGGGCGCGGTGTCCAAAAACGGTATTTGTATGTAGGGAAAAGCAGGGTTGAGGCAGCAGCAAGTATGGCCTTCTACACTTTTAATGAAAGTGCCTCTGCCAACTGTGATGGAGAGGTTGTGGCTTCAGAGAACTGTTGTTACTGTGGATATAATGAGGGGAACTGATGAGTTCAGAATCGCAAAAGTTGAGGCTGTTACCGCCAGCATGAAACATAGGCGCAAGAGTCTGAGCACAGAAAAAACCCTGAAAAGACACAAGCAGGAAATGGATGAGGGGTCAACATATGGAGCAGGCATGGAGAACTAGGCTGTAAATATGATGGGTAACTAGGCAGTGTTGTCCTGGATGGACATAAAACCAACTAGGGTGGCAGTTCTACTGGTGCCAGCATTGTTGTGCCTGAACGCGTTCATTGAACAAAAGTTCATGAACTCGTTCATAATTTTGGTGAACTGAACGTACTGTATTAATGCCTGATGAACGATACTGTGAACGCGTTTATTCTGGTGTCTGTGAACGGCACGTTCACTCTTTTGAATTTTGTTCAAGTTGCCAGATTTCTAGAGACTTCCAGGCGAAAAAACACACCGTTAACAGTCCTGTATCCAGGGTTGCCCAACCAGTCAATCGCTGCGTGTGCTTTCTTCTACTGTGTATGCCTGGCAAGTGTGAGAGCGCCGAAGTTGTGTAGAGGCCGAGACCAGTATTGCAGACAGATAGAACAAATGGGGGAAGGCTGTCCCTTCAATGCGAATGTAAATCCTGTTTGGATAAGGATAAAACATTTCATATGAAGATGAAATCAGACACAGTTTCAGCGTTAAGCGAATAAAATATTTGCTGTCTGTGGTTCTATATGGGCTGTGGAAATAATTCAGAAAAATCTTGCAACATATTGAAAAAAAGAACTGAACTAGTTCATTTTTTGGAGCTGTGAACTTAGTTCAAAATTTTGAATTATGAACTGGACTAGTTCATGTAGAAAGTGAACTTTCCCTGTATGTGTGTGTGTGACTGTTTTACAAGTTCTGTTCAGTTGAAGGCCATGCTGTCATTCAGTTAAGTTTTGATGTGTTTGAGATGTTCTCTATTGTTGTTGCTAATGACACTTAAGGATATTTGGTCTGTAAATAGTATTTTCCCTCCAAAATGTATGGAAGTTTACAAAAATATTTTACACACGAAAAATACTTCACATACTCTGACCCAGAAATCTCAAATTCAGTAGCACTTACATCAACCTTTTAATTTGGATTCCTATCTACATTCTGAAGGTTTTTACAAAGGGGTTTGTTTACATGTAATTCATAAAACATGGTGAAAATAGTTTTTTTATGGCTGTTGACAGTGATCAACTGGGGCAAGTTTCATAGTGATATCTGTTAGTTAAAACTTTAAGACAATTCACATGTGGTGTCTGGCTTTAAGTTATTCATTTTCTTTCAGCTGGAGAATAATGGTCTTCGTGAGTTGTTGGGAGTCAGCCGAGAGGCCTTCTGGGTACTGGAGAGAGAAAATGCCGCAGATAGCTCTTCACTTTCAGCCCTTTTAACCAGAGCTGACATCAACCTTCGGAAGAGCTAAGCCCTGCAGGACCTTCCTCCCATTCCACCCTCCCAACTCACTTCTAGTCCCACAGACTCAGAGCACTGCACCACAATGCAGTGGAGCTACATACACTTTACATGCTCAAGACAAGTGGCAAAGCCTTTCTTTATATTGTTGTGGCAGATGTCTATTTTGTTGCATGTGAGAATTGTGTTTTAAGTAGTGATATGGAATAAAACAATTGAATTAGATGTCAATTCTTGACCTTCTGTGCTGTGGTTATTGTATTAAATTGTAATAGTATTTATTTATTTTTTATATAGGAGGGTGCATACTGTATTGTTCTGACCGAGGAATGGTACCGTATTTTTTGGGGGAAAAGCCGCATTTTCTATAACCCGCACCCAACCAGAATGGGAGCTTTTTGTTTGTATATCGGATTTTAACCCGCACTGAAATATATTCCGCACTTGATACGGGAACAATGATACAAAGCAATGCACGAGTAGGCTATAGGCCAGTAATTCTCAAAGCAGTGGGTCACGAGACAGCAAGGGGGGGTCGTGAGATGATTTCCAGAAATCAAGGAACATTTTAAAATAATTAGAAATAGCATATTTGAGCCAAATTTTTACAACTTAAAAATAGTAGTTAAATTAATGCATGCAAATAAAAAAGCCATCAGCCTTTTGATTTTCCATTCACTAAGTACGGCAAACCATCTGACATCCAACCAGCATTAGTTGAACTGTCAAGCGACCGAACGTTAAAGGCAGCGTTCTCAGCCAAGACACTGGCTGAGTTTTGGATTTCAGTGGAGAGGGAATACCCATGGCTGTGGGACCTACGGGTGCTGAGGCACCCCCTGACAGCACGATAATTTAAAATAACATGACTTGAAAATCCACCACCGCGGCACAGCCCCGCAGTAGCAGACTGGCCATCGGGAGCACCGGGAGAAGAATAATGGTGCGTTCACACTGCAGCGATGTGACAACATGCTTTACATTCATTTTCAATGGAGCCAGACGAAACGCTTGCGTGGTGCATTGTAAGTAGCGACGTGACACGATCCAAGCGATTCGAGTTGAGATTTTCTCAACTTTATGCAAATAAGGGGCGATTTTAGCTAGCAATGGCCAATTGGAATGTTTTCTTCTCGTAACGTAGCAACCATGGTAAACATCTTTAGCTTTCCGTTTCAAGATAGAGAAACTGATCGCCTGTGTGGCTGCATACCCAGTCCTGTAGTATACGTCTCTGTATTTGTACAAATACATTAATAAAAAGAATGCAGCCTGGAGCAGGGTTGCGGACGTTGTCGGTGCTCCTGGTGTTTTTTTTGTACTTTCAAATTCAGTCTCTTGTCACATTACGTAACTTCGTTCTTTGGTAACTAGCTAGCTATCAGTAGCCCGGCTGGAACTCCCTAGTCGTATTGACAGATTAGCAGAGACTTCGAGTAATATAACAAAACGTTTTACACATGTCAACGTGTATGTCTATTATTTTTATTTTATTTGTATAGGCTACAAGATGTATTTTGATCGATATTTCGAATATGTAAACCCAGGTCTGCACACTTTGCCATGACGTTATACGAATTACAACAGTGACTTTAGAGAACTGCAACTCTGCATTAATCTGTCTGACACGCCCCCGAGCGTGGTGCACTGTGGAAAGGCGAGCGATGGCAAGCGATTTGCGTCGCTGCAGTGTGAACACACCGTAATGATGGAAAACCAGGCTAAGAAACGTAAGGGTGGGGCTGACAAAAATACATCAATTTTACTAGACAAGGTTTTACCAATTGAAAAACGGCTTGTTTATTTTACACAAAGTAACAAATATATTTAGTGCTCAAAGGCCCAAAGAACCCCTGCTATAGGCTGAAGGACTTAGATTCTTTGTGTCTATTCCAATAAGTAATGATGGTATCTAATGACACAAGTCTGTGTTCTAGAAAGAGTGGTCTGGAGTCGCAGAGGTCCGATAATATCAGCTTTAATGCAGCAGTTGGAAATCAACAAGTACAGAGCTCTGGGGTTGTCTACGTTTCCCTAACCGCAACAGTTTTAGGGATGGTTCACGAAGTCCAACTGCCTCTATGTCCCTGTCCCAGGATATATTATACAGTAATACAAAATTATACAAAGAGGGGTGATCTTTCTCATGCTCTGGGAGTTGTTCTTGCAGGCGCATCCCACGCTCGGTGCCATCTCAGCCCAGCTTCAAGGTTGCTCCTGAAATGAACAGATCAGGACACAAAATACATTCTGTTCCCCACACCCTGAGTTAGACACAATGTTAAGGCCTAAGCAAACTTCTAAGTTAAAACATAAACCATTACTTTAATAAGCACAATGTATAATGTTAATAAGCACAATATATTCTTTAAGACATGCATCCTTTATAAAGTAGTACGAACATTGTTCCTGCGCTGTGATGCATTCAGTGATTAAGAAGCCACAAATATTGATAACTTGAACTAGCCTATAGATAATGATAGCCCTTGATATAATTGGTAATACACAGATGTCTGGAATTATAGAAAATGCTGTGCCCGTGATGCAGCTGGTGATGACAGATCATGTACTGTGCTGTAATGTATTGTACATTCTTTAAGGCTCCAAGAACTTCAATATGTTCCTCTGCTTTGCTCGCTACATGCTCTGGGTCAGCAGGTCCTGCTTCCACATCCTCAGCTAAGTCTAAAATGTCTCTCACCAACTCCCTAGAAAGTTCATGAAGATCTTCTATCGTCTCTATCCAGGCAATCTACTTCAGACCAACGCAATGGATCAGAATAGATTTGCGCTAGCCCCACCCTGAGTTTAAATGACAAATACTCAAAATAGTGATTGTATTTCCAACTCAAAATGCGCATCTCTCTCTCCTACTCCGTTGTTTGTAGCTGCGTAGTAGGTCTATGTAGCCTATTCACCTTATCCGCCCCACCCACTTTTCTGACTTCCGTTGTATTTGAACTTCCTGTTTGCCGGGGATAGCATTCAATTCAATGGAAAACTGCTGAGAAGTCCCGCTGTTAAAATATAGAATAATTAGGTGGATTTGTGCCAGATATGCTATGTTCATGTGCTACAAGTCAACAATACACACTTTCATTGGATGCCTTGAAAACTACTTTTAAGGGTTTATATAATTCGTTTGCCGGTCAGATCGCTTCGAGCGAGCAAGAGACTGTCCAAAGCTAATTTCGGTCAGAGATATATATATCGCGGAGAAATGTGCATATCGCGCGTTTAGATTGCGTCTCGGGGTGTACGTTTCGGAGCAGTTAATTCAACCCTCCCTTAATTCAACCCCTCCGAAAGCTTAGGTCCTCTAGAATTCAGTCGTGTGATTAATGTTACAGAGTCAGTACATGTATTTGAGATTCCCCCGCAAAACCGACCAGCTAACATTGTTAGCAGTAGAACGTTAGCTTCTTGTTTATGCTTGAGGCTCTAGTTTTTACAACAGGTATCTAGGTCTCTGCTATTAGCCATAAACTGCAAATGTATGAGTGACAAATTACTCAAATTGTGCTGTAATAATAAACAATAACAACTTTTTAATCGATGGTCTTTGGTACAAGCAGAGAATGAATAATCAAGGAGAACTACCACTCTCGGGAAACTTCCGGGTTCTGAACTGGTTTGCAGTTCAACACTAGTTCCATATGATGGCGCTAACGGTCGAGTGCAGAATGAATGGAGGTCTATGGAGCTATACCCCTCAAAATCCACTTTTCTCAGGATATAATTCTAGTAATTTGAATCTTGAATTCGAGAGGGGAGGCCAAAAAAATACACACTACTGGGTTTTAGATTTTTTTAACTCGCCTTTTGTTCTACAAAGCCTTTGAAAATGTAAATTACTTCATACACATTGTACGGCCAGAGGTACCGTATTACTGCAAGCTCTGGTCACTTTCTTTTCTCTCTCTCTCTCTCTCTCTCTCTCTCTCTCTCTCTCTCTCATCAACACAGCTGACAGGTAAGGCTCGTACTGAGTGATAATTGTTCCATAAACACCTTGTACAATCAAACTAAAAATTGTAATCAAAATTCAGCGCCGTTTCACTATCAGATTGTCCACTACGGGAGTGCATGAGGGGGATGCCCCGACTGCATGGAATACACAGGATAACATCACATAGGACTACCTTTAGATAACTGCAAAACAGTTTAGCCACCAAATAGGCTTTCGCTCCTCCACCTCGCCTACAAGAATGCTATTTCAATGTCAATTTCTGAGAAATTGTGCCTTTTCGTTCTTTTCCCTCCTGACGCCATGATTGAATGTAATATAGAGTAAGAACAATCGCATGCAAGGGCTGGATTAGCACTCATGAGGTGCTTTGCATTGACCATTTATGGTTAAAAACGGGCGTGTTCGGGGCGGGGTAAAATGGTAATTCACGTACGCACTGGGTAATTTGTGATTTATAAAGGAACATTGCCTACAGGTGTGCGTACGCACAGTTTTATGCTTTTTAGTGTTAGGCTCCCCCTGTCAATACACACGCTAGAAAGAGTTTTGGCTTGCTAATGTTGTTTCTAATGTTGCAAATGCTCTGACATTATGATTCCACTTCAGATGCCATCAAGCGGGATCTCTGGTCGTAGTCAGTCCATCACTAACCAATCAGCATTCATTAGCAGAATGCTAGCGTGTTGTGGGCAACAACGACTCACCCTGTAAGAAATCGAAAGGACATAAGTACTCGTTCATCCAATTTTCGACCTATAATCCATGTTGAACATGCAAAAACTACAATAAAATCTGAGATTTCTTAACGACAATCAGGTGAAAGACAAATTTAGCCGTTTAGCTCCATAGACTTCCATTCATTCTGCACTTGACTGCGATCACTCCCAGTGGAACTCTGGTGGAACTGCAACAAAATTCGGTACAATGGGGCTTAATGGGGAGTGGCTCTCCTTTAAACAGGCTCTGGCACACGCTTTGTTAAAACGTACATTATGGTGTGCACTAGTAATCTTCCCTCATATCTAATGGCAATTAGAAAGACGCATCTATTCAATAATTTGATTGCTGCGTTGTTTCAAAAGCTTTATATTACATTTCGATGCACTGCAGCAGTTGTTTTGCTCACAGCCATGCCCATACATTCGGTTATAATCTTGTATCTACTAATATAATACATTGAGAACAATAAAACATACTAAGTAGCTAGTTTATTTCTTATTACACACGTTGTGTCGTACGTGACACTAGCAGACAAAAATAAACTTTGATGGGTCTTTTAAATTCAGCGCCTTCAGCCAGGGACGCAGATCCTCAAGGAGGATGCAAGGTCCACAACACTTGGACCTCTTCTTTCGATGGTCAAAACAATGATAATACAGGGATTCCGTTTTCTCCAGCTGTTATGGCAGGCACGAACTGCACAGTTGATGCTGGGAATTTTTTTTAGGCTAAAATTAGTACCAGAGCCTGTTTAAGACATTCTCTTTTAGTACCGTTATAAAGCGGAAAGTATCTAAACCGGACATGAGAATACGCGGATGGCCGCGCCCATAGTGACTTCCGGAATAAGGTGAATATAGCCTACACGTGACCCTCATGCTGAAAACTTGACTTAATTGTCGCATACGCTACATGACTTTACTCCCATAGACACAAGAATAAATCAAATATATATTTGACTATTATTGTCAAAATAGTAACGACTTGGACAAGTAACTTTAATCTGATTACTGGTTTGGAAATAGTAACACGTTAGATAACTTGTTACTGAAAAAAGTGGTCAGATAGAGTAACGCGTTAGTAAGTAGCATCACTGCCCCTGGTGCATATCTAACTGTGATTTGGCTGGAGTAGGATTCAATGATCATTGCTTTTGGATTCTTGTATGAGTAAAAGAAGCTGATCCTAGGATGGTTACTGTTATATAATTCTCATTATCAAGTAGCCTAATGCACAGAGTCGATGAAGTCAAGGAAGCTTTAATAACCATGGTGGTCCAAAGTTGTCTGCTAACTCGTCTTCATGCTAACCATTTAAACAACACCTCTCTCAACAGTCATTAGGTACGTTCGACTGCGGCTGCATGAAATGACCGGCGAGAGTTGCCGCTTGCAGTCGGGGAGGAGTTAAAAACGAATATTCCTGCTTCTCGTGGTTTGCTGCGTTGACGTCAGTCATAGCAGATCAAGCGCTGTTTGCTTATTTTATTGGTGACGAACTGCATGGTTGCGCATTTAATTGTTTTCGCATTGGAACTTGCACGAACCAGTGCACTGACATTCGTCATTTTTTGCTATGTTAAACTCTTTCTCCAATCTGCAGATTGATAATACAACCAGAACTCAATTAAACGTAGTCTTTCCGTTAGTGAAAAGGCGGTCTAAAACCCTTTCTTCAACAAATATTTAATTCAATTCAACTGTTTCTGGTTTTGAGCATTGGCGAAACCAAATAACTTAGGCTATATTGACAAGAAGTGAAAGCCAATAGAATGTTCCATTGCAACACCAGTTCCCAGCATAGAGATATTATAACTAGAGGGAGCCAGAATTGTCTTCCAAGATGGCGTCCCCATTCATTTCTATGAAAAGTGCTCAGTGGCGCAGTGAGGCAAGCGAGAGCGCGAAACTGGACAGCGCCATCTTTCCACTTCCGCTTGCACCGGTTTAGCTTTAAACAGGGGCTCACTTTTTTCCCAGCTCCGAGCTGGCTCCAAAACTCGTGCACGCTTGCAACTAGCTGTATACGTCATACTTTGCGACAACCAGTCGCGAGCTTGTGAGCCGGAGCTAAGGCATTGCGGAAAACTGTCAGAATGTGGTACAAGTCCGATCAAGAAGCAGATACATGTGAACTTACGAAAATCAATACTATTAGTACTGTAATATTATAGGCTACCTATGTTACTATTATAATGATGATGAGTGTTGCTTACTATTACTAGCTTATTGTTAATGCCATCGTTGTGGTGTTAACTAACATAAAGTTCTAACAATTTAACGACCATAACAATATTGTGGTTATCAGACATGATTTATTCATCTTCGTCTTTACTCCAGAATAACATGTTATCTACAATGACGTCGTAAAATGCCACGATATTAAAACCAATTACATTAGGCTATAATTACGTTTGTCATGCCATGAGAATAATAGCGTTCATTAGCTATGGTTATTAACATGGTTAAATATGCTTTAAAATAACGGAAATAAACTCTACAAACAACCTTTCATGTGTATGTGCAAGCATTTGTAAAACGTGCTACAATTAAGGCAGGCAATTTTAGATTACCAAGTCCTTTCTCCTTGTTCTCATTCAGCTCAGGTAAATCAGCGACTTGCTGATGTTCCCTTTTGTGCTCGTCCCCTGTTAGTATCCACGAACACGTTTCCAGGCAACTTTTCTTGACGTAAGTAAATAAATGGGGTGCTAGTTTAGCCATTTCGGATTGGTTTCAAATTTAGCAAAAATCTGGAAAAATGATTAGATGAAAAAGCTAGTAGTATGAGCCAGGTTCGAGAATCAAACAAAAATTATTGGGGGAGATAGTTTTGTAAATGTTGACTGGAGTTAATAGAATAAAAACGACCGGAAGAGGCGGAAGCCAAATCGAAAATGCAATACCACCTACATCCACCGGGGCTGTTGCCTCAAGCCAAGGGGCGAGGGCTTGGTTCCCAGTAGCAGCGCTACGTTTCCGCCATTTTGGGTTGAAAGCGACTCAGCAGACTTTTGGCAAAATCAGCTGCTTTGTTAAAAAAAACTTAATGATGACAACACAGAATAACGTAATCACTAGACTAGTGATCATCAAATCCCTTTTAATAGTTTATTTCATAGACAAGTCTTCCACTTTTTTTCCACAAAAAAAGTTGGGTTTGAAATTGTTTGAAGCGCATTTTCTATTGCGCTAATTTGGCTGTGAGATTCACTGATTTGGGGTATCCAAGATTCTGATCTGTATCAAGAGTCTAGCCATGTACAGGGCTCGACATTAAGGCTTGTCCGGGACAAGTAGATTTTATTGTAGGGCAATTCTGGAAGAGAAACACTACTTGCCCCAGAGGACAAGTTAAAACTCAAATAAAATCAAATTCCATGTTATTTCACGTTATGTGCCACTCATTACGTCTATTTTACAGATTTTATTTGACCGAATTCTGCATTAGCAAAACACACACAAGTGGCTTCGTTCCAAGATCTCAACAGACTGCAGCTAATTTAATGCTCAACACTTCAACGGGGGCTTTACTGTGTCGTCTCAGTTACACTATCAGGGGTGGGAAATACTATGACGTGCTAAAGTAGGAAAATGGCTAGTAGAACATAACATTTCATAATAACTTCATAACTTTGAAATGTTATAGAGCTATAGCCTACTGATGAATAATTTGATGTCAAGCTGATGAAATGATGGAGATGGGTTACAATTACTCTAAATTGGATTATTGGAAATTTGATTCTAAACTGTGACTGATTATGAACAATAGAAAAGTGGGACATTGGTTATAAAGGAGGATGGGGAAATACCACTCAAAGGAATGCAGAGGCCTAGCCGTAAATTAGGACGTACGTTTATGGCCCAACTTCTGGAGCTCTTACAAGCCAAGTCTGAAACTGTCAGACCCAGGTCAGAACTAGGTCTGTGTTGAGGGGTTCCTATGTTTATAAAAGCCTGAGCATCCCATACAAAGTAGAAGAAAATCGATGTGTACACCCAACAGGGGCCTGGACATGGTAAGATTTATGTAAGTACAGAGATGCCAACGTGGTACAGCTTCTGTAATCAGAAACCCTAGTACAGGAGCCAATTGGGTGACAAAGCGTAGAAATTGTCACCAACACAAAGGCACCAATAGCAAAAATGACACAAATAATGGGAAGAAAATATATAGGGGATTGTCCGGAGAGAAACGGGCAGTCTGCTCTTGGGAGCACACTCACTTGGATACTTTTGTCTGAATAAAACCTTTGCATCAAACTCTGAGTTCCAGTGCATCTGTTTTAGATTTTGGATTATAGCTCACCTCAACACTCAAACCGAAGTCCTACTATGTGGCCCCAAATCCAAAAGAGAGATGCTTTCCAAGAATCTAGGAGGCTTAACCCCCTGTCTTAAACCAGAGGTGACGAGTCTCGGTGTAATCCTGGACTCAGATTTGAATTTCAACTCTCACATTAATAAAGTGACCAACACAGCATTCTTTCACCTGAGGAATATAGCAAAGGTACGACCATTCATAAACCAAAATGATGCAGAGAAGTTAATTCATGCTTTTATATCCAGCCGGCTGGACTACTGTAACGCACTTTTCACTGGTCTTCCCAAGAAAACCACTGAAAGACTACAGCTCATTCAAAATTATGCAGCTAGATTATTAACCAAAACTAAAAGGAGAGAACACATTAGTCCTGTCCTAGCTACTTTACACTGGCTCCCTGTTACCTTCAGAATTGACTTTAAGGTCCTTTTCCTCACATACAAAGCTCTACACCAGGTGTGTCAAACATACGGCCCGCGGGCCGAGTCCGGCCCGCCAGGGCGTCCAGCTCGGCCCGTCGGATGTCTTGGCAAAGTTTGAAAATTACAGAAATACATAAATGTAATTTCTATAAAAGTAACTGCTATTCCGAATCCAAATGTCTATTAATAATATGGAGGTTTATGAGTACAAAAGTTTTGTAATTGTTTTCATCGATCCAGTAATTGCTTCATAAACAGCGTAAATGCGATGTCTGCTCCGGAGGCAGAAGCGCTCATTGCCACAGGCAGCAGTGCTTGCTGCGCGCTTTGCGACGCGTTTGACGTCAAACGCGTCACAAAGCAAGGTAATCAGCAGAGGAGAGCCCAGGCAGATAAACAGTGGGCTGATGTCTGAGCAGGGGCGTAGCTATAGGCGGTGCAGCCGTGGGGTGCAGGGGCCCGTAGCCGGCCCAAAAATTTACACGCGTCACTCGTCGCGGGCCCCCCCCCTACAAGCACCGTCGCTCGACAAGCCCTCCCTCGCTTAAGGCCTCAATATGCTTCTGCGTCTCCGTTTTCGGGTGGGCGGGCTCACGGATACGCACGGATACGCACGGATACACACGGATAGACTTCGTTTATAGTTCTCCGTAGGCTGTGGGTGCTGAAAACAATTCACCGCCAGAAGAGTAGGTGGCGCTGCACTGCGATGCTAGCTATAGGTTATCGAAAACTCGGAGCAAATTTACAAATGAGCCGTTTCACCAATAAAATATGCACAGTTTCAGCGACTACACTGCCCATTTCTCGTCACGTTTGAATTCAAATGCCGATTTACATGTACTGTTTAGCTGAAATATGAATTGGAAAAACTGCTTCGATCTCTTTGGTGATGTTTGTGATGCTAGCTGGAAGGGCAGCCTGCTTTGACTGGGTGTGCAGTGAACATTTCTGGGGGGTTATTATGATTACGGAAAGGGATCGTATACGTTTTTATATTGCTACCATTTTAGAGACTGCTTATCGATCCGAGTGTTAATCAGGCGCGGAGCCAGACGTTGTAAACATTCCGGGTTTAGCCCAAACCAACAACGTATTGGGGCTTGATTTGCAAGAACGCGACGCTGAGCGCCTCCACGGTCCTCTTCCACATATTAAAATAGTGCTGCTGCCAACGAATAATGCACCTAATAATATGGTGCCTGCACTGCAATGGCAGGCCTTCACCACATCTTCCACCACACCAGGTCAGGCTTTCTCCATCTCTATCTGGCCAAAATGAGCAACAACTACCACAACATGGAGATTGTCCACGTGTGCTACAACCTCAGGTAACTCATCTAACAAAGAAAAAACTAAATTCACTAAATCCGGCAATTAAGAAGCAAAATAAAATGCATTTCTTTAAAACTCTTAATAATGCCAAAACCATTTGGGACTCAAGATCCAAACCAAGTGGAATTCTACTGGGGCATGTTAACATTCGCAGCATTGTTAACAAAACGGAGCAAATGGAACATTTATTGAGTGACTCTAACATTGATATACTTGGAATATCTGAAAGTTGGTTGACACAAGCATCATCTACAGCAGCTATCAGTATCCCAGGTTATAATGTATTTCGAAAAGACAGGGGAATAGGGCGAGGAGGGGGAATATTAATCTATGTCAAAGACAAGTTTAAATGTGAATTAATACAGTGGCCTAAAGAAGTTAATGTTGAGTGTATTGGTCTAAATATATCACTTTGTTCTGCAATGTCTTTTACTGTAATTTGTGTGTATCGACCTCCTTCAGCAAAGGATGTATTTTATGACCATCTTAAGACAATTTTAAATCATTGCAGCTCCAAAAAGGAAATCATCCTTCTTGGCGATTTTAACATAAACTGGGACATCAAATCAGATAAGAAAAAAATGAAACAGCTTACAGACAAGCACAACTTGACGCAAATTATAAAAGGACCGACAAGAATAACAAACACGTCAAATACAACAATTGACCTAATATTTACTAATAAACCTGAAAGAATTTCCAAAACGTTTAATCTATTATCTGGCTTGTCAGATCACAATTTTATCCTGTGCTTGAGGAAAATAAAGATGAAGCACCAAATGGTATCCAATAGAGGACAACAATATTATTTCATACCCAAAAGCCAGCAACAAGTCCTGAAAGAGGAAATCCAAAAGGTAGACTGGACTAATATTCTAGAAAATAATGATATCGAGACTTGCTCAGATGGCTTCATTAAAAAAATAGATGATATTGTAACACACTTTACAAAAAAAGGTCAATCCAAGCAACAAAAAAACTGATCTGCCCTGGGTGAACAACGAAATTATAAAATTAATGAAAAACAGAGATAATGCCTTAAAGCAATCTCTAAAAGCAAGAACTACAAGTGACAGACACATTTTTACATCGCTACGAAATAAAGTCTTAAGGATGACTCGCAAATCGAAAGCAGAATATTATATTGAGACAATAAAACGGGCAAATGGCAATGGAAAGCTAATATGGAATAATCTAAATAAATTATTAAGGCGGGACAAGTCTAACTATCTGAGCGATTTACAACTCCAGGTAAATGGTGAGCTAATTAACAATCTAGACACCATTGTAAATGAACTCAACAGATTTTTCATTAGCTCAGTTGAGGAACTGACAAAGCACTTTAAACGCACACAGATTCCTCACAATCCTGTTGATGCAAGCAAGCCAATATTTAACATAGAAGAAATATCTGTCCCAGAGGTAATAAGAACAATCTCATCTCTAAAAAATTCAAAGGCGAGAGATACATATGGTCTTACTAGTGACTTTTTGAAGACCCATAAAGAGGCTCTTGCTGACCCAATTGCACATCTTGTGAATCTTTCCATAAAACAAGGAATGGTACCATCAACCTGGAAGATTGCTAGGGTCACCCCAGTCTTTAAGGCTGGGGACAAGACAAAATCTGAGAATTATCGGCCAATAAGTATTTTACCAATAATTTCAAAAGTAGCTGAGAAATGGGTCGTCAAAAATCTGACAGAACACTTAAATAATGACTATGCCACTCTTAATCCAATGCAGTTTGGGTTCAGGAAATTTCATTCAACAGAGACGGCTACTTGCTACTTCCTAGAAAACTTAAAAAATCTGCTGGATCAGGGCGGCTTTGTAGCTGCGGTATTTTTGGATCTAAAGCGTGCTTTTGACACCATCAATCATGACTTGCTTATTGCTAAATTAACTCATTTAAATTTCTCAAATAATGCCCTCTGTTGGATGAAATCATACCTGTCGGACAGAAAACAGGCTGTTCAAATTGGTGATTCTCTGTCTTCATACCTCACATGTACTGCTGGTGTACCACAGGGCTCGATATTGGGCCCTGTTTTATTCAGCCTGTATGTCAATGATTTACCAGATGTCTGTAGAAATATTAATATGCAACTATATGCTGATGACGCTGTATTGTACTGCCATGCCAGCTCTATTCAAGAAGCTACTGCAATGCTTTCAGGAGCTATGGTACCAGTGTCCCATTGGCTCCAGAGCTGCTGTCTGCATTTGAATATAAGGAAAACAGTTTGTATGTTGTTCTCTCGACGGCCAACAGGCGGACAGCAACCTTCTGTCATGGTGGGTGGAGAGAGGCTTGAAGTTGTTGATCATTTTAAGTACCTTGGGGTCATTTTTGATTCTGGTCTGAACTTTGAGCGGCATGTTAAGAAGGTTAGAAATACAATTACATTTAATTTATCCAACTTCAAGCATATAAGACCTTTCCTGACCATGGAGACGGCAAAGACTTATATGCATGCAATGATTTTTGCCCATATCTCGTACTGTTATACAACATGGTCACACACATCTGAGACCACCCTTAAACCAATCAAATCTCTATTCAAAAGAACACTTAAAATACTAGTCAAAAAACCAATATCCTACCACTATTGTAAAATTGTTAATAAGCATAAAATCATGGACCTTGATAGTTTTCAACAGTTTTTGGATGTTTGTTTAATTTAAAAGGTTTTAAACGGTCTAGCCCCTCCACCACTACAGAACTACATAAAGAAAAAATCCCCTAGAGTAAACACCAGGGCAATAACTAGAGGTGACTGTGAAATACAACGGCGCAGAACCAAATTTGGCCAAATGGTCCTGTCCATCAGAGGAACACAGTCCTGGAATAAATTACCAGCTCAAGTCAGAGACTGTACCACCTACACTACCTTTAAAAAGACCCTCAAAGAGTGTTTAGTAGCAAGCCAGACCTGTTCTCATGCATAATTCTCTTCTTTTCTTCCTGATGTTGTTTTGTTTCTTTTGTCTTTTCTAACCGCCTACACTGAATGGGTGTCAGTGTAAAACTGTATTTTAGCTAGTTGTGAATTAACTGTGTAAAATTGTTTCATGTAGCTGTATATTGATGTATTGTATTATGACTTGCCTTAGGACTACGGATGCGAATTAGCATTTATGCTAACTCCGGCATATTTACATTGATGCTTTGCTGACATGTTGATTAATATGCACTGTCCTAATCAAATAAAACTAAACTAAACTAAATGCCATGGCGGGCTGGTCCAAATGATTTTTCGGGCTGCATATGGCCCGCAGGTCGGACGTTCCCCACCCCTGGTGTTGTTGGTCACGGCAACCCATAGCGGCAACCCCGCCCCTGACTTCTTAATACGGACCAATCACAGCCAAGGGGGTCTCCGTCACTCTCCGTCGCTCTGCGTAATTTCGACGGATAGTTAGAAAATTCAGGAGGTGCACGTCAATCCGTCAAAAGGTCTCCAAGGGCTGACGGAGAGCACGCAGAGGGCGTTCCACGGAGACGAGGGCGTTCCCTCCTCTGCGTTTTTCGAAAAACGCAGAAGCATAATTAGGCCTTTAGACGCTGTACTCTATCTCCGATATGCTTGAGTTCAACTACGCGTTTTCGATTACGATACGTCAGTGTCACTAGGTGCGTTCGACATGGACTGCGGCTGAATGAAACGACCGGCGAGAGTAGCCGCTTGCAGTCGGGGAGGAGTTGAAAACGGCTCTGTGAAGTTGGACATTCCAGCTTCTCGTGGTTTGCTGCGTTGATGTCAGTCATAGCCGATCAAGCGCTGTTTGCTTACGTTACTTTATTTATAATTAAACTTAGTCTTTCCGTTAGTAGAAGAGGTGGCCCAAAACCCTTTTTTCAACAAATGTTTTACTCAATCAAATAGTTTGGTCCGGATTTGAGCATTGGCGAAACTAAAGGTGTCAGAATAATTACAAAACAAGCGTCAAAGTTGTCGTGTGTGAGTCTGGCCAATCATGAAATAGCTGTGTCGTCATTTGAAGCCGCGCAGTTGCTCTTGAGAAAATGCGCTCGTCTACACAGCCGGCACTTCTCGAATCGATCTCACGGTACTTTGATGGCTACGTCACAGTGACCTAGCCTCGGCGCCGTCTCAAGTCGGACAAAAAGTCTAACCACAATTCACCGTTTCAAGTCAGCCGCCTGCAGCCAGCTGCAGCGCTGCATGAAGCGAGGTCATGTCAAACGCACCTAATGTTATTTATACACCTAAAAGTCAAACTTATCTCAGTCATGGTTGTTATAATTTTGGGGGGAAAAGTAGCAATTTATAGCCTACCAAAATCATATGCTTATCCTACATATATTATAGAAACTATCAAAAAACTATTCAATGAATTGAATAAGTTCTTATTTTCTTTGGTATTTTTGTGATTAGCAATGATGACTGCTGGGTAATATGTATGTTGTTGTCCAATGTAAAGTCTCTATTTGATCATGTGACGATAAAATATAGTTACCGGTACACCAATTCGCAGTTCATTGAGCACAGGGCAGGCTCAGCACTACTGAACGTGTAGCCTAGCAATGCCTTTTAAACATAAGAGTGGAAGCAGGAAAAGGCATATTATTGGTTGCAGGCCTAACCTTTAATTAAAACAACAAAAACAATTAACTTTATTGTTAATAAATGACTTACAACTACATTATGTGAGATGTCTGTCATCGTTAAGATCAGGGTTATCGTAAACACTAGTGGCTGCTCTGTAGGCCTATTAGCCTATATTTTTATACGGTTTTTATACGTTAAGAAATGTTCCCGCTGAGAGTCAAACAAGACTTAGTTCATCGTTTCCGAAATATGTATGGTTGATTAATAATAAAAAAATATATATATATATATTTTTTTGCTTTTTTTTTGTTGCGTTCACTAGGGGGAGGGGGGGGGTGGGGGGGGCCCGTCATAATATCTTGCACCTGGGCCCGTCGTTACTACGCTACGCCACTGTGTCTGAGTTTTTGGTCTCTATGTTTCTAGTTTACTGTAGAAAGACCTTAAAATAGGGTTTATCATATAAAACCTTCACCATTGATTTAAACATCAAGAAATATTGTCGTTATGTATGTGTTATTATGCTATGATTTTACTGGTCCGGCCCACTTGAGATCAAAATGGGCAGTATGTGGCCCCTTAACTAAAATGAGTTTGACACCCCTGCTCTACACGGACAAGGACCTAAATACATTGCTAACTCCCTTATAAACTATACACCAGCTAGAACACTGCGATCATCAAACGCAGGCCTATTAGAGGTCACCAGAAGCAGTCATAAGAAGATTGGTGATTCGGCCTTTGTCAATTACGCCCCAAAACTATGGAACAAATTACCCATAAATATTAGGGAAGCAAACATGCTAGACATTTATGAAAGACATCTTAAAACCTACCTTTTTACCGAAGCATTTAAGTAATTTTATCTCAGAAGGGTTTTACTACTTTTTATTAGTTATATTATTGTTTTTATAGATTTGCTATTTTAATTATTACTTTTATCACTTGTATTATTGTTTTTATTGATTTCATGTAAAGCACCTTGAGCTACAATTCTTGTATGAAATGTGCTATATAAATAAAGTCTTACTTACTTGGAATATTTTTCACTTGTTGGGACTTAATTTATATTTCACGTGTCAGGACTTTTCTTCACTTCAAGACTTGGAAGTATTTTTGAATTACATGGTATGCAGACTATGGTTTTATTGTCTTGTCTGTGTTTCCAGAGTTGATATAAAAATAAAGAAAAGTATTTAATTGTGCTTTCTTTGTTAGCTAGGTAAGTGACGTGACAAATTAGGTCAGATGGTCACACAGACCCGCGAGCCCGCTCCAATTAGGTAGCTAAACTAACTGTAGGAAAAATGAAACGCACATTTCAAAGCGGTGCCCAAAAGCAGCATTCTAAACGAAGAATGTTGTTATTTTTCGACCAGCCGGTGAAGGATGTTCGAAAAAGGATGGTCTTCTGCCAGAAGAGACAGGTATTGTACTGTTTGCTATAGCTAATATTACTGTACTGTACCACGTAGCTAACGTTATACGTGCAGCTGTACTGCTCTGTCTGTGTTGTGCTTATCTAGGTTAACAGCGAGCCTCCTTTCCAAGAGCCAGGAAAATGAGCCTTATTGCTCCTTTATTGACTTCCTATCAAGCTGACAACATTGACATGGAGTGAAACTACAAAAAAAGAGAAAGTAGAAAAAGTGCTTAATTATAAAATATATTACATAACTTAAACATTAGCATAAACTTCACAGTTTGCTAGTTGACACCTAAATCATATTCTGTGACAGAGGATAAGGGAGAGCCAGGCGTGCGCCAAGGTTCTGCAAGTCCAGCGAAGTCAGGCAGCAGTGAGGAGCCAGGCTGCAGTGAGGTGGCAGGCAGCAGTGAGGTGCCAGGCTGCAGTAAGGTGGCAGGCAGCAGTGAGGTGCCAGGCTGCAGTAAGGTGGCAGGCAGCAGTGAGGTGCCAGGCTGCAGTAAGGTGGCAGGCAGCAGTGAGGTGCCAGGCAGCAGCGAGGTGCCAGGCAGCAGGGAGGTGCCAGGCAGCAGTGAAGAGGTCTTGGGTAGCCGCGCGACAGAGTCAGATGAAACTTCTAATACAACACTTTACCCTGGTGACCGGGCACATTTCCCAGTGGATATTACTGATGCTAACATGAAAAAGTTCATTTTAAGGCAGGGACCATGTACATTTGAAGGTCTGTATCCTAAAGATAAAAAGGGGAGATGTTTTTCTAAAGATTTTTATAATAGTGTCAAAAAAAGGAACCAAGATACAACGCAAATGGCTGTGTTACTCCCCCAAACTTGACAGAGTATATTGTGAGCCCTGTTGGCTTTTTGGTGAGAGAAGATCTGCATGCCATAACAGTGCCTGGACTACGGGAATAAATGATTGGCAAGGACTGTCTAGAAAAATAAAAGAGCACGAACACACTCGCTTACATATGGCAGTTTGTGTAGTGTATGACACATGGCAAGTACGAGTATTGATGAGCAGATTTCCACTGAATATAAAAAGGAAGTCAACTTTTGGTCAGAGGTATTAACAAGAATTGTTGATGTTACGTTGACACTTGCATCATGCAACGTTGCATTTCGTGCAGATCGTGAGAAACTAGGAGAAATCAACAGCGGAAACTTTTTATCTGTTATAGAACTTCTCGGCAGATATGACCCTATTCTATTATGGCACAGAAGGTTCAAAACGAGATAGTGAAAGAGGTCCACGACGCAGAATTGTATTCGGTAATAATGGACACAACTCAAGACATTTCCAAAGTAGATCAACTCAGCCAGGTGCTGCGCTATGTAACAATTTCTAAAGATGAAAATGACACTCCGTTAGAGGTCAAAACACATGAAAGCTTTATGGGTTTCCATGCAGTGCATGATCGAAGCGCATCTGGTTTGGAGAAAGACAGTTGGCCTTTTAGAGAAGAAGGGCATATCTGTCAATAAATGCCGAGGACAGGGATATGATGGTGCAGCCACAATGAGTGGGGCATACTCCGGGCTACAAAAACGCATCTCAGACAGAGAACGTAACGCCATTTATATTCACTGCGCTTCTCACAATTTAAATCTTGTCCTGAACGATGCATGCCAAAATGTAATGAAGGTCAAACATTTCTATGATACTGTACAAAAGCTATATGTTTTTTTCAGTGGTAGCATCAAAAGATGGGAACTCCTGGAGTTCAAAGCAGGGCCTACACTTAAATGGCTATGCCCGACGTGTTGGGCATCCCGGCATGATGCTGTGCGCGCTCTCCGCTTTCGCTTCAAAGACGTTATGAAAGCACTGACGAAAATATGTCTGTTGTCCAAAAAAAAGGAAGAGTGTGCTGAGGCCGAGGGACTCAAACACAGCATGGAGAATTTCGAGGTTTGTCCTCCAAACAGTTATACAGGGTAAACTTCTCGAAACTGTAAATGTTGTTTCACAGAGCCTCCAGAAACAGAATGTAGATATTTTGCAGGCAAGCGAATATCTAGCCGGTGTATCAGAGAGCCTTGCTGCACTCAGAGGGGAGATTCAAAGCCTTAAAGAAAGTGCCCAAGATCTTGCCCACTCCTGGGGCATTTCTCCCACATTTATTCAAAAACGCGCCAGGGCACCGAGAGGCATTTCGATAAGTTATGCGAGGATGAGAGGCTGTTGGATCCCGAGGAGCACTTTAAAGTGTCAGTGTTTTACCAGTAGGTCTCACGCGAACACGCAAAACCAAGGGGTACCGGTAAGGGGAAGGGGTAAGGGGATGTATTGGGATTGGCCCTTAGGTTCCCACTTTTGGGGGGGCTAAGCCCCTAGACAAAACCTATAATTTTTCCTGTGACCCAGCAAAATTAGGGGGGTCTGCGGGAATGTTCCTAGCCTGGCTCTGCCCACCTACGTACTTCCGCTCAATTTAGATTTTGCTTTTGTACTAGGTCTGGGCTTTCAGTACGCATTTTAGATCTTGGAAATTGATTTTCTATTTGGGCCAATCAGCGAACCGAGGGAGTGGCTGAGAACGATAATGTTGATGTTGTGCGCTAGTTTGTGTTGTAGTTCCGTAATGGCGGCGGAGAAAGATGCGAGCGAAGCCATTTGGTCCGTTGTGGCAACACTGCCGAATATCAAGAAACTAAAGCCGGAGCAAGAACAAGTTTTCTTGGTGGCAATCAGAGGTTAAATTGGGCCGGGGCTGTCCGGGGCAGAGCCCCGGCACATAAGCGGCCGGGCCTGGAGTTCCAGCCGATTTTGGCAGTCTGCCTAGTCCATCACGAGCAATTTTGCCTACTCATTTACAACTTTTCCATTGCAAATCTATGTTGTTTTAAAACACAATTCTAAATAATGGTAGGGATAGGCTGGCCTAGACATCTGGAGCAAGTTTGAGAAGTAGGCATATCGCGCACGAAAATTATAAGTTTACGCTACCGTCTTTGAAGAGGTAGATTTTGAGGTGAGGGGACTGACAAGGCAGAAGGTAAGGTGGTCCACCGGACTGACCATCGGGAGCACCGGGAGATTTCCCGATGGGCCGAAGCACTTCTGGGCCGGAGGGCTGCTTGCCTTATTTTTTTTTACTAGCCTACTAATAAAATGAACGTCTATGCAGCCCTTAGTGCCGCTTACACACGACAGTGACACTGACAGATGGAAAGCTAGCTATAGAGACAATATAAAGATGGAAAACCAGGCTAAGAAACGTAAACGTATTACCTTCACTAGACAATGTTTTACCAATTGGACAAACGGATGTTTGTTTGTTTTACATCAAGCTCCAAAAACGGCTCAAATCAGCCCAAAATATTCGCTCGCGCGATATGCGCGCTCGCAGTAAGTATGGAAGTCTCGAACTAGCCTCATGAATCATGGATGAAGTTACGTTTCTCCAGCTCTCCCCAGGTTGGCAAAAGAAGTATCTCAAAATGCATCAGATTGATGCTTTAAAATATGGAATATTACATTTTTCTTATGGGGGAGCAATGAGCATGCACCCGGACCCCCTTAGAGCGGTAATATCCTTCTCACCTTTTTCACCCCTGACCCGTTTTCATGCCTGTTATTTACTGGCATATTTTATTTTAACCCCTGGTGGCAATGATGTTGTGGCCCTTCTCCCCACGGGGTTCGGGAAAAGTTTGATTTTCCAGCTAAGGCAGCTAGCTCCGTTACAGTAGTGGTGAAGGAGTTGGCTAAAGCGAACGCTAGCTATTGGTTATGGCAGATCAGAGTGGCTCTGGGCATAATCCAATAGTTAAACTTCAACAACAGAGTACCCGCTGTGACGGCCTCCTCGGCCGTTAATTGGCTGCACCTGGCCCGGTGGCTCAAAACGGCGTCGAGAGAGAGAGGCGGCCCCTTCTTTTGTCCGCAGCACGTTTTCATTTTGCGTTGTGGCAGTTTTGTGGTTTGTTTTGTTAACACACTTTCCAACACTGCTCACCTATATTAGACACACACACCCACGTACACTACTGACTACTGACTTCCACACCCCATTTTTGATCTGTTCAGATTTATAAGTTATTAAACCACTTACATTCTTAGTTCTCGCGCATGTGTTCCCCGTCATTTTTGCCACAACCCCTGAGCCGGGTTCGTGACAGGTCTTTCAACAGTACTATGTCGGCTTTGATTTCCTTAAGGTCTGAAAGGACATCTGGAGGGAGTGTAGCGATGTTTTGTCGACCTGTCAAGATCAGTGATAAACGCTTAAAAACAGAGTCTGTTCGGGCGGGCTTGGTGGATGCTGAGGTACTGCCCCCGTCTGTTACGGCTCCACCGGTAGGGGGAGGGGCGTCGGCTGTGTGCGGGAGTCCTATGACCTTCGAGTGGCAGAAGGAGCTTTTGCAGCTGCAGTTGCAGTTGGAGCTGGCCAGGGAGCGCAGGCTCTCGGGTGGGGGGGTTAGGAGTAGAGTCCTTCGGGGTTGGGGGGGCTCGGTTGTCTGTGGGCCGGGAGGGGTTTGATATCGCGGGGAATTTACGGCTCCTTCCCAAATTTAGTGAGCGGGATCCGGAGATTTTTTTCAATTTGTTTGAGCGGGTGGCTAACGCTCGGCACTGTCCGGACTCGGAACGCACGCTCATGCTGCAGTGCGTTCTGACTGGGAAAGCCCAGGAGGCTTATTCAGCCCTTAGTAGTAGGGAAAGTGGGGATTACGGGGCGGTAAAGTCTGCTGTACTTCGGGCCTATGAGTTGGTGCCCGAGGCCTATAGGCAGCGCTTTAGGACGTGGAGGATGACGGAGGGGCAGACGCATGTGGAGTTTGCCCGTGAGTTGACGTCAAATTTCTCCCGCTGGTGTGGTGCTTCGGGGACGGATACATTTGACGGTCTCTGCAATTTGCTTGTGTTGGAGCAGTTTCGCGAATCAGTTCCGATGAGGATAGCGACCTACGTCAATGAGCACAAGGTCAAGTCTGTGGCGGAGGCGGCTGTGCTGGCTGACGATTATGAGTTGATACATCGAAGGGATTTTTCGGAGCCCTGTGCACGTGGTGACATGAGTCGGGGCGGGGTTTTCGAGTCGTTTCGGGGCATGGGTAGTAGTCCTGGGGGCCGTGGGGTTCGTCCAGGGGGGGGTGGCTCGGACTGTCATTATTGTCAGGAACCGGGGCATTGGAAAAATGAGTGCCCGGTTTTGAGGGGTAGGTGTAGAGGTCCTAGTAACATTCGACCTGCTGCTCTGGCTGCTCCGGGCCCTGCCCATTTTGAGGGTGTCCAAGGACCTGGTAGTTGGTTACCTGGGTGACTAATGCTTAAGTGGGTGCCGTCTGGTGACTGTTTTGTCGGTGAGGCTTTATACCAGACGGTTGTGCCAGGGAAGTTTCGTGGGTTGGATCTAGGGGCTTTTCATGGGGTTGGTTGCCTTAGGTCCGTTGGTCGTTGTTTGCCCGTAGGTTCGTTGGTCGTTGGTTGCCAGAGGTTCGTTGGTCGTTGTTTGCCCGTAAGTCCGTGGGTCGTTGGTTGCCGTAGGTTCGTTGGTCGTTGCTTGCCCGTAAGTCCGTTGGTCGTTGGCTGCCTTCGGTTCGTTGGTGGCCTTGGGGTTCATTGGTCGTTGGTTGCCCTTGGGTTTGTGGGTCTTACTTGCCCTTTTGGTGCTTTTGCCTGTTCCCCCCCCCCTTTTTTTGTTGCTCTATTCTAGGCTCGGTGGGCTGCTGATGCGGATCGGGCCCGGGTTGCTGTTGCGGTGACACCCTGTGTCCCTGTCTTCTGGGGGGGGCGTGTGACGGCCTCCTCGGCCGTTAATTGGCTGCACCTGGCCCGGTGGCTCAAAAGGACGTCGAGAGAGAGAGGCGGCCCCTTCTTTTGTCCGCAGCACGTTTTCATTTTGGATGAAACAAGGAAGTCAACGTTTGTCAATGGCGCAAGGCCAGACTCTCTGTACAAATGAAATGTACGAGAGTCTGGTTAGGACCAGGCTAGCATGTTCCCCAAGAAGAAATGTATTAAAATATAATTTGAAATACTGTCCTCTAGTGGGTTTTAGGAAGAGAAATTAACACATTTAGATTTAATATATGAAAAAAAAACATTATTTGTTTTATTTGGGGGGGCTAATGAAACTTTTGGGGGGGCTCCAGCCCCCCCCAAATAGGGCTAGATATGCCCACTGTATGTCCATTTTACCCACCGAACTGTCGTTATTCAACTATGACAAGGTACATCGGTTTTGGACTGCATATGCATATTTATTATTTATGAAGATTGCATAAATTAAAAAGCATACATGTTTCTGCTCATTTACACTTCAAAATGCTAAGAGTGAAGTGAAGTGTTCTAATTTCCCTTAGTGCAAGATGAAATGTTGATGTAGCCGCCTCACATACAGTGTATCCGGAAAGTATTCACAGCGCTTCGCTTTTTCCACATGTTGTTATGTTACAAACGTCACACAATACTACATAATGATAACGTGAAATATTTATTTCTAAATTTGAATTTTGCCCAGGTGCATCCTGTTTCCACTGATCATCCTTGAGATGTTTCTACAACTTGATTGGAGTCCACCTGTGGTAAATTCAGTTGATTGGACATGATTTGGAAAGGCACACACCTGTGTAAATAAGGTCCCACAGTTTACAGTGCATGTCAGAGCACCAGTGATGCCGGTAACGCGTTACTCTAATCTGACCACATTTTTCAGTAACGAGTAATCTAACGCGTTACTATTTCCAAACTAGTAATCAGATTAAAGTTACTTGTCCAAATCACTGTGCGTTACTATTTTGTCATTAATAGTCAAATATATATTTGATTTCTTCTTGTGTCTCTGGGAGTGAAGTCATGTAGCATATGCGACAATTTAGTCACGTTTTCAGCATGAGGGTCACGTCACGTGTATAGGCTACATAGACCTACTACGCAGCGACACAAACAACAGAGGAGAGAGAGATGCGCATTTTCGAATTGGAAATTGAAGGACAGAGATTTCTTGGTGTCTATTCCAATAGGCCTATGTAATGCTAGTTTTCAATGACACAAGTCTGTGTTCTAGAAAGAGTGGTCTGGAGTCGCAGAGGTCCGATAATATCAGCTTTAATGCAGCAGTTGGAAATCAACAAGTACAGAGCTCTGGGGTTGTCTAAGTTTCCCTACCCGCAACAGTGTTCGGGCTGGTTCACAAAGTCCAACTGGCTGTCTGTCCCTGCCCCAGCATATATTATACAGTGCAGTAAGATAAAAAGATGAAAAAAGGGTTGAGCTTTCTCATGCATCAGGTAGTTGTTCTTGCTGGCGCGTCCCACCTGCTCGGGTGCCGTCTCAGCCTGGTTTCAAGGTTGCTTCTGAAATGAAGAGATTAAGACACAAAATACAGCCTGTTCCCCACACCCTGTGTGAGACACAATGTTTAAGCCTAAGCAAACTTCTAAGTTCATAAGACATAACTTTAATAAGCACAATATATAATGTTAATAAGCACAATATATTCTTTAAGACATGCATCCTTTATAAAGTAGTACGAACATTGTTCCTGTTGCTATATCCACTAGTGTACAGTGCCCGTGATGCAGCTGGTGATGACAGTTCATGTATTGTGCTGTAATGTATTGTACATTCTTTAATACAATCACTATTTTGAGTATTTGTCAGCTAAAGATGGAAATATCAAGGTTCGTTGTACTCTGTGCTGGTGGCGACAAAGTGCTATCAAGCTACAAAAACATCAAATTTGAAGAAACATTTGTAGTCGCAGCACTGCACAGTCAAATTTACAGAGCAAATCCCGTTTCTGTGACTAAAGTACAACCACGGGTTACTCGCTCCACTGTTTCACTCATAACATGCGATTATAACATAAGATTAGGCAAAAGTTACAAATGTAGACATGATATCAGCCTACATGTGGTGTTATACACTTGTTTTGTTTTGTAAAACCACTCCTTGCTTCTCTAATGCTGTGAACAACAGGTACAATGTGCATAAAACATGTTGGAAATAATTTAATAGTTACATTTATAAACAATGTAGATCATAAATAGTAAGTTTTGCCATTACAATGTTAATATGTCAGGTCAAGAAAGACTGTCATTATAGATTTTTTTATAAAAGCATGTAGCCTTTTTTGGGGGAAATTGTTTTCAAACTTAAAATGTCAGGAGATACATTGTACATTGTTGTTGTGTACATTACTGTTAAAAATGCACTTCTAATGAAGTGAGTGTTGGCAAAACCAGTTGTCATTTTTATGTTGAGGCGGCGGGGGTGTTGTCGGCAGCTGCTGAATGTAACAAAAAAAGTAACTTGTAATCTAATTTAGTTACTTTTAAAATCAAGTAATCTGTAAAGTAACTAAATTACTTTTTAAAGGAGTAATCAGTTATCAGTAATCAGATTACTTTTTCAAAGTAACTGTGCCAACACTGCAGAGCACAAACCAAGCCAAAGTCCAAGGCATTGTCTATAGATCTCCAAAACAGGATTGTATCGAGGCACAGATTGTGGGGAAGGGTACAGAATTTTGATTGCAGCATTGAAGGTCCCAATGAGCACTAGTAAAGGGGGAAACAAAGCTTTCCGAAGCAACAAGCTATTTGAAACAGTTGTGAAGCATTTGATACATCTTCTCCATAGGGACATCTGCTAGTCAGTTTATGGTATGGCAACTATCGAGAGATGGAAGGAATCGAGCGATGTCAAGTCCTCGAGATGTCAGTCTCACAATCGTCATTGACAACTTGATAAATAAAGGTTATGTGACAAATGTTTCGATGTGTAAGTGTCAACAATATGTTATCATATATCTTGTTGTATTATAAACAACGTAATGTCATTTTACATTCATAATATTTATTTTCAGGTTCTGATAGCAATTCACGTGAACAGTTAGATTCAGTATGGCCTCGTGGTAATTATGCGATGCACCTGCCGGGAACCACAAAAAGGAAGTGTTGCATTTAGTGCATGCGAAGAGCTGTCAGCTTTCTCAAATGACCCTCAACAATGTTTTGTAACCAACCAATTCGGCTGTCCAGTAGCTCCCAAAGGTTGTCGGTGTCCTTTCCAGCCATTGATGTCCCTGGCCTCTCCTCTGGTGGGATAGACTGCCAAAACAAAGATGGGGTGGTCCCCAGGGGGGAGATTTCTTCAGGACATGCATTTAAATAAATACAATAAAGGATCAGACAATGAAAAGAAGATACAAAGGGAAACTTATTACCTGTGTGGTTGCAGAGGAACGTTGTTCCTTCTGAATGTATGTGGAACATTCCACTGTGATCCTTTTTACAGCTTCTTGTGCATTGGACTGATTGCCAAAGGCTAAGGTCTTGGATCGTTGGTACAGCACCGTAGCCATGGCCAGGACAGGACCCAAACGTTTTCTACACTGCACTTGGCCTTCATTTGTTGAACAGAAGGAGAGCATACGAAGAGCAGAGTTGTCGACACGAACACGCAGAAGCAAAATCAAAGAATTAAGATATATTATTATATGGCAACGACAGTACGAGCCTTCTGATTGGCTAATGGGTAGTCATGCCAAACCCGTATTGATTGCCCTCCTCTGACGTCATCTTCAAAATTAGCGATATCGAAGAGTCAACTGAGTTTTACTATCCAGACGATACTGAAGACATCAACAGCGACGAAGACATTGTTAACTTTCGAAAATAATCGTTATTTGTGTTGGAATTAAAGCCATTTTAGCAGAACCGTGCTGTCCGCTTTCTATCAAAAGTAATTGGTTGCTAGACAACACCTGAAACACACCGTGAGAAGACTTAAGAGCTAGCCTAGCTAGCTACAATTAGCCTACAATTTACAAAATGAAAAGAGCTAAAAATGCCATATAATAAACAACTATTAACTACTTACTAACCTCGACCGTTCGGTCATGCCGGGAAATATCAAACCTCGCCTTTGCCGTATCAACCTCGCTATCGCTCGGTCGATACGTTCAAGTCTCAGTTTGATATTTCCCGGCATGGCCTCACTCTCGGTTAGTAAGTAGTTAATAATAGTTTTTTAGATCATAAAGTTACTTTCATTTGCAAACAAATAATTAATGATATAGGAAGTGAAAGCTATATTTTTTTTTGTTCTTTTATCCGATGTCTTCGGTAAGTTTTCTTTTTAACGTGACATCGTGGTGATATGTTGTAGCTTAGCCCTAGCATGGTCGAAATGAACATAATTTAATTTGAACAGAAATATATTGTTTAGAGTGGAAATCGAATGTATTTGAGATAATTAGTTTAAAACCAATCGGAGATATATATGTGAAGTTATAGTTTTGTATTTTATTTAAATGGTCAGAATGTATTTTCAGGGCTCTCAAGTTTTGAAGACAGGCAAGAGTGACAATTAATTAATTAATTGCTGTTTACCTGACATCTTTGAAACGCAGCAATGATTAATGCATCCTTGGCCAGGATATCATTATAAAATATGACATGATTTTAAAAGTGACCTATATCATCGACTATGAAAAACACTTAAATGTATTTAGTGCTAATAAATTATTAAGCCTATTTGGAAAAATATGTTTATAATGTGACAATATGTCAGTCATCGTGTGATAACGAAAATATGACTAGGCCTAGACTCGGGGGCGATTCTAGGATCAAACATTTAGGGGTGCTCAGCACCCAATGACAATGTGACATGAATACAGTGCCTTGCAAAAGTGCTAAACCCCTTTGCTAATAACAGGCATGCAAACAGGTCAGGGGTAAAAAATGTGAGGATACGGTGAACCAGCATGCTCATAGCATAGCATGCTCCCCCGGAAGAACATGTATTACATTTTAGTTAAGTTTAAGTTAAATGCATGAATCTAGTGCACTTTGAGAGCAAAATTAAGAGGCTAGATCTATGTAGAATCTGTGCTCTGCTCTTGTAAACAATATCATGTTCTTTTAACCATAAATATTTTTTTGGCATAGCATTGGTTCCAGAGTGTAAGGATGTACCAGACGGGGTTGGATCCAAGCGCAGAGCGCAGATTTATTTGAATGGTCGGACAGGCAAAGATTGGTACACGGTAGACAGGGCAATACAGGAGATCCAAAAACGGAGTTAGACAACTAAGGTCAGTAGTAGTAGACGTATACTTAATAAGGTTCGGACTGAACTGGAAAACAAGATCAAGACTTCGCACCGGACAATCTACGAACAGACACTTCAATACTAAAACTAAGCAAGACACAGGTGTAGCCGGTTGTCCTAATATTCTGGGGATGCGGAGCGTGGCAGCCAATTACCAGCTGCAGAAGGCTCTGGCGTTACACAGAGCCAGTTGTAAAGTTGGGAAGCACAGGTAAAATGCTGTGTTGACGACGGCCACGAATCACGTAGGTTACCCATTTTGGTTTCAAAAAGGTGAGGAGTTTGCATGCCTGTAAATAAATCCCTAATTTCACTGGATAACAATTAATACATGTATGTATTATTATGCAAAATATTGAATGAATCAAAAAACTAAGGATGTCCCTTCATGAACTTTTAATAGGGGGGCTGAGATTACATTTAGGGGTGCTTGAGCACCCCTAAAAAGGGTCTGAATCGCCACTGCCTAGACTACTTGTTCTGAGCAGGTGTTGTCAGTGAACAGGCTGTAAAACTGTTGGTTAAATTACAGACACTCATGAAAAACTGATGTTAATTATCTAGGAAACATTTTGTAACATTTTCAAAGTTGTTTGTGTCAAACAAGTTGTGAACAAGAGATCATGACTTACTCTGTGCTCAAAGTGATGCTCGAGCTCCAGTGGTTTGCTCTGTAGGTGAACGAAACTTTCGGAAGACAGTTGTAGCAGAATCACGTGAACAATTCCATGATATGCTTTTTTTCCATTGGTTGTTGCGTTTAATCTTACCCAGATACAATAGTGCTATTTTCTGATTAGCTATTGTGTAGACCTTTTCTTTTTTTTGATTGGGTGATAAATTGCAGGCTCGACTAACTCCAGGGGAGACGCGCTTGATTCCTGCCGGTTCAATAGTGAGAGAGGCGCGGCCAGAGACATTTCGGTTAGGCGCTGCGGCATATTAAATATATTAGAAATCGTTTTTCAGCGTGATAAATACAATGTGTGGCGGGAGTGCGTGACAAAAGACCGAAATTAGTGACTGTCACGCTCAATGCGTGACACTTGAGAGCCCTGTATTTTGCTAATGTGTAATGTGCCAGATAACACGTGGTGATATTGTGCTGCTAGAATGAGTAACTACCTATTGTAAAGAAATATACAAACGCACGTGGACTTGGAGAGAAAACAGATAGGACTGGGCCTTCAGGTTTTTGTTTTACATGAGATCTCCAACTTTAATTACTCTACCCGGGTAGTAGGTCTGCAGACAACTTTCTTCTTTTATTTTCTTCATGGACAATAACTCTTGAGTGCTTGATGCATTGTTCTTCACTACATCCAATACATACACCCCATACTGATACTGATTTGTGAATACATGTGAAATGTCCAAACTGTATCTCTGTGCCCAGTATCATTCCTCCTAGAGCATTCCTAGAAATACCAGCCATTCTTTAGTTGTTATCATTTTATAGAGATATTTTATAGAGAGAACTAGAGAGTGTACAATTTCTAGGGGAAATTGTAGGGTGTGCCTGTTTGTTTGCAGAGGGATCCGTTTTTTAATGACATTTTTACAACTGATCTTTCTTTATATTTAATATAAAATAAAATATATAAAATATAAAAATGACAGATTTTTAAAGCATATTTTTTTGCTGCTTACAACTCAAAATACTAAGAGTGAAGTGTAGAATGAAATTGTTGTCTTCTCATTTCCCCTGCAAGAGGGCATGGTGAGCAGCCTCATAGTTGAATCAAAACAAACACATTTGGCAGACCGGTGTAAAAATTGACCAGATATTTTCAGGCATTTAGCCTACTCATATTGAATTCATTCATTAATAAAGAACCCCCTTTGTAAATTATTCTAACAACGACTTTATCGGCAGTAGCTAGCTAACAGTACAATCTTCTGAAAACTGAAAATATGGCCCCAAAAACTTAAATAAGCTTGACATTTATTTAGTGGATAATCGCTCATTCATAAAAAGCTCACTGGTAGCGATCATTGTCAGTAACAACGCAAAATGCGATATAGCCCTGTGTGGAGGAGCTGCCCCAGTAAATTGTACAACTACTGTAGCTACAGTGTTCGTCTTGGTGGTAGCGATTGCGTTGGTAGAATTTGATGTGACGTTCCGACAGATTGACAAGTTTATGCTGTGGCAATGAAGTTCAGGTTAGTAGTCAGATAGTTTGACCTATTGAAAGACTTTTGAGTAAGGGGAGTGCTTCTGTCGCCGTTTGACTTCCTAAACACAGCTGTTGAGAGTTGTTGTTAGCTAAGCTAGTGCTAGCTAGCTACTGTACTCACTAGTGTCGAGGGTAGTCTACAGCGTTGCAGTGAGTGAGCTACACTGGTTTGAAAGCTGAGGTAATGATAATTTCACCAACAAATCGTTTACTAATGTCATAATAAATCGTACAACGAAATGTGTGAGGAATGTTTATTTTAACGATTGAAAAGAGATGCATCATAGACCGCTGTAGTGTGTGTTGCCCTGGCAACATAGGCTAATGTCATGATGCTAATGCTTCAGTGAAATAGCAGACTACTGTTTCCGAAAGTTGATGTAGTTACTCAATAATATCACCCTGGCCTCTTTGCTTGTGGCGTTTCTGCAGCTGCCGTCCAGTAGCGGTAAAGCTATAGTTAGCCTACTAGCTAGTAGCTATCTCCCAGAAGTTAACAAGCTGCTAAACTGATGTTCTGCTAGAGGTAGTCACACGCGTCAGTGACTGTGGCTAGCAAGTTAGCCACGTAAATAAAAATACATGCAACTCAATGGCTACCAACTTTTGACATGATGTTGTCTAAGCAATCCAAATATTGACGGATGCTTAGGGGGGCGGCACGATACCATCCTTGCTGTGCAACAGTCTCTATGCACGTCGTATCCATGCCTCGTTGCTAGAGTGTTCTGACGCAGTGAAGTAGGCTAGAAAGTACCCTTTGCCGACAAAAGCCACTTTTTGCCACAAAAACTTTGTATTCTCCTAAACTGTGCAATGGAACGTACATAAAAGTAATAGCATATCAATCGGGACCAAGACGAAACTTTTGACACTGACGTTTTCTATGTAGTCCAAATATTGACCGAGCCTTAGGGGGGGCAAAAAGAATAAATAAAGAAATATATATGTGAGATAACAAAGGATGCGCCACGACTTCATGGTGGCACACCCAATTACAGAAATAATTAAGAGTGTTACATCAGTGGCGAGCTAGCCAGGAGGAATGATACTGAATTGCTGCATTTAATTGTATTGTATCAGTGTGTAGATTCTCACTGTAGTTTTTTGGTTTGTTGGGAAAGCCATTATGGATATTGAAACCAGGTACGGCGTTGATGCCAAAAAGTGTGTCCATGTAACTGGCATAGATAGTTCTGATACAGATGAAGACATAATTGAAACCTTTGCGAAGTATGGAAAAGTTTTAAAAATAGTAAGAGAAGTTGTTCTGGAGCAAGAACTTAACATTGTTGTCATAGTGGAGTTTAGTTCAGAAGCACCCATTACTTCCCTTGAGCAAGACTTTCCTTTCAGAACTAATAGTGCTGTAAACACTTTGACTAGTTGGCTAGTAAATAAGCTTGGAGTGACACCCCATTGTTTTGACAAGCCCTCCGCTTGTGCCAGAGCTACTGATTCAAGCTCAGTAGTGATTCAGAAGACAGTGTGCAGCGACCCCCTTACTCCGTAAACCACCCAGTAAAGCTCACTTTAAAAAGACAGAGCCATTCCAGTTATCACCATCAAATGCAATGTCTCAGACTAGTACTAGAAGAAAAAAAAAGTTTCTATAACTTCACAGTTTCCTGAAGACATGCTTAACCCACCCGAAGTACAGCGCATTGTTGTTGAGTATGTCATAAAAAATGACACAAATGCAACACAAGGCCAATCAAAATGGTTGCACACCTTCTCAGGAAAAGTACCTAAACCTCCAAGTGAATCGGACTTTGAAAACTGGTGTCTCCATGTCGAATTAATGTTTCAAGACTGCCCTTCTGTAGATGTTCAGAGAAGGAAGATCCTAGAGAGTCTCCTAACCCCAGCTTCAGATGCGGTAAAACAATTGGGTTCCTGCGCTCACCCAAGGGATTATGTGAAGCTGCTTGATTCCGCCTATGGTGTCGTGGAGGACGGCGACGAGATATTTGCCCGGTTTTTAAATACTAACCAAAATGCAGGCGAAAAGTCATCCGATTATCTACAGAGGCTGCAAGTAGTACTTAATGCAGCTGTTAAGAGAAATGGATTAAATCCATTGGACAGTAACAGACAGCTCTTTAAACAGTTCAAGCGTGGCTGTTGGGATCACACTCTTGTACTACAGTTGGAGCTGAAGTCCCATAAAACCCCTGACTTCACAGAGCTGCTGTTACAACTACGAACTGAAGAAGACAGAAGAGCTACAAAACTTGACCGCATGCAACTTCACTTTGGAAGTTCCAGGCAGAAGCCAACTGCTAATATGCATGTTGTATCCGACATCACATCATACGCAGACCCTAACCCCAGGTGTTCTACAGGCGTACATCTCGTAACGCAAACAGGTTGCCCAGCTGCAGGCGCAGCTTAGTACCAAGAAACTTAAGGGAGAAAAGAAAAACAAGACCAAAGTAGTTGAAGGCAATGAACATCCCGCACCCAGAGCTGAAATACAAGCCCATGCTGTGACATCACGTGAACCTAAAGCTTGGTTCTGTTTCAGGTGCGGTAAAGATGGGCACATCGCAAAATCATGTGAAAACACAGTCAACAAAGCAGCTGTCGACTTAAAGGGGTGATTGATTGCAAACCCGATTTTACATTGTCATAGTTGAATAACGACAGTTCGGTGGGTAAAATGAACATACAGTGAACCTCAAAGTCCATTGACACCTCTTTCCTATGCAAATCTCAAAATGAAAGCATTTGGCTGTAAACATTTGGCTGGTTTGTTTACAACAAAGCCACCGGACTGACGTCAGTCCGGGGACCGCCTTTTTTGGCTCTCGTCAGTATCTTTGTAACGCCCCAAAATGTACATCCAGACCAGTCCACTCACTGGTTTTCTTGCCCAGTCCGAGGTAGCGTAGATCTCTGATGCTAGTTTAGCTGCGCGCTGCTCTGTGTAGGCTACTTCTAAGCAATTACAAAGAATAACGTTTTGAAGTAGCCTATAACAAGGATATTGAAAATGGACCACGGTCGTAAATGCTGTGTTCCAGGCTGTACAGGGAAGGCTAACACTCATCTTCCCAAGGAGCCAAACATTCGACAGGCATGGCTGCTGTTTGTCTATGAGAAGATCCCGGCGAAGTTTGATACATTCGCCTGAACATTTCACCCAAGACAGTTTTGACAACCTTGGACAATTTCAAGCAGGACTTGCTAAGAAGCTGAACCTGAAAACCTCGGTAACAGTTATAAGCAATGCTAACGTCTCCTGTATCTAGCATACAGGAGATCACACATCAACATACTTTACTTAGCAAATGACTCTAGCTAGCTGTAGTCGGCATTAGAAGGGAAGCTTCCAAAAAAATAGCCAGAAAACGAAAGCAGTCTAGCCTTTTGTTGACGCCTGTCTAGATTATCTATTCGAAATAACTGGAGAAAGGCTGTGCTAGATACAGGATACGTTAGCATTGCTAATAACTGTTACCGACAAAATCATACTACAGCTTGCGGTTGTGATGAACATAACTAAGGTCGGAACGCACCTCTTTTGAGCAACAGCTTCATAGCAAATCCTGCTTTACATTGTCCCAGGTTTTCTCCGTCCTTTCTCCGTCCTTGGTGAAATGGTTCGCACAACTGCACAGAGATCTTCTATGCTACGGTATAAACAAACATCAGCCATACCCGTCTAGTCAATGTTAACTAGACTCAAGCTCATCTGCTTTTCATCTGTGATTTGCAAGGAATGTAAGAACAGCTAACCTAGATAGCGAAAACACATGTAGCTCATGTAAACCAGTTTAGCTTGCTAACGCAAGAGCATGAATGTGTTATGATTTAGCCTAGTTTATTTGCAATGGGACTTAACGCTAATTCATTGTTATTTCATGTTCCTGACTATGTTTCATTCAAATAAATAACCTGTGTTGTTATATAGATCTACAATTCAGATGCATGTTTGTCCAGATCTATTTTTCAGCAAGATAGCTAGAGCTAACTGAAGCTGTGTTGAATCACGATAGTTAGTTTGCTAAGCTGTAGTGCTAACGTTACCCACCTAAGGCGATTCTGTTTGCTTCGACAACAGAAGTGGAAACTACCGTAATCATTTCAAATGATATCTAGTCAATCTGTGAAAACAGTGTTGTGTAGACACAATAGATTTCTGTGTTTTTTTTCAAGTCGCCACCTAGGCTACTTGTTTCAGTGAGTGCTGTTGGCCGTCTTTGCTCCGCAGCTTCGCTCGTTGTAAACCAACAAATCAGCGCACAGCTCATCTAAATACCATTGATATAAGGGAAAAAGATAGTGTTTTTTCCTGGGGAAAAAATGCTGGATGTAAAAGGGGGCATAGAACAGCACCCGGGCCATTTTCAGCCAAACCAAAGTTACATACCCTATTCGGAGACCTTAAGGAACAGTGTAAAATATTCAAAAAACCCCAGTCAATCACCCCTTTAAAATACAAACAACTCTGTGCAAAGCAAGATGAATGGAAAGCCAAACAAGGGTTTCAATCAAACTTCCCAGGGTTTCAGTAGAGGGACATATTGAGGCCCACAACAGTGATGACAGTCCCAAAGAAAAATGGAAGCGTAGAATAGCCAAGAGTTACACCCACTCTAGACTCTAGACAAACTTATCAGTAATCTAGTTGGTCCACAGTGTGTTGCCGCTGTTGTCATTGAGGGTAATCAGTGTAATTCACTCCTCGATTCAGGTTCTCAAGTTACAACAGTATCTCAGTCATTTTATGAAACCCACTTGTCTTCACAACCCATTCTGTCACTTAACAATATCTTAGAGGTTGAAGGTGCTGGAGGTCAAGTTAGCCATACTTAGGCTACATAGAAGTCAATATCTTTTCCCGGAGAACATAGCAGGGAAACCTGAAACAGTTAACACCTTAGCACTTGTAGTTCCTGACTGTAAGTCTAATACAGAGGTCCCCGTTCTTGTTGGCCCCAATACTCTAGACGTATTGTATAGGATATGTGCAGCAGATAAAAATGGCACGCATGGTGTACTGGGGTCTTGTGTGTTAACTCCTTTAGTCAAAAGCCTGTGGAATAGATATAAAGTCGAACAAGACAATGGAAAAGTTGGGAAAGTCAAACTGCAGGGAAATCATTGTGTCACTGTTCCAGCGGGGCACAAGATGGTACTTAACGGTTACACAAGGAAAGTGTCTGTTGGAGCTGGAACTACCCTGGCAGTAGAACCTTCATCTCAATCCAAACTTCCGAGTGGTTTGCTATTCTGCAGCTATGTCTTAGCCTGTCCAAGAAAAACATCCTTTAAAGTCCCAGTATTGCTGAAAAATGAGACGGCACATGATATATCCGTGCCAGCGCATCATTTAATCCCAGAACTCTCAATCCCTGTATATGTCTCCTCTCTGCCAACACACTCAGAGGACAACCACAAAGTGTCACAAGTACCCACCCTTGGGGCTGGGTGCAACTCTTTGATGTCCACTCAATTTTGACTTTAGTGACACGCCTTTATCAGAAGAGTGGAAAGCAAGAATCACCATAATGTTAAAATCCACACCCGAGGTCTTCGCTAGTGGTGATCTTGATTATGGTCACACAACTGCCGTAAAACACAAGGTTCGCTTATCAGACCCAACACCTTTCAAACAAAGAGCCAGTCCCATACATCCTTCTGACTATGAAGCTGTGCGACTCCATCTAAAAGAGCTTCTGGATGCAAACATCATACGAGAGTCCGAAAGTTTGATTGCCGCAAACTTAACAACCAAACCATCAAAGATGCATATGCTCTGCCAAACATAGAGGAAGCATTTGCAGCGTTTACCGGATCCAAGTGGTTTTCTGTCATGGATTTAAATCTGGTTACTATGGTTACTAAAACTAATGCACTAAGCACCTTCTAAAGGCTCATGGAAAAATGCATGGGAAATCTAAATCTGAGCAAAGGAGTTATTGTGTTCCTCGATTACATAATTGTCTTCTCTGACACACTGGAAAAACATGAGCAGTGTCTCATGCATGTTTTGAATAAGCTAAAAGGGTTTGGGTTGAAGCTCTCACCTGTAAAATTCAGGTTTTTTTGAAAGTCGGTCAAGTACTTGGGACATGTAGTCTCTGAAGATGGACTGAAGACTGATTCTGAAAAAATCAAAGCCCTGACAACATGGCCAAGGCCTACTAACATAAGTGAACTCAATTTTTTTTAGGATTTTCAGGATACTATAGGAGGTTTGTGAAGGACTATTCAAAAATGGCTAAACCCCTCAATGATCTGACAGCTGGTTATATACCTCCTAAGAGGAGAAACAAATGTCAAAAGTCTACCTGTACTGCAGATCTGAAACAACCGTTTAATGGGAAATGGACAGCAAAGTGTGAAGAGGCATTCAAACTCATAATAGAAAAGCTGACAAATGTACCTGTTCAAGGATTTGCCAATCCCAAATTGCCCTGTTGTGCACACAGACGCCAGTTTACATGGGCTAGGTGCAGCTATATATCAAGAACAAGAGGGTTATATGCGCGCAATCGCGTATGCCAGCAGAGGGTTGTCAAATTGTGAAAAGAGGTACCCTACACACAAGTTAGAGTTTTTAGCTCTCAAATGGTCTGTCACAGATACGTTCTTTGACTATCTTTATGAAGCTAAGTTTACAATTCTGACAGACAACAACCCATGGACTTATGTTTTGAAATGTGCCAAACTTGATGCTGCAGGACACCGATGGCTTGCTGCACTATCAGTGTTTCCCACACATAGACTAATGTGTGGCGGTCCGCCATAGAATCAACACTGGCCGCCAAATATCGCGTTTCGTTAGATTTTTTTTTACGATATCTAAAACACGCAGCGTATTCGTTCAGCTGCATTTCCTTTCCCTGCTCTCCCTCCGTCTCTGTCATTCACGTGTCTCTCAAATACACACAGTCACAACATCACACGTTAGCAAAGACCCTTATCGCTATGCGATATCAGCGACCCTTCAGCATCATTAGTATCGTAGCTAAGTCTAGGAAAGTTGAGGCTACTTTTCGCTAGCTAGGTACCTACGAACATGTCTTAATCTGCTAGACAATCTGCTAGGTTCCCCATCGTTATTTTGGTGAGCTGTCTCACAAGCCCCACTTACCCGGCGTCAAGGAGCCGACCAGCTAAATAGTTATTTAGCACTAGCGTTGCTACCTGCATATGCAAAAATTGTTTACAATATTTTCAGGCTTCAACCTGTGCTGCTCAAGCATAAATACAGGGTCAAGAGATAGAGAGTAGGAGAGGACGACAGCATCCAACATAGCTAATACATATATATTTAATTTAAAAAATATATATACCTATATATTTAATATACCCCCCCCGCCGCAAATTGCTTTCGAATCTGTGGGAAACACTGACTATCCAACTTTAATTTTGACATCCAATACAGAGCCGGCAGACATAACCAGGATGCTGATGGTCTATCAAGACACCCACATGACCCCACAGAGTCTGATTGCAGTGCCGAAGCGGAGGATGATAGAGTGCAACAGTTTCTTGCTCAGTTTGTGAAGAAGGACGCTCAGTCAGTTTTCCCCAGCGAGGCTGTCAAAGCCGTCTGTCACAGACATGAGTTGGACGTGAATGCTGAAACTGAAGAAGACGCTCACCCGCCGCTTCTCATAGAGTGCCTTGCTATGGATGCTCACGCTATTCCAGCAGAATTCTCGCAAATGTGCTTGTGACTTGTGCTTAGGATCGAGCACTCTTCCCAAGTTGATGCAGCAAGATTGGGCTACGGAACAGAAAGCCGACTCCAACATCAGCAGAGTCATTGACATTGTCAATACTGGAAAACATATATCTTACCGTGTTAGACAAAGGGAGGACTGAGAAGTACAGCTCTTACTAAGAGTTCTGGATCAACTTGTATTCAAGAATGGAGTTCTGTACAGAAAACGTTTGCATAAGGGAGAATCCTTATACCAACTTGTCCTTCCAACTAAGTACAGAGAGATGGTTCTGGAAAGTTTACATGACAAAGTTGGTCACATGGGAATTGATCGAACTATCGATCTCGTCCGTACGCGCTTCTACTGGCCACGTATGTCAGTAGATGTCGAAGAGAAGGTCAATACATGTGAACGATGTGTAAGGCGTTAAGGCAAGAGCAGATCAAAGTGCCCCTCTTGTAAATATTGACACTAGTAGACCACTTGAATTGGTCTGCATGGACTATCTGTCACTTGAACCAGATGGCCGAGGTACAAAGAACATTTTAGTCATAACTGATAATTTCACCAAGTATGCTGTGGCTATTCCAACTGCTGAACAAAAGGCAAAGACTGTAGCCAAAGCTTTGTGGAGTAGTTTCTTTGTTCACTATGGTATACCTGAACGTCTCCACAGCGATCAAGGACGTGACTTCGAGTCAGCCGTCATTCAAGAGCTCTGCCAACTGCTAGGGATACGCAAGACAAGGACAACACCTTACCACCCGCGTGGTAATCCAGTGGAACGGTTCAACCGTACTCTCCTTGAAATGCTTGGAACTCTTAGAGAAGAAGACAAAGTCAAATGGTGTGATTTTGTACAACCATTAGTTCATGCCTACAATTGCACGAAGAATGACACGACTGGATACTCTCCGTACCAGCTCATGTTCGGGAGACAGCCAAACCTCCCGGTGGATGTTGCATTTGGGCTGAATCCTGAAGGACAGAAAAAGGTTATTCACGCTGACTATGTAAAACAGCTGAGAGTCTAAATGAGAGTTACAAATTGGCAGTGGAACACAGTAAGAAGACTGCCCAACGTAACAAGTTGAGATACGACCTTAAGGTCAGGGAATGTGTTCTTGACATTGGAGACCTTGTTCTGGTCAAGAATGTTGGACTCAGAGGCAAACATAAAATTGCTGATAGATGGAGCCAAACTGTGTACAATGTAAAACACATTGATAATTCTCCAATTTATGTTGTGACACCCCAGAGTTCTGACGGTCCTGAGAGGACACTTCACCGGGATTTGCTGTTGCCATGTGGGTTCCTTTCTCCATCGGTTCCAGCTGAAGCAGAACAAAGCCTACAAGCAAAACCAAAAGCGAACAACTCACGCAAAACCTGTATGGCTGAAGAGGAAGTGGAGAACCACTGTGACCTGTCAAACGCAGAAGAAGTTGAATATTACTATCCTGTGTCTACCGTACAGGATACTCCTTGTTCAACCTTCACCGTTGTCCGTGAGATTCTTCGAGAACATCTACCCAAGAATGATCAAGAGCAAATAAGTCCTGACCTTTCTAACTTAAATGTGGAAGCCGAAGTGTTCCAACCTATGCAAATTCAGGAAACAAAGGGAGCAACCAATGTAAACCAAGGCAAGGTCGAACATGTACCTGAAGTATCGAATCAAACTTTGGAGAAACATGAGTGTTCACAGAATGTGCCTGAACGAAAGCAAGGAGTTGAGTTGACTGTGGTAAACAGAGAAGAAGCAGATCAGTCTGTAATTGAAGATGCAGTTAACGAAGATGTAGTAGAGCAGCCTAGTGTATCACATAGCGATCCTTTATTTTATTATTTACGTTATGCAGGACAAGACAGGTGAAAGACATAACATTAGGTGAGGTACATGACAATTTAAGTGTTCACATTTAAGACAGAACGGACGAGACGAAAACAAGCAGGAGGTCATACATATCAGAATGTAATGATAAGAATGGCATTTTCGGTTGATCCACTTTTGAATGTTTTCATAAGGTAATTAGATAATTGGGAGAGAGAAATCAAAAAAATAAAAATCAAAAATAAATAAAGAATAATCATCATAATAATAACAGTAATGATAAAAAAAAGGCATTTTGGGTTGTTTGAATATTATTAGTTTCCATTATGGTATTTTAGATTTTTGATCCACAGTTTTAAATGTTGTCATAAGGTAATTAGATAATTGAGAAAGAGAGGTAAAAAATAATAATAATAATAATAAAATAAATGTTTTGCAAAAACAAGCATAGTTAATGATGAACAATTATATACAACAAGGGAGATGGTGTTGAAATATAGTTATCGTTATCCATAGACAATACTGATAAACAAATGCTAAAAATGAAAGTCATAATCATAGATAGATGAGAGCAAGGTTATCTTATGTTGTTATTGTGTTTAGGGGAAAAGGAGAGAGATAAGGAAAATATTACTGGGTTGATATGTATTTTTGTATTGTAGACATTATTTGTGGTCGGGTGTGTAATTATGTAGTCGTGTCCGTGGCTTTAGCTTAAATTTGATTTTGTATGGGGTGTAAATGGGTTGTAAATATATTCCAAGTTTCATTAAAGGCTGATATATTGTTTTTTCTGTCGGCTGTAATTCTTTCTATTGAGATGTATTCTATGATTAAGTTGATCCAGTGGATAATATGGCAGTTTTTTTTGGATTTCCAGTTAAGAAAGATTATTTTCTTGGCGATAGTTAAAGATATGAGTAATGGGTTGTTATATTTGGTTGGAATGGTTACTTGAGATAGATCTCCGAGCAAGCATAGCTTTGGGGCAAAGAGTGATGCTACAGCCCAAGATAGATGAAAGTTTTTCCGTGACTGCCTTCCAAAGTGAATATACTGGTTCGCAGTCCCAGGTGGCATGTAAATAGTCATCCGTGTTGTCAAGAGTGCATTGTGAACAAATATCTGTATTGACTAATCCCATTTTGTGCATTCTCCCTTGGGTGAAGTGCGTTCTGTGTATGGTTTTATATTGTATAAGCTGCAAGTTTGTGTTAGCGGTCATTGAGAAGATGTTTTTATTAATCTGTGTCCAGAAGTCGGGGTTGTTTGGAAGGTCCAAGTCTCTTTCCCATTTTATGTTTGGAAGTGTTATAGAAGTATCTGATATGGATATGAGTTTATAAAGTTTTGAGATAATTTTTTTTGAGTTGGTAATTTTAAGAATTTCATCACTTAACTCTGATGGCAAAAGTGTATTGTTGGTTATATTGATTTTGGATTTGATTATGGATTTTATTTGTTGATAGTGAAGGAATTGGTCCTTCCCAACCCCGTACTTCTGGATAAGTGAGTTAAATGATATGAATTGGTTTTTGAAATAAATGATGGAGGTGGGTGATTCCCTTGTTTTGCCATGATGGAAAGTATATAGTGGTGTTGTGCTGCAGGAGGTCCGGATTGTGCCAGATTGGGGTGTATCTGCATGGTGCTAGTTGTAATTTCATGAATTTATGTGTTTTCCACCATGCTGTCAGAGTTGAGGAGATTGTGATATTCTTGTATAAATCCAGTTTTTGGATTGATTGAGGTATGAACGGCAGGTCTGCAAGAGATATAGTTTTACATAATTGTTGTTCTAATTCTATCCATGAGTTATTGTAATTGTCCTTTTGAGTCCATTTATATAGGTATTGCAGTTGATTTGACAGAAAATAATGAAGAAAGTTTGGTGCTTCGAGGCCGCCTTGTGATTTTCCTTTTTGTAATGTTGAATGTGAGATCCTGGGTTTTTTGTTTTTCCAATAAAATTGAGTTGTTAGTGTGTCCAGTGTTTGAAACCATTTGTTAGTGGGAGTGATGGGGAGTAGTGAAAATAAATAATTAATCTGGGGTAAAGTTTTCATTTTAACTGTTGCAATACGTCCAATAAGAGTGAGGGGTAATTTGGTCCAACGTTTGAAATCATCTTCTATGTTTTTTAATAGAGGGGAGTAATTGAGGGAAAATAACTCTGACAGCCTGGGGGAGATGGTGATACCTAGATATTTTATATTGCCATTGCTAAGTGGTGGAGAGATATTTTGAGCTGCAGCATCCCATCGGTCTTCAGATAAGGATAAGATGGTTGATTTTTTCCAATTTATTGTATAGTGAGAAATTGAGGAGAATTTGTTTATAGTTTTGAAAGTTTCTTTAAGTGACGTGGAGGGGTTTCGTAAGTATAATAATAAATCATCTGCATAAAGACTAAGTTTGTGTTCTGAGTTATCATTCATAATGCCTTCAATTTTATTGTTTTGTCGTATTGCTGCAGCCAGTGGTTCAATAAAGATAGCGAATGAAGATGGGGAGAGTGGGCACCCTTGTCTGGTTCCTTGTTGAAGTGTAAAACTTGGAGAGGCGATCCCATTTGTGACTATTGTAGCTCTAGGTGAGGTGTACAATGTTTTTATCCAGTGGATGAACGACTCTCCAAAACCAAATTTGTGCAGGGTGTTAAATAGAAAGGTCCAGTTTACTTTGTCAAATGCTTTTTCTGCGTCTAGTGATAAAATTATGGTCTTGTCTTGTTTTTTTTGTGATATATTAATTAAGTTGAAAAGTTTGCGGATGTTATCGGAAGCGTGTCTATTTTTTATAAAGCCTGTCTGGTCGGAGTGGATTAGCAGTGGGGAGACTGTTTCAATTCTTGTTGTTATTGCTTTAGTAATGATTTTAAGGTCTGTGTTAATTAGTGAGAGGGGTCGATAGCTTGAAGGGTGGGTAGGGTCTTTATTGGGTTTTAATATTAGAGTGATTATGGCAGTGTTCATATGTGTGGGTATAGTGGAGGTGGTCTTTATTTCCGTGGTTACTCTGTAAAAGAGTGGTGATAATGTTTTCCAGAAGTGTTTGTAAAATTCGGCGGGTAGTCCGTCAGGTCCGGGTGATTTTTGGTTTGGCATTGTGTTCAGTGCTTTATGTAATTCTTCTGAGGTAAGGTGTGCATCTAAAAAGTTGGCTTGTTCTATAGATAGTGTTGGCAGGTGGAGGTTGTTAAGGAAGAGGTCTGTTTCTGATTGGCTAGGATTGTGATCCGAGGAGTAAAGATTTTTGTAAAAATTATGGAATACATTATTTATGTCCTGTGAGTTATTTGTTATTAAACCTGATGTAGTATCGAGTATGGATGGGATTATTGCTTTTTCTTTTTTAAATTGTAGTAGATTTGCCAGATATTTACTTGATTTATTGCTGTACTGGAAATTCTCATATTTAAGCTGCTGTATAATAAACTGTGTTTTTTTGTGTATAATTGCTTCTAAATGGGTTTTAAGTAGTCGAAGTTCATTGTGTGTTTGTTCATTTGGGTTGTTGGAGTACTGAGATGTTAAGTGTTTGATTTTCTCTTCTAAAGTAATTTCTTCCTTTTGTTGCTGCTTTTTCTTGTATGATGAATATGATATTATTGTTCCTCTTATAACTGCTTTACCTGTTTCCCATAAAAGTGATGGCGAGATTTCTGGAGAGTCGTTCATTTCAAGGAAGAGTGCCCACTCTTTCTTTATCATTGAAATAAAGTCTGGATCTTCTAATAGGGATGTATTAAAGCGCCATCTTGTCGGAGATCTAACATGCAGTTGGATGGTTAATGAGAGGGAAACGGGAGCATGGTCACTTATTGTGATTGGGTGAATTTTGTTGTCTTTGACGTATTGGGAGAGTGAGTTGCTTATAAGAAAAAAGTCAATTCTGGAGGAGGATCGATGGACAGAGGAGCAGTATGAATATTCTCTGGATAATGGGTGTTTCATTCTCCAACTATCGCCAAGTCCACAATCAATCATGTATTGTTTTATTACTTCAGTGGAGTGCCAGTGTCTTAGGTTACCAGATGTGCTTGAACGGTCGATTGTAGGGTTAATGACGGTATTGAAATCTCCAGCTATTATAATGTTTGTTGAGTTATAGAGTAAAGAGAACAAATTGTGGAAAAAATCTGGTTCGTCATTGTTAGGACCGTAAATGTTTGCAAAACTGTAATCTGTTTGGTTAATAGTTGCATTGATGATTATATATCTGCCATCTGGGTCTATGATAGACGAGTTATGTATAAATGGGATGTTTTTATTTACTAAAATTGCGACGCCTCTTTGTCTGCTGTTAAATGTAGAAAAAAATATTTGGTCGAATTGTTTACATTTTAGATTTTCGAGGTCGGGTTGTGTGAGGTGGGTTTCTTGTAATAAGCATATATCAGCCTTTAATTTAATGAGATGATTTATGACTTGGATTCTTTTAGATTGTGTACGAAAGCCACGTACATTCCATGTTACAATGTTAAGTGGATGCATAAACGGCTAAAAAGGTTATCTTGTTTTGAGTATAAAGCCTGTACCATGAAGAGCAAAGTGAAGTGGATAGACATAGGCTATGAGTAAATGGTGAGGGCAGGGAGCATGAACAACAACAGTGATAAGAGCGGACAAAAAAATAAATAAAATAAAAAAACAAAACATCAACATAAACAACAGCAATGACAACAACAAACAAAAATACAATAAGAAACATGACAAGATAGCAATTAACATGGAGGGTCATCGTTAACTCTTCTGTATGGCAAACAGAGAGTTAATTTTCACCAGGAGCGATGTAGGGTGTGAGGCGGTCAAATATTCAATGTATTTATTTCAGTTTGTTTATGTGTGTGATTTTCTCAATTCAGAAGAGCCATGGTGTGATTTTGGTGTTGCGAAATAGCTGCCCATCTATGTACAGCTTGTCAACTACAAGAGATGTCCGTTTATTGTTGTTTCTGTTTTCTTTTAAGATCGGGTAAAGTATTTTGCGGCGTTCGTTTATTTCTCGTGGGAACTGGTCATTGAGGCCAAATGGTTTGCCTTTAAGTTCCCTTCCCTTGCTTTTAACAAGCTCTTTTTGTTCAAAATGTTCAAATTTTGCGATGATGGGTCTAGGTCCTCTGTCTGAGTGTTTGCCTAAACGGTGAACTCTGTGGAAGGTGATGTTTTGAACGGTTTCGGCGGGTATTTTCAGGTGAGTTTCCATGAATTGTTTGATGAGGCATTTCGGATTGTCGGGTGTTTGCTCGGGGATGCCGGAGAATATCAGGTTGTCGCCCATGGAACGGACTTGTAAGTCCAGGATATTGTCTTTCATCAGTTTATTTTCATTGGTGATTGTTTGCATTTGTATGCTTAGTGAGTCAACGGTGGTTTGTAATTCCTGATTGGATTGCTGCAGTGTTACGATGTGATGGTGCGCAAAGTCCAGGCTCTCGCGTATGTCTTTTATTTCTTGGTGTAGTGTAACCAAAAGGTCCAGTTTTTTGTTGATACTGGCCAGAACGCTTACCTCGATATCGATCGTTGGTAGATCCTCTGTGTCTGTTGAGGAATCTTTCTTTTTTCGTTTGTTGGGGTTTTCCGGGTCCATGTTGGCTTGTAGCTGGTAGTAGTGGTCGATGAATGCTTCTAAGTCTGTTAAATTCTCCACTGTTAGAATATTGTGTTCCGGGTTATATATGGCAGATGCAGTATATGTTTCGATTTGCTTGAAAAGTTTTAGTTATTTGTTAAAGTTAACTTTAAGTTTTAGGCTCTTGCTGTGTTTTCGTTAGTCAATAGGCGGCCGCCATGTTGAATCTCGCCTCAGGTCTCACGTGGTCTCAGTCCATCTCCACGTCAATCAGTCCATCTCCGCGTCAATCACATAGCGATCCTAATCAGAGGAAACGGAAAACCGTAGATCAACAAGGCCAACGATGGCACCTGACCGATTGTCTTATAAATCGTTAGGGAATCCTCTAATGTTGATTATGCATTCCATTCTTAATGGTCTGGATCAGGCTTTCTCTCAAAATCTTGAATACGCTCCTGTGAGGGCATGACCAAGAAGGCACACGACAACTGAGTAGGGTGAATAATATTTAGGGGTTTATTACTTACAGTTGTTGGATGCAAAGTAAATAAAACCGAGTAGTGAAAATAAAAACAATACATGAGAACCAACCACTGCCTCATACACACAGAGGTCTACCTCCTAGGTTGGTCTTTCCTTTCTCTCTCTGCGTGCTCCTCTTAAAGCTATATAAGCCTGGGCTGCCACAATAAATATAGGGAGGGGACGCCATACCTCTCAGTCCCAAGAGCTCCTTAACACTACTGGAGGTACAGCAGCGGACGGAGGCGTATGTGGCACAGCATGCACAGGCCAGCCTCAACCCCAATGCTCCCCTTCCAGACAGATCTCCTCTCAGTCTCAGTCAGAGCACCAGCCCCATTTACCTCGATGCCCCACCTCATACTCTGACTCTCCATCCAGAGTCTTTCAGCAGCAAGGCAAGCGTGTAGTCTTCCAAGACCATTCAGCTAGGACCAGTCAATCGGGCTCCTGACATGATGGACTTTGCTAAGTATCTGGCCCGCAGGGAGTTAGTTACTACAGGGCTAAATAAATTTGACGATCAGCCTGAAGGTTTTAGAGCATGGCAGTCCTCCTTTTTTAATGCCACTCAGGGCCTAGAGTTAACAGCTAGTGAAGAGCTAGATTTGCTCATTAAATGGCTGGGAAAGGAGTCCTCAGACCATGTTAAAAGAATCAGAGCGGTGTATGTCTCTAATCCCCAAGCTGCACTGCAGTTGTCTTGGACAAGACTTCAAGAGTGCTATGCCACCCCGGAAGTGATAGAGAGTGCGCTATTCAAGCGGCTGGACTGTTTCCCTCGCCTCAGTTCAAGAGAAAACTCCAAGCTGAGAGAGCTTAGTGACCTGCTCCTGGAGCTGCTCTCAGCCCAAACAGGGCTGGGTACTTACCTGGCCTCAGTTACCTCGACACGCCACGGGGAATCAACCCCATAGTCGAAAAGCTGCCACAGAACCTACAAGATAAATGGCTGTCTGCTGGCTCAAGATATAAAGAACAGCACAGAGTCTGCTACCCTCCATTCTGCTTCTTCGTTGACTTTGTCCGCTGCGAGGCAAAGACCAGGAATGACCCCAGCTTTATCCTAACCAACAACAGCTACAATCATCACCGCAATGAAAGGGCTACAGGGAGACAGGAGAGTGTGAGGACCGCCATATCTGTCCACAAAACCGACGTGGCAGCAACAGCTAAAAAGTAAGGGATCCAACTAAGAACTGTCCACTTCATGACAAGCAGCATCCTCTGGAAAGATGCAGAGGTTTTATAATGAAGCCGCTCACAGAACGTAAAAGGTTACTAAAAGAATATAGAATATGTCTTAGGTGCTGCTCTGCTGTTCACATGGCCAAGGAATGTCCAGTGAAGCTGAAATGCAACGAGTGTGAAAGTGAGGAACACTGCACAACCATGCATCCAGACACCAACCGGTCACCAGCAGCGTTTCCTGTGGCAGAGCCATACACAGAACAGCAACACAGCTTCCCGTCAGAGGTGACTTTGATGAAGAAAGTGTTTTGTCCGTCTCTTCATAAATGGAGTGACTAAGTTCAGTTGAGTTCTGGATTTTAATAAGTATTTATCAATCTGCAGATTGGGAGAGAAAATCAGACCTCTGACAATAAAAACGACAACACAAGGCTTAGGTCTCAATCACGTCTCTCTCAGCTTTGAAGGCCGGAGAACCATCTTCTATAGGGTACAAGAATGTAAACATAGATAGTGACAGTCAGGCAGTAATGACGTTACAACAGTCTCAGAGAAAGAGATTCACTGCTCCCAACACATGACAACTCTCAGACCAGAGAGTTCATTGGTGGAGCTCTCCTTGTAGTCATGACAAGGAACCTTTAGCCAGTACTTTCTCCTGACCCCGAACATCTATTAACCCTGACACATAGGCACAATCTACAAATCACATACACGTCAAAGACAAGGCAAGCTACGGCGGGGAGCAAAGAAATGACCTTTCCAGCCACTCTCTCATCAACGTGCGCCCTGAGGACAAGCTTGGACTCAACGTGTTCATGAGAACAGCAAATGACAACAAACACACTCTGTCTTTCGAAGATGAGAAATTCTTGAATGTCATGCACACAGAATTCAAAAGAGATGAACAAAACTGCTGGATTGCTCCCCTGCCATTCAGGTCACGCCTCCCAAACAACCGTGCTCTGGCCCTCTCTCGTCTACACTCCTTGCGTTTTTTTTAATGGAAAAACTCTTTGCAAACAAACACGCAGAACAAGCAGCCCCCGTTCAGGAGAATGCAGAGTGTTGGTACTTACCCATTTTGGGGGTGTACCACCCCCAAAAGCCGGCTCAGATTAGAGTAGTTTGACTTGAGTGCACAAGAAGACGGCCTCTCTCTCAATAGTGTCCTGCTCACTGGCACTGATTTGAACAACTCCCTCCTCGGAGTACTGATCAGATTCAGAAAATAACTCATTGCACTGACAGCTGACATCCAACAAATGTTCTATGGCTTCTTTGCGAGAGAAGATCACAGACTACTTAAGATTTCTCTGGCACAAGGACAACGACCTGACGAAGGAGGTGGTGGAGTACCGCATGCGAGTGCATGTGTTCGGCAACAGCCCGTCACCCGCGGTGGCTATATATAGACTTCAGAAAGCGGCCCAGGAAGGCGAACAGAGGTATTGATCCGACTCACACCACTTCGTGGAGAGACACTTTTATGTGGATGACGGGCTCGTCTCACTGCCGTCTGAGTCTGAGGCCATTGATCTACTCAGGCACACTCAAGCATCGCTGGCAGAGTCAAACCTCAAACTGCATAAGATAGCCTCAAACAGTGTCATAGTAATGCAAGCCTTCCCATCTGAAGACCTGGCTGCAGGCCTGAAAGACTTGGGCCTGGAAGACGGAGCTTTGCCAATGAAAAGAAGCCTGGGGTTGTGCTGGGACATTGACTCTGACACCTTTATATTCAAGGTCGCCGTCAGCGGCAAACCGTTTACCCGCCGTGGAGTCCTAACACAATGAGTTATATTGTAACCTTGATGATGATTTGGATGTTGTAGTCAAACGCAATCGCTGCAATTGCACAATACTACTGTCGCATATGCTACGTTATGTTTTCTTGTGTTATCTTCGGGTCATTGTGACCCTTCAGTCATCGTGACCCCCCCACGTGTTGTGACAACTTTACCTCATACAAAAGTGAAGCGTTTTCTTTTAACCGTCAGGCTGTCTTACACCCCCCACAGTGCAAATGTTAAAAGAAAATGCTTTTTATTTGTTTTTGTATTGGGTAAAATTGTCGCAGCAGAATGATGGGTCGTTGTGAACCTTCGGGTCATAGTGACCCGAAGGCAGCACAAGGGTTTGTAAGGCTGGGTGTCAAACCTGCCCCCACCTCTCATATGCTAAAGTTTGGAGTTGCTGGACGGTCTCAACTTGATGGCCCTCACACCCCATTCAAGATGTCGTCTGATTGGTTGTTCTTGTGTATAAAGGGAATTGTAATGCATTGTCCGTTGGATTCTTGATCTCCTGAGACCTTCTCCTCAGTTCTGCCTTGTCTGTCCTACTCCTTGCTCACTCTTGCTTTCTCTCTGATTTTACAATAATCACGGTAGAGTAGGTAAGATTTAAAGCCTTCATTTGTAACATGTTTGCCTTGTAATTGATTTCATTCATTTGCAATGTTATTAAATGCGTATCCTTTTGACCGTACTTTGACCATTCTTGCTCTGACTTAACCCATTAAGTCAAATAACTATACTTTATATTTGTATTGGCATTATTTAGTAAATTGCTAATACACTTCAGTTTCCCATCTTCCTTTAAACCATAGGGGAATTCGTTTTGGTTCTTTCGACCATATTTTTACCCCCTACAGGTTAATTGATTGAATAACATTATGTTGGTATTTGGATTTGCTTGTTAAGCAATGTGGAGGTGTGAAATTGCATTGGCCACAGCCCACTTTGACAGGTGACTGCAGCACCTGACCTAGCGGAGCAACTTAAAGCAATCTAGATGCGTCACTCTAAAGAGCAGTTGACCAGGCATGCAGCCAAAAGGTTTTTTGGAACAATGGAAAAAGTTTCATCCACAGCTGTTTTGCAGCTCCAGGTTGATCGAACCATATCAAGTCAAGGTACAAATTCATGTTCATCTTTGCTGCAATAAATCCCCTGTTATCAACCACGAACTATCTGACTACCGACTACAGTGCTTGAAGCGCGTCAACCCAAGGCTGGACTAGGAAATTGGAAATTGGCTTTACAGCCAAGATAACAAACGAGTGGCTTCGGGACAACTCTTTGAATGTCCTTGAAAAACCCAGCCAAAGCCCAGACTTGAACCGGATTAAACATATCTGGAGAGATCTGAAAATGGCTGTACACTGTGGCTTGACCATCCAACCTGACGGAGCTTGAGAGGAGGTCCTGCAAAGAAAAATGGGAGAAACTGACCAAAAATATGTGTGCCAAGCTTTGTAGCGTCATACTGAAAAAGTCTAAAGGCTGTAATTGCTGCTAAAGGTGCTTCAACAAAGTATTGAGCAAAGGCTGTTAACGCTTATGTATGTTATATTTTGGTTCAGATTTGTGTGCAAATTTATGAAAAATATGAGACAAACCTATTTCACTTTTTTATTATGGGGTATTTTGAGAAAAAAAAATTGAATCCATTTTGGAATGAGGCTGTAAAATAACAACATTTGGCAAAGTTGAAGCGCTGTGAATACTTTCCGGATGCATTGTAGTTGAAACAGTTGCAACAAAATGAAGAAATTGGGCAATCCTGTATAAAAATGGTCTTACCCTATATGACTTTCCATCCAAGTGATACTTTTAAGCATTTACTCATGTGATTTGAACGGCATCGGATGCCAATACATTTAAAAAGTTAAAGCATATTTGGTGGTTCTTGTGTTCTTCCACTGTGATCATATGGTTATTTGGTAAATGTGGTGGGGGTAGTAACTATGCACTTTTAATTATGTCAGGTTGTTTAATTGTCATGTTGTGTGTTAATAATACAGACTTCATACAGAACGGAGGACATGCAATCCTAAGACCACAATACAAAACATGCTTAAGTACAATGCTCTGTTTGTTATCAAAGGGTTGTTTAAGACTCAAAATAAGTGTCCTTTATTGCTAGGATCTTGTGATTTTAAGGCCAAGATTCAACAACCTGTTCATCAATATTTATTTCATAAAAACTATCCTAATCATCCTATCCTTCCCCGTCTTTGTCAGAAATAGATAAACAGTTTGAGATGACTGTAACGCAGAGCCAAGAGAAAAAGCACGGTACCATCACACCCTTCTCCTACCTTCGATAAGGAAAGGGTCTTCCCCCTTTGGTCCTTATCTCCCAGAGCAGAGCTTCAAAGCTCTGGCCCAGCATGGGGTCAGGAACAGAGGCCACATGGCCTCCTAATAATCAGACAAAGGATTTACAAGGAAGAACTTTCTCTTACGGATTTACAAACATATTTCTCAAGGACTACATGGCATGGACACTATTTCAATGACAGTAATCGATGTGTTATAATGTGTGCTTTTCTAATTTACATAGAACGTTGTTTAATTGATGTCTGATTATAACTTCTCTTCAGGTAGAGTTAAGTCAGTCAATCTTGATCTCTAAATAATTGTGTAATACTAACAAAACCATTTATTAATGTGGTATTGATGTATTTTAACGTTTAAGCATTCCATGGACATTTGAAATAATGGACTCAAAGCTGGCAGCCACTTCACACCTCACGCAAATCTCAGGATGACACCCAGGTTGGAGTAACTGACCAATGACAGAGTTCACCTTCACATGGATAACCCCCCTTTTCTTTGGAGTATAAAACCCCCAAATGAACAATCAACCCCTGCTTGTTCGTAGGATTAACCTGAGGTGAACGCGTCACTCTCTAACCTATTCCTCTCAACTTGCAAACTCACTGAGCGCCCGGAACTTTGACGAGAGCTTCCGCTTTCTATTTGCGTTGGACATAACGAACTATTGACTCTTTTCTTCAAACCGACCAAAGTAACTACGATTTGCAATATTTCTTACCTGTGACATATTGGCATGTTGTGTTTAATTGTTGACGTTTGATTGTAGTTTACAAATGATTTGACCTATCGCTAGACCAGTTGCCATTGATCGTCCATTGTACTAGAGGCCTACCTCTCCCTCTCTCTCTCCCTTCCCCCTCTCCACGCGCTCTACACCGTCATTGTGTAGCTTGCCATCACTGTAATCTAACCCTACTGTACTGTTTATCCACACTAACCCATAATATATCTGGTATTTACTCACGATCATTACGTTTTCTTAAATAAATCATTGTTTATAATATTCGCACATCTCTCACGTTATCTGATCTGCTCTACTTTCATAGAATTTACTATTTAAGATTAGACTGATTTATTACGAAGGCTATACTATTCAATAAGGTTTCCTCTATCTCTTTAAACAAATAAGATGTGGTGCCCCAAAGAACTACATACTTTATTAGACATGTACTGTACACAAGTACTGCTAATCTTACCCGTGTTCACCCCACTACATTACGTTACAGCAATCTGTAAAGAATAACACTGTTATAATCATACTCAATCAGATTAAGCATGCCAATCACTTTTCAGTTTCGTCATTTACCTTTTGTTTGTAGAAAACATCTTAACATTTAAAAGTCATCAAAAGTAATGAATCGTGATATAAACTCCTCAAGCTCCCAAAGTTCGGAAACGTTATTTCGGTCGATTATTCCTCCCCTTTCTATAATACCAATTGGTATTTTATGTTATATCGTTGGAAAGCCTGATTAGTCGCCTTTACAATGAGGTACAACTTGTAAGGATAGTGCCTTAATGGAATGAGCAACACAGCTAACCACGTAGGTAGCGGGCGGCCCAATTGTTTTTTGCCAAAATCCCCTGCAATATTCTTCTCTCATTTCGATTTGCTCCCACAGTAGTAATAAGGCACAGTAATAAGGAAAAAACAACACATATTGGCATATTTTTACACTTTATCCATTTTACACTGTCAGGGACCTCAGTAGTGTGTGGAAGATCCATACGCAGCCACAACAGCTTGGCACCTCCTCCTCATGCTGGTCACCAGCCTGGTCGAACACTGCTGTGGGATGGCATCCCATTCCTCAACCAGGATTTGTCGTAAGCTGTTGGAGCTGTGGATCTTCCACACGCTACTGAGGCCCCTGACAATGAATAATGGGTAAAAATGGCCAATATGTGTTGTTTTTTCCTTATAACTGTGGGAGAGTGCAATCATCCAATCCACCAAGCAACTCAAAACGAGAGTGAATACCAACAGAAGAATATTGCAGGGGATTTTGGCAAATATTTTTGGGCCGCTACCCACACGGTTAGCTGTGTTGCTCATTCCACGGATGCACGATTCTTAAAAGTTGTAAAGGTAAAGGCGACTATTCAGGCTTTCCAACGGTATAAAATACAATACCAATTGGTATTATTAAAGAGGAGGAATAATCAACCGAAATAACGTTTCCCAACTTTTTTTGAGGAGTTTATATATACATATACACACACACACTTGTCCTATTATTTACCAAGAACAAATACAGACAAAAATAATAATATTTATCATATATAAATTGACAATCAAATTAAGACAAACAGATGAATAGTAAAGTGCCACAAAAAATTCAATGATGAGACAAAATGTGACTAAGAAGCAGATGTATGTAAATAAAATATGCATATTGTATTTGGTTTGTGGCTTAAAAATAAGAAAAAAATCTCATTGTGCTTGTACTTTAATCAAAACCTAACAAAAAACACCTTTGAAAAAAGATACAAGCAAAAATTTATGTTTGTACCTTTTTTATGCTACTCTATTAAATAATTTCTGAGAAAGGCACACAAGGAACATTCTATAACTTATCCATTCGCCCACTTGTAAAACAGCCATCATTCATAAATAATTTAAGATAAAGAAACAATAGAACTTGATTCCGTCAATGGAATACTTTTTCACACAAAGTAAAAATGGTTCTTATAATGCAACATTCATCAATCAGTAACACTGGTTGGTTATTATCTACACCTCAACAGGATAAATATATTAACATATTTAAAGATTAAAAAAACTTATTTAAAATGTAAAGAACAAGGATATTGAAAATGGACCATGGTCGTAAATGCTGTGTTCCAGGCTGTACAGGGAATGCTAACACTCATAGTCTTCCCAAGGAGCCAAACATTATGGCTCCCCCACCGCCTACGCACCACACTCCACCTATCACCTGTCTGTCCGTCCACATTTAAAGCCGGTTCTGTGTTCTGTTCGGAAGTCTCTAGTCCTGTGTGTTTTCCTTGTCGGCGTTCTGTGTGTTAGTTGCCGATACGAACGAGACTTGTGTTAAGTGTTAAGTGTTCAGTGTTATACGTTATTTTGCCACCTGTTTGTACTGTTTGTTAAACAGTTATCGCCGGTACTCGGTACCGTGCTTTTCGTTATTATTATTTATTATTTGTTCAGCCGCGTACAGTGGAACAGGTAAGCTGCCCATGGGTATACACACCATCACGTAGCTAACCTCTGTTTTACCCACTAGGAAAGGGGCGAGTGCCACCCATGTATGTTTTTAGAATAGGGAAGTATTTCGTGGTTAGGTAGGTTAGGACTTTTGTTGATTACTTTTCTTTGGCACCGCTCATAGTTCCACTGTGCCGTGTGCGGCTGTTGTTTTGGTGCGAAATAAACTCTTTTGTTTGCTAACCTCAGTGTGGTCTCGGTGTATAGGCTCACTGAGCAGAGTTACTGCCTTTCCCCCTAGATAAGGCACGTAACAGGAAGCAAATCGTGACCAAAATTCAAATGCAATTGCCCAAATGCTTTTTCATTTTAAGAATGTGGCTGCATTATTTGACTCATAAATTAAATTAGTAATCAATCATCCTATTTGCATTTTCTTCTTCAACACTGCACATTTTATGCCATAATCAAAATCTGTGCACACCGTCCCACACTAACCCTAACAATCAGAGGCTTTAACCCGCCCCCTGACTTGGTGACGGGGGACGACAGATTTATTTTGCAGCAAGCAAGTTACACCGTGGATAAATGTAAGTATAAATAAGTAAATGTAAGTGTAAATAACTAAATGTAAGTATAAATAACCCAATGTAAGTATAAATAAATAAATGTGATGCATATATACACACGAGTACATGTAACATTTATATATTTAGTGTCTCATTTTATTCATTTGTTATTTAATTATGTAATTATCCAAGTATTTAACCATTCATTTATTTAATTATTCATATATTTATTTATATCGTTTTGGCCCCTATAATCCTCCATAGTAAACTAGTTTAGCTTGCTTACGCAAGTGCATAGCCTATGCCATAGGTTCAATGTGTGATGATTTAGCCTAGTTTATTGGCAACGTTATTTCATGTTCCTGACTATGTTTCATTCAAATAAATAACCTGTGTTGTCATGTAAATCTACAATTCAGATGCATGTTTGTCCAGATCTATTTTTCAGCAAGATAGATGGAGTTAACTGAAGCTGAGTTGAATCACGATAGTTTGTTTGCTAAGCTGTAGTGCTAACGTTACCCACCTAAGGCGATCCTGTTTGCTACGACAACAGAAGTGGAAACTAACGTAATCATTTAAAATGATATCTAGTCAATCTGTTGAAAACAGTGTTGTGTAGACACAGTAGATTTATTTGTAAGTTTTTATTTCAAGTCTCCACCTTGTTTCAGTGAGTGCTGTTGTAAACCAACCAATCAGCCCGCAGCTCATCTATATATTCATGAGCATACCATAAAAGTTTTTTTCCTGGGAAAAAACGCTGGGAAAAAAAGGGGGCATAGAACATTACCCGGGCCATTTTCAGCCCAACCAATGTATCCTATTAGGAGACCTTAAGGAACAGTGTAAAACACTCAAATAACCTAATCAATCGCCCCTTGAAACAGAACTCTTAGAAGGCTATTACCATTTAAAATCCAAGATTTGTCTTTATCCCAGTTCAGCCCTTTAGATCAAATTATACCAGTAACTCATGGGGAAAAGAAATGCACCAACTGCCCAGTCTTACACAAATACAAAACTATACAGTAGCTTGGCTTTGAACACTGAAAGCCATGACAAATAATACAATACAAAAATGGTTATAGAAATAAAGAATGATTTGAGCCAGGAATTGACCCGGCAACCTTCTGATTGACAGCTAAATTCCCTAACCGCTCAGCAATCTGACTTCCTTAAGTACCACAGTTTTTAGATTATCAGTCAAGAAACATTCTTAATACATATGCATGCAATACAAACAGTGACATTTAAACATTCTGAAGAGAAAAATATATAAAATAAGATACAAAGTTTGAAGCAAAAATAATAATATATATATAAAATACAACACTTAAAACTTGAGGTAATATAGATATTTAGACCGGTGATGACTAGTGTTGTTAAATGACCCCTTTCTGAATCTATACCTTAGACGAGTTAGCCTAAATCCACCCCCCAAAAAACTGCAACACAAAGCCACCTTCCCTATATTACAATTCACACCCTGTGTCTGTCTTTTGCTTTCTAATACTGTTCATTTCAAAATAAGGGTCCTCAATCTTACTGATGAGATGGATGATCTTTTTTGGAAGCAGAGGGGTCTTCTTTGGAAGCTGGGCATTCTTGTGGGAGTAAAGGACTTTGACCGTCTGACTGGCTTTTGTTGCTTTTGCAATTGTTGCTTTTGCAGTTGCTACTTGCTTAATCTTCACCCTTCCAAGATTTAGGGTGTAAGTATTATCAATTTGTCTCTGCCCAGCCCTTTGTGTGATTGCTGCCCTTGGTGTTGCTCTCTGATTGGCCGTTTTGGGAGGACAGGAGGTGCCACTTATCCCTCTGGGAGCTCGCCTAGGGCTGCCTCCACTTTGCAACGTCACCACTGCTTTCGGAACAACCCTGACTGGAGCCTGCCCCTTTCTTTTGACTGTGGTTTCTTTGCACTTTAGGAGTGAGGGATGGGAAGAGGTGGACTTGTTGACTGTGGAGTTTGTTTTGGCATTGGGGGCCAGAGTCCTGGCAGCTGATGCCAGTCTGGGTATTGGGGTTGATGCTGGTGCCAACTGGGCCAGACATGGTTGCCTACCCATCTCTAAATGAAAACCTGAGGTTGTGGTGCCAGGTCGTCTCTGAGCCAAGCAAGAGCGTTGCAAGGCATCAGATGGGGTACAGGCATTTTTCGGGGCAAGGGCCAGTAGTGGAGCAGTTAAGAGGTGAGGCACGGAGGTGGTGGTTGTGGTGGACGGTTTGAGACATTTACGAGATGGCTCAGGACACACAGGGCTTCTGGGTTGAGAGAGGGTGTGGTGTGGCAAAGACCAAAGCTTTATTTTAATGGCTGGCTTGGTTGATGAAGTTGTGGGGGTAGTACCAGGGGAGGAGAATGAGAGCGTAGCTTTGTGATCGCTTTGATCGTGTGAAGAGTTGGAGACTGACTTTACTGATCCATCTGGATACAGATTAGCCGATGTTTTAAGGATATGAAAGGGTTGATCGTTGTATTTCTTGGTGAAAGGAGCAAGAATCCTGAGTTTTTTTTTGTCTGTCTTCCTGGGCATAGTAGGGGTAGAAACAGGAGAAGTGATGTGGGATCTACAAGAAGCCAGAGCAGAGGATGAGGAGGATGACGAAGAAGAAGGGACGAGGTCGACAGCTGTTAATGGATCCATCTCAGGCGGAAGGGTTGGGGATTGACCATGGCCAGGCGGACCCTTCTGGTAGGCCAGGATCTTCTGTTCCAGAGTGGTAAACTGGAGAACACGGCAGGGGTCATACTTGAGCAGGAAACTCCCCAGGGTATCCCAGCCTCCTCCTACACGCACCATCACATGCTTTCCATGCAGCATCTATTAATGAGAGAAAGGGTGGGGGAATGAAGGACATGCGTTAGACCAGGGGTTTTCAAAGTGTAAGACAGTGAGCCTCCCTTGAGAGAACATCAAGTCACCGGGGCCTCCCCCATTTTAACGGGGTCATAGAATGATTTTTTGGGCATATTTCACACTGTTCCTTAAGGTCTCCCAATAGGGTATCTAACATTGGTTGGGCTGAAAATGTTCCGGGTGCTGTTCTATGCGCCCTAATGCACCCTGTGAAATAGCCCTGGAATAAAACAAGAGGGTTTCTTCTTTCTATGGTATGTTCATGAATATATAGATAAGCTGCGCGCTGATTGGTTGGTTTACAACGAGTGAAGCTGCGGAGCGAAGCGCAACATGGCCAACAGTAAGCCTACTTACCAGGGGTGAAAGTAGTTTTGTTTTCTTGGTGGTACTATGATGCAGGTTTAATGCGCGCGCGAAAATTTCACTTAGCCTAATTATTTATTATTTATTTATTTGTATATTTACTGTATTATAGTCTACTTATCAAGCATTCACTAGGACTTCTTATCACTCTAGTATCACTCTTTAACCCACCTGTATCTGTTTTTGCCTGTCTAAATGTCACACGTGATATTTAACCTCTTCTGGGTCCAAGCGCTCCGCTCGTCCAGATCTAATAACAATGGCGGAACCTGTTAATTTATTTACGATCACGTCCTACTTTAGTGATGCACCCTTGCTCACACAGTTTGTCATTGCATTTTATTTTTAACCAGTCGTTGTCTTGGGGCCCCAATCCAGCTCGGCGCCCCAAGCAATTGCTTGTTTTGCTTGCCTTGTCGCGACGGGCCTGTGCGTGTGTCGGAATTTCTTACCGGTACGGCGTACCGGCCAGTACCGGCTTACTTTCACCACTGCTACTTACTGAAACATCGAAGGTGGAGACTTGAAATAAAAACGTACAAATAAACCTATTGTGTCTGCACAACACTGTTTTCAACAGATTGACAAGACATCATTTGAAATGATAACGTTAGCGTAAGGGGTCCCATTATCGTCCACCGAAAATAGTTATGCCAACTTCTCCTTTTTTCGGTAAAATGTTAGCTCCATTTCCTGTTTCCTGAGAGATTAAATGACATTAAAATATGTATATATTTTTGTGTATTCTATTCCATACATCTACGTAATGATTATTTTCCAGTAAGCATATATTTTTATTTTTTTGAATAATAAAAATATATATTTGCCGCCACCCCCTGAAACGCTTTGCCGCGCCTCCCCTGAAACTCTCTGGCGCCCCCCAGGGGAGGCGCGCCTCACACTTTGAAAACCTCTGCGTTAGACCATTAGACAATATGCCTTACGCCTAAGTCACGAAATAATAAGTAATAAACTGTTACGTCCCCAGTGCTCCAATATGGTTCTGTGTCCGTATGTCTGTTTGTGGTTTGTGTGTGGGAGGCCCTGGGGCTTACACTTCCTGCAGGAACACCTATTGTCTATATACACTAGGTAAGACCTGGGCCGACCAACCCCTGTATTTTTGGGCAGAGTGCCAGACCTACGGTGCTAGTTAGGGAAGCAACCGTGAGGAGGTAGGGATAGGAATTATTATTTAGCTTTCTTTGTTTTGGTCGTGCCCAGCCCCCTTTTCCCTGAACGTTTGGTTAACAGGTAATAAATACTGTTATCTGTTATAGTTGGCCTTGCTTCTCTTGTGTTGTACACCACGACTCCATACTCCATCCACCTAGCCCTGGGGTTCTTGTGTGCAGTAGGGTGTTGCGTTCCCTCTTTCGGGAGGCGTGCGTAACATCTATAAACACTAGGTAAGACCTGGGGCCCATTCTCCGTACGTCGCTTATGACACATCCAAGACGACATAATTTTGCTAATCATGATCTGGCTAATTCGGTTCTTCGAACACCCATGTTGTTTATAATTAGTATAGCTGGATACAGTTATGCGTTGGTTTTAAAGTGGGTATGTATTGATAGTAGAAACCAGGGGCAAATCTAGGTTCCCACTTTTGGGGAGGCTAAGCCCCTAGATAAAACCTATAATTCTTCCTGTGACCCAGAAAAATTTGTGGGGTCTGGGGGCAAGTTCCCCCAGAAGACATTTTTGAAAATATCCTTTAAAATAGTGTCCTCTAGTGGGTTTTAGGAAGATCAATTCACACATTTAGATTTAAAATATGAAAAAAATGATAATGAAACTTTTGGGGGGGCTCCAGCCCCCCTAAAATAGGGCTAGATACGCCCCTGGTAGAAACCTTGATCAGCAACGCTGCTATTAGCTATGCTAAGTCTATGGATGTTCACCATGGCCAAAAAGAGCGCCCCTTTTTCCGCAACAGAGCTAACAGAGCAACAGCTTGCTCAAAGGTAGCTCAGAATTTGAAGATTTAATCTGAATGTCAGGGAACACGTCAAAGTCTGCAAAATCAAAGAAAGAGGGCTGGCCAAATTAAATGTATAGTAGTGACCATGTTAGATGTTTTATCGCTTATTACAGTAAGCTAGGCCTATGTTTTTTTAATGTTCAAACTTTGTTTATCATCTTTAATGTCATATAATGTTTCAACAAATGTATGATGTAAATGACACCCACACAAAAAAACGATAGGCTATCTCTCAAAATAGTATAGGCTAGTAGCATATCGCGCTGTGCTTAAGGATCTGGCCTATCTATCACGCAATGAGCAATTAATTTGGTTTCATGTTAAATTCTGCTTATTATTCTTGCACCTTCCGCAACAGGTTCCTGTAGTAAAAACGGGCAAGACATGGCTGTGACAGACTTCCTGTATCACCTCTGCTTGTAAAGCCTCAATCTAATCGTGTTTACATAAAATAAACCTGCTCCCGAGCAGGTTTAAGCTTACGGCCCTGTTGACAGCAAGTCCAGGATGAGCTTCGAAGACACCACGACTCCATATCTCACTCATCCGGTCCTAAGGTTCTTGTGCGCAGTGGGGCATCGCATTCTCTCTTTCGGAAGGCGTATGTAACAAACTCATCACTGAAACCGATCTTGTTTCAATACTTTATTGACTGTACTCTCACTACCCGCCAAACTAATCAATTATGGATCTATTTGAAAAACTTTAAAGGGGTCATTGACTCCAAACCCGAGTTTACCTTGTCATAGTTGAATAACGGCAGTTCGGTGGGCAAAATGGACATACAGTGAACCTCAAGTCCCATTGACGCCTCTTTCCTATAAACATCTCACAATTAAAGAATGTACCTGTAAAACGGTCGGTTTCTAAAAAGCCCAAAAATGTGACCTTTTATCCTGTATAAGAATAAAAGATTGTTCAGCATTCTTTGTGTGCAGAGGCCTACCGCCAAATCTGAACTCTGAGTAACACTAGGTTTACGTAAACAAGGGGACCTGGGCTGACCACTATCTTACTGGAGAGGCCATAAAAGAGTTAATCATATGGTCAATCTTAGAGGGGTCAGAGAGCACACACACTAAAACACGCACGCAGACACGTGTGGGACTAAGGTCTATGCAAGGGAGCCAATGAAAGGAGAGCCATGTGACATGGGATTTCTGACTGGCTCCACCTTTTTTGGCTCTGGTCTACAGACCAGCTGAGCTACAGCTCTACCTTTGTCACGCCCCAATCTCAGGGTTCACGTAGATCTCAGAAACTAGTTTAGCTGCGCGCTGCTCTGTGTACTTCAATGGGCAGGGGCGGTTTTTCCTACAGGCGGTATAGGCGGTCGCCTAGGGCGCCACTCAGAGGGGGGCGCAAAAAAATGGCGCAGTTTTTTTGTTGCGCCCCCTTCTATATCTCCAACCAATATTTTGACATTAAAACAAATTATCTAACATTAGGGTAAAATGAGCCCAAAATCGAAAACGGAAGGAGTACGTATCTCCTTGGGTTATCAGAACATGCTAGCACAGTGAGGCGTTTGGTTAGAGTGTGTGTCTGTTCAAGAACTTTGAAGAACAAAATAATGAAGAGGCAGAAGCCATCTGGGGGCAGAATTTAAGAAGAAAAGAAAGGAAGAAGAAGAGAAACATGCAAAGGCGAAAGGTAAATCCTTGAATTCTGTTCTTAGCCTAGAATGAATTCCAGATAAGAAAACATTAATGAATGCGTGAATTGCCCCGGGCACTTTAGTGGAGTTGAGAATAGATGTACCTTATTGTCCTACTCTGTCGCATAGTTCTTTAAAGATTTTACAGAGGCGGGTATATCAAAAATGATATGTCTATTTATTCTACATTATAAAAAAATACATGATTAAAAGAGGGGCGCACATATAAAGCCAATAGCCAGTGCAACAACACTATAAATATCGTACTCGTTGCATAGCACACCCATAAGGAAGACAAACACAGCAATTTGTCAACAAGTGAGGAATACCGTTGTTTTGGCCATTTGTCTTCAAATAAAACAATAACTTGAAAATAAAGAAATCAAACAAAACAATGTAATAAAAATGGCCACTGAGGCACTGGGGGGACGAATCTTACGCAGGGTAGGGAAAAAGAGTCCACTGTCCAGTCTGGAATTTGCGTTTTGAAGGTTTATTTTCTGGCTTTTACAAGCAAACAAAACACATTTGTCTCTCTCCTGTATCTGGTAAAAAACCCATGACCCTACCCAGTGCCTGTCTTACCGGTGCCCGCCCACCCCTATATATAGGCACCTGGTCCGCCACAGCTGGCCACTAATTGCAAACAAAAACAAAAATAAACTCAAATTAACTTTAACTAATAATGCAAACAAGAAAATAAACATTTAAACTAATCAAATTATCTTACATCAAACCACCAAACTAAACAAATGTTTTATAATTAAATCGTACAACTGAATAGCTCCAACACCGGTAAAAATCCAAGTGTTGTATTGTCATTTTTAGCGAATGGATTTAATGTAATCTTGCTAGCTAGTTAGCTAACGCTAGCTAGCCAGTGACTTGTGCGCCGTTGAACAGGGGGGCGTGGCCATAGCGTAGCTCAGCACAGACGTGACATTTTCTCAGGATTTTGTTCTTGATCGTTGCTGTGTTTAGGTGAAAGAAATGCAGTCTTGCAGGGCAAAATAGAGTTTGAAAGTTGCAATTCCGTTTTCGTGCAAAATAGTTTTGCAAGTTTTGTCTTCCAAAGGAAACAAACACTCGACGGGCATGGCTGATGTTTGTAGTCGTAGAAGATCCCTGTGCAGTTCGACCCTCAGTTACATATTTTTTCAAACCATTTCACAGAGGACAGTTTTGATAACCTGGGACAATATAAAGCAGGATTTGCTATGAAGCTGTTGCTGAAATGTTGCTGTTATTCATAACAACCGCAAGCTGTAGTATTATTTTGTTGCTAACAGTTAATAGCAATGCTAACGTATCCTGTATCTGGCATAGGAAGAATGTGTGATGATTTAGTTTATTGGCAACTGGACTACGTTATTTCATGTTCCTGACTGTTTCATTCAAAGAAATAACCCGTGTTGTCATGTAAATCTACAATTCACAATGCATGTTTGTCAGGTTATTTTTAATTAGTTAGCAAGATAGCTAGATAACTGAAGCCGAGTTGAATCACGATAGTTTTGTTGCTATAATTTAAAGCTGTAACGTTACCAGTGACGTGCAGTGAGGTTTGTGGCTGGGGAGGCACGTACTGACTCAAAATCAGATGTACAAATATATGAATTCAACAGAGCAGCTGCTTGCACATTGACTCATGGTTATGTTTCATATCCCATATCAGCAGTCTTTACACACACATATTTGGCCAAAGAAAAGCGTTACTGAGGCTCAGAGAGCGCATTTGCTCTGCACCCTTCGTGTTCTTAATTTGCCATCACAATTCCACAATTTATACTCATTCAATAGAAATTAAAGTATATAGGTACAGTCCATAACAAAAAGACAAATGTTGTTTTATTCTTTTCTTATCTGGTTTTATATAATTTTGTTATCTTCTTTCCCGTCGTTTGAAGCAAATATTTTAGCTCTGGGCATCGGTCTTCCATGATTTATCACTTCCAGTTTTGATTGAAAGTCAGTTTTGAGAAATGTTTAGCTTATATATATGCAAGATTATAAAAATACAAAATTATATATATAATCTTATAATCAGTCAGGGCAACAAAAAAACGATAGGATCCCAGCTAACACACGACGTTGCGGCAACGTTGCTAGTAAGTGGTCATTTGGTAACGTGCGACGTTACCTTATGGCAAACCCGTGGACAATGTTGCCGCGACGTTGAACATTGGTCGGCTGGTTACGTTTATTTTAGGTCCAGTGGACCACGTTGCCGCAACGTCGTACCTTGGTCGGCTGGATACGTTATTTTAGGTCCCGTGGACAAGGTTGCCGCGACATCGTAACTTGGTCGGCTGGTTACGTTCATTTGAGGTCCAGTGGACCACGTTGCCGCAACGTCGTACCTTGGTCGGCTGGATACGTTATTTTAGGTCCCGTGGACAAGGTTGCCGCGACGTCGTACCTCGGTCGGTTGGATACGTTAAGTTTGGTACCATGCGTTATGTTGCCGTTACGTCGCTCTTTGGTCGTAGGACAACGGATCTCGAGTGCATGCTTCACTGAATTTGGAATATAATTTAGTCTTTCATTCTTTACTATAAACATGTAGGCTACAAAAGCAATCAATTGGTGATGTGTAACATGATGAAGCACACATTAATGCAAATGTGTGCTCCAATAATTTTGTAATAAAAGTGTTAAATGTGATCAAACATTAGCGAACACATGCCTAAAATAAGTTGGCCGATGCTCCTCACAATGCTAGCTCTGCTTAGCTAATTTAGCTAGTGCCATATTGTTTCAATCTAGCTAGGTAATGCAAAAGGCTACATAGAGGCAAGCTTAGCTCGAATTGTTCAACTAATTGGTTTGACTCTTGCTCCTTTACAGTTTCATGCAATGCTAATTCGTCGCATCCAGTCGAGAAGTTCTTCAAAGACACCCCAGACTGCTAGCACGAGTCCCTGGGAAATGAGGGTAATGAATGACCGTTTATAACAGTGACAATAATTGTATGAGCCATGGCAACCCTAAAGGCTATGTTTTGAAGCAAATGCATGACTTAAAACTTTTGCATCACCAGATGCCATACCCCTAGGTGTCAACTCTGGTCTGGTGGAGGAGAACCCATGGGGGTCCAGGAAAACAGCTGGCAGCCAGGCAAGTGCAAATACAAGACACCTCAAAAAAATACTCAAAGCTTTTCAATAGCATTGTCAACTCATTGTAAGGCATACCTAAGTTGTTCTGATCGTGGTGATACATATTTGTCAAAACAACAAATGTTGTCATACTAATGCTTTGTATACAACCATTCAAGGTAACATTTGTTATTTACAGCAATATTACAGCTAATCTAGAAGAACCACAGTGTATGCCAATAATGCAAACTCTTGTTAACTTGTTTTACTTGTCATTAATGACAGACACATTACAGGTCATGCTCCGGAAGATGGAGAAATTGGAGGAAAACCAGCGAGAGGCTCTCCTATTCAGGCGATTACAGGGCAGACACACTGAAGAGGTGCAAGTGATGGACCTACAGGTGGCCCAAAGAGTAGGTGTTTGGAGATGCCATGAACTATGGCTTACACGCAGTGTTCAACGTTCAAATTGGTGCTGACAATAAATTCATGACTTCTAATTGCAGACGCTGTGATTAAGTGGAAGACGGGACTGGGAGAGAAGGCTGTGGAGCTCCTCATAGCAGAGACACTCAAACACGCCCTGGCATCCCATTCAAAATAAGCCAGGTGAATGAATCATGATTGCAGCTTCCATATCCAACCGTTCACATGGCTATGTGACAAATTATGCAATTATGTTGATAGGTCACTAACTTATTTTGTGCTTCATTGTCAGGGCCAACAGTCAGGACCTGTAGCGGAGACTGGAAGAAGATTTTAATTCACTGTTTGGCACTTTGTTTGAAATAAAATGACTGAATGTTACATGGAATTGCTGCCTCGTTTATGATTAGCTTGAGTTAGGCTACACATCACACACACATAGTCCTAAAGTTGGCTACCTTGTAGGCTAGCCTATTAAATACAAGAACAAGAAGCATTTTGGTCTGCATATGAACCGCCCCAATATAGCAGTAGAATTAAGAAATATAGGTTATTTAATTAACGTTGCAGTTACGGACTGGCGTCATGACGACGTCGCGGTTGCGGCCTGGCAACGTCACAAAATGACGTTGCCGTTACCTCAGGGCGTCTTTGACTTCTCACGTTGCCGTAACGTCGCCAAAGATGTTGCCGCAACGAATGTTTGGTCATCGAATGACGTTGCGGCAACGGAAGGGCAACGTAACTGTTAGCTGGGAGGCACTTTGCATTTCAATCTAACTAATTGTTATAAATGACAAATGGGTACATGTATATGGAGGACCAAACCTGCCATAATTAAAAATAAATGAATAAATAAATAAATGTATAAAAAAATGTACTTATACAAAAATACAAATATATATAAACTACAGAGCGTACAATTTCTGGGGAAATTGTAGGGTGTGCTTACTTGGATGCAGGTGGGTCCGTTCCCTTAAATGTTTCCATTCTAGTGATATTTTCAAGCATTTAGCCTACTCATATTGCATAATTCATTAAGATCCCTCTTTGAAACAAAAGAACCCCCTTTGAAACAAGCTACTGTAACAACGTTGTCACTGGCAATATTTCAGATGGAATCGCGATTCAAACAGTGCCGTCTGCTAACTGAAAATATGGGCCCCAAAACGCACATAAATGAGACATTAATTTAGGGGGAAATGGCTAATACAAAAGAAGTTTGATAGAGGAAAGCTGGCTGCTGATTGTTTGAAAGCGCCGGAAATGAGGACAGTACTACACACTGCCAGTGCCAGGGTGACCGAGTCTGACTCTGAAGGTGATGATACACGGGGCAACTTTTTGAGCAACATTGCTCAAAAAGTTGCCCCGTGTATCATCACCTTGAGGCTAACAACGTCAAACCAAGATGCGGTCTCACTCAAATTCCAAGTTTCACACAAATCACAAAAATATGCTGACCCGCTGGCTGTCTTCGCAATCGCCATATCTTAAGCTAAATTATTTGAGTGAGACACTCGATACACCGCGCCTCACTCAATACACACCATAGAAATATATCTATGGTGTGTAGCCTACTGTCTTGGATGCCACAGCTAAACTTTATGTCAAAAGAAACGTTGTAATTTCCGGCACTGATGTCAAACTTGTTTACGTTTTGGGGGGCATATTTTTGTATCCACCAACTGGGCTGTCTTCACAATAGTCATATCGTCATAACATTGCCCTCCTTCTATTTTTTTTGGTTTAGAATTGACCGAACTATCAAATTACGAAAATACTGACGCTTTCTAGCATGGCTGCCTCCTAAGACTAGGCGGTCTCACGGGCGACCCGCATTCGCTGAAATTGCAAAGTCACGACCTAAATAAAAAATTCTAGATATCAGTTCCACTCAAAATCGCTTTCTCAACAAAGCCAAATGGTTGGGATTTTTGGGGGGTGGTATTTTTCACTCATAATCTAAACTCCAATTTGCGTGCTATTACGAAAATACTTTCTAGCATGGCTGCCACCTAAGACTAGGCAGTCTCACGGGAACGTCTCTATCACTTTTTATCCATGTGTCGTTGCTAGCGTGTTCTGGAGTAGTGACGTAGGCTAGAATTTAGTACTCTTTGCCGACAAAAGACACATTTGCCACTAAAATGTTGTATCTTCCTAAACTGTGCAACGGAATGAAAATCTGAATACAAGCAACTCAATCTCTACCAAGACGAAACTTTTGACGTCGACGTTGTCTATGTAGCGCAAATATTGACCGAGTTTTAGGGGCGCAAAAAGAATAATAATAATATTATATATGTGAGATAACAAGGGTTGGCGCTTCATGCCGAAGCGCACACCCAATAAATTTATGAAATCATATTAATTACGTATTTATGTATTTACATGCCCATTTATTTCTGTATCTATTTATTTTTGTATTCATTTATTTCTAGTTCCTAACGGAAGAATGAAGTTATTTGAATTTGAATTTTTTGAATTCCTTCATTTATTTATGTATTTATTTATTTCTGTGTTCATTTATTTCTGTATTTCCTTGTCCTTAAGCTAATGAGGTAAGCTGTCAATCAATGTATGTCACGGTGTCACCTTAACCCCATTGGTTGATCGGTATCTTAGTGCGATTATGGACTTTCATACATGGGCCGCTATTTTAGTAAACAAATGACTGGACACACGCAACAGATTGCCAGAGATTTGGGAGTTTGGGAAAATATATATTTGCACAGTCGAATGGAGGCATCATTCTTGGCCCATTTTCTGGCATCTAGTACATTTAACGTTACAATATCTTAAAGTACGGAGATCTTTGATGCTAGCAATGAACAGTAGAAGCTAGAACGTAGCAAAAACAGTGTGCTACGAAGTGAGTGATGAACTGTTTATGTAATGTTTTAGTGTAGCTAATTTAGTGTACTATTTATATTTATTAAGAGACTAATGCCTACAAACAAGTTTGTAAGAGAAAATATGTATTTAATTCTTAACCCATAACTGTGGTCGCTTTGCACCAATAATCTGGGAGTTGGTACAGTAAGAAATTACATGATATTATACAGTGTCAAGGAACCAACAAAGACCAAAGTACAACATGGTTAATATATTCATAAAGTGAATGTCATTACAGCTTACTGTCTGTTTATGTGTATGTGTGTGTATGTGTGTGTGTCTATGGCCCTTGCAGTCTGGCATTGCTACTGAGGTTGACGTAAGCTGAAAAGGAGGCCCAGAGCCTTGGAGGTGGATGTCAGACCACTAGAGGAAGGAGCGCATGATGGGAGATCACTGGATGAAGGAGCGCTGGATGGGAGACCACTGGATGAAGGAGCACTGGATGGGAGACCACTGGATGAAGGAGCGCTGGATGGGCAACCACTGGATGAAGGAGAGCTGGAAGGGGGACCACTGGATGAGAGAGAGCTGGAAGGGGGACCACTGGATGAGAGATTTCCGGATGAGGGAAAATGTGATGGAGTTGACTGATTTATATTTAAACTACAGTATTTTTGTCACTATGCTTTTAATTCTGCATCACAACTCCCTATTTGGAGCATGCAATACATCCTCATGCATCACACCCAACCATTATGAAATGGTTGATGCTAGGTGCAAGCCCAAGACAGCGCAGTGTAGACAAAGGCGTTACCTTTGTTGTTTCACCTTTTACACTCTTGTCATAGCAGAGACTAAAATAACATGTACATATTTGAATAGTCATGTTGACTATTATGTAGTTGTACAGCAAGGTTAGCTAGCCAAAACTCCCAAATCTCTGGCAATCTGTTGCGTGTGTGCAGTCATTTGTTTACTAAAATAGCGGCCCATGTATGAAAGTCCATAATCGCACTAAGATACCGATCAACCAATGGGGTTAAGGTGACACCGTGACATACATTGATTGACAGCTTACCTCATTAGCTTAAGGACAAGGAAATACAGAAATAAATAAATACAGAAATAAATGAAGGAAGAAATAAATGAATACAAAAATAAATTAATACTGAAATAAATTAATACAAAACTATTTTTTATACATGTATTTATTTATTCATTTATTTTTAATTATGGCAGGTTTGGTCCTCATGACAATAGGTTAGTTAGTCTTCGTCAGATTTCTCTCATACATGAGTGGAAAGTGGAGTTTTGTAAAACTAAAAATTACATGTTGTTTTCTGAAGTATGGGAATTCCCATTTTATAGCATTATGTTTGGTTTAGGACCAGGATATATGATTACAGTTTACAGAACTCATGATAAATTGCATGGGCCAATTTAAAGCCAAGAGTGATGTTTTCATTTCCAATGTAAGCTGAGCTGTATTTTAAACACAGTATACAGCACAATGTGAAAACGTTTCCCCTAAAATGTGTTGTCAATCCAGTACATTTAGTGCTTGCCCAAAGTACATAGATGTAGGTAATTATGTAATGGACAGAGATGTAGTTAATTATGTAATCTCCATCAGAAGCTCCAGCACGAAAATAATCCACTACAGTTGGATATTACGCTTAAAGGTCAAACGAATGCAATGGGTGTTCATGGGGGGAGCAGTAAAAAAGATCACCTATGTGAAGGAGCTTTTACCACCCCAGGGGTCTCATTTATAAAACTGTGCGCAGGATTCTTACTAAAAGTGTACGTACGCCCAAAAGCCTAAAATGGCGTGCGCCAAAAAAAAATCTGATTCATAAAACCGTTCGTACGCACACTTGTAAGCAATGTTCCCTTTATAAATCACATACTACCCACAAGTGTGCGTACGTGAATTTCCATTTTACCCCGCCCCGAACACGCCCGTTTTTAACCATAAATGGTCAATGCAAAGCACCTCATGAATGCTAATCCAGCCCTTGCATGCGATTGTTCTCTACATTGAATCATGGCGTCAGGAGGGAAAAGAACGAAAGGCGCAACTTCTCAGAAACTGACATTGAAATAGCCTTCTTGTAGGCGAGGCGGAGGAGCGAAAGCCTATTTGGTGGCCACAGCAGCGGGATCACCAATAAATAGAAAAAGTAATGCTACATAACAATTTGAAAACAGTTATGAACAGTATTAAAGTTTGGACTGTAAACGAGGATGTGTAGCAATTGCACGGGAGCTTAACGGCTGTATTTCCAGTTTTTGGCATATAATAGGCTATATCATATATATGCACAGTAGTATTAAATACATATATTTAGTTGGCTACACTGTTTTGCAGTTATCTAAAGGTAGTCCTATGTGATGTTATCCTGTGTATTCCATGCAGTCGGGGCATCCCCCCCTCCTGCACTCCCGTAGTGGACAATCTGATAGTGAAACAACGCTGAATTTTGATTTAAAATTTGAGTTGGATTGTACAAGGTGTTTATGGAACAATTATCATTCAGAACAAGCACAAATAACACTGCTGGATTTAATCTTCATGATAATGATAAAACGGAGTGAAAAAAACGTGTGTGAGGAAAACAAAATATATAAATATTACGAGTAATCGTTCTTCCAACACTTAGTTTCTGCAGTCTGGCTACAGTACGGTCATCTGCGTCGCCAATTCCAACTGTTTCCAAAATGTGCGTAGGCGTACGGGAGGGTCAGAGTTTGCGTGGAAGACCGCACATTCTTCCGTCAAGTTTGTTTTTTATAAATCACAACCTTTGCGTGGAAAGTGGCGTACGCACATTTCAGCCCCGTTTTGTGCGTACGCAAGCTTTATAAATGAGACCCCAGGACCGGAGATTCTGGTGTTGTTTCAATCAGGGTTGATGTTGTAAACACGCACACACTCAAACACGCACGCACACACGCGCGCCAGGTCTATGCAAGGGAGCCAATGAAAGAGGAGCCATGGGACATTTGCATGCCTTTGTTTTAGCCAATGACTGTAAAGAGTGGGTCTGTTTAAATAGATAGCTAGCACAACATGCTAGCAGACAAACTTTGTAGCACAATGGCAATTGCGGCCGCAAGCAATAAAGCTTTTTAAAAGTTGTTCACCGACTGACTGTGCGATGCTTAATAGATGAATATTTCTGACACACGGATGTACAATGACAGTTATTTTGCTGCTGCTCAACAACAAAAAAGGTAGATAGATTTGTCGCTAGGTGGTAGATAAAAAATGTTGTCACTGGGGAAGGTGAAAAGTTGGCAAAACTGGTTAACCGAGAAACATTTGTATTGTCGGTTAACGGTGACACAATTAATTCTGAGCATCCCTAATGTATACGCATAATTTTGGTGTAATATGGCAACACTGTGGTCAAAAAGCAAAGACAGAAAGTACATGTATGAATAATGACTGGTAGTGTGTTAAATACATTCTTGTGTATATTGCTCTAGGTTTTATGTTGTTTTATTTTATATTTGTATTCAGCCTAGCCATATAACATTGTTATCAGTTAGGCCCTGTCATTCTGTGTGTGCATGTTGTTTCCCCTGGTCCTTTGTCTGTCTACCGCTCCTGCTCTCAGGTGCAGTACTCCGTTTGTGGGTGTGTCCCATTTCATCAATCGTGTGTCCAATTCGGGAGAGAACGGCTTGTGTAAATATAATTCAAAGAGAGCAAAGAAGCAGGGCCAAGTGGCTGATTGAGCCCTTGTTAAAGTCTCAATTAATCTGTTATGTGTGTGTTTTAAGTTGTCTTGTCCACCCTCCATCCCCCTGTCTTTGTTGGAGAAGGGCTAGGTAAGACACCCATGGATCTACACTGCATCACGTAGGTAACTAGCTATATACACCAGGTTAAAAGCAACAGGTGTTGGCAGTTTTGTGTATTTGGCAGGTTAGTGTTAATGTTTCCCGCAGGCAGGTTTGGAGTGTAGAGAAGGTAGGGCCCATTTTACTTTGTTATTTACTTTGAAAGACAGCTTGCACTACCCTTCTCCCCCCTTTTGGTGTTCCCTGCTATAATTTACTGCACTTATCCTGTTCTGGTATACCAGTTGTTCTTTGTAGTTCCCTTGTTGCACATTGTTATTACCTTGTTGTTGATGAATCACTCGGGTTTCATCACATTTTCATTCCCCGATACCATCTGGTTTGGAAAGTTCTGTTGCACCCACCAGTCACTGCTTCACAGATAAGAAGATGACAGTTTTGCGGAGAGACCTACCCGGATAAAGAGGGTCTTGTCTCCCAGTCTATACCGTCCCTCTGCCAGATACTCAATAGATACTCTGTTAGAGCAGTTACAAAGACGGTCATTGATGCCTTGCTCCTGGAACATAAAAGAAAATAACTTACAATGCATGACATGTTTTGGAAACATTTCAGTAGATAAGTATTTAGTATTGCTGATAGTGATGCATTTTAGTGACAATGACACTTGATTTTGCACACTCTATGGAATCTGTGAATTTCCCACGAGCAGCCAACAGCAAGCGTATCAAGCACGGGTGAGTGCTGTCCTAGTGGATACTGAGAGGAGGTACCTACCGCAGGTTGATATAGGCCACCATGTTGGCAGCACAGTGTAAAGGTTTTTACTGCTGGGATCGGCTCCTTTGTCATCAGCATAGTTTCCTCAAGCTCAATCTCCTTCTCAAATTTCACCAGCACAGGAGGCTCAACGCCATACCTATTAGAAAGACATAGAACATTGATTTAACATAGAGGTGTGACCATGCTCCTGCTCCAGGGTAGAGCAGCAATCTAATGCGTATTGCTCAATTTGACAATCTATGTATGTAAGGCGGATTAGTTTATACTAGGGCTGTCAAAGTTAACGCTTAATAACGCGTTAACGCAATCACACTGAATCTCAAAATTGTGCCGTTAACGGTGGTTTCTTTTTGACCCTGGTAATCACCTGTCGTCACATGACTTTGACTGCCGACGGTAGCTGAATGGTGGAGAGAGGGCTTTTAGATGGGAAGTTCCATTTCAAAAAGTTGCGAGACGGCTCGGTTGAAAATACTAACCGTGCGTGTCCACTACAGCGGAGCAGCGGCTTCCAATTCATTTTCAATGAAATCGGGTGTTGACGCTCGCGTATGGCATTGTGGGAAGGCGAGCGGGGCGGAGCGTTGCAAGATGGACTTTCTCAACTTTATGTAAAGGAGCAGCGTGAAAACGCTAGCGGAGCGGGTGTCTGCACACCCAGTTATGTTCAGAACAATATTACGTAATGTGACGACGAGCCGAGTTTAAAGATTACATTAAAAGCGGTAGCAGCAGCAGCATTCCCTCCGGTAATATATGGCAGACAACATTCGCAAAAGAAACGAGCAGCTGACTGGGTTCAACAAAATAGAAACGGTATTGTTCAATATTAAGGTCAATCTGTGGTTGCTTAAGTATCTGAAGTACAGTACCAGTCAAAAGTTTGGACATATTTTCACATTGTTTGAGTGAGATTTTAATATTATGGAGCAGGATATTGTAGTAGGCTATGAGACAACATGTCTTAAATGTATTTTATATTCCAGAAAAAGTCTAATTTTGTGGATGTTTATTATACAGCAGTATAGTTTGTGAGCAGTGTTGGTCAAGTTACTTGGAAAAAGTAATTAGTTACTGATTACTTCTCCAAGAAAATAATCCAGTTACTTTACTGACTACTTATTTTCTACTTATTTTATTTTAATTAAAGTAATTAGTTACTGTACTTAGTTACTTTTCAAAAACAACATGATGCACAACCTGAACACGCTATAAAGCAATAGACCTTTCAGCCTATTTATATTCTTTCTGCATATTCCATCATATCAAATTGAATCAAAGGAAACTGTCTCTTTTTCAGAACTTGTTTCATTAGTTTCAATCTTTTAACTTTATGCACATATACAGGTGCTTGTCATATTATTAGAATATCATCAAAAAGTTGATTTATTTCACTAATTCCATTCAAAAAGTGAAAAGTGTATATGATATTCATTCATTATACACAGACCGATATATTCAAATGTTTCTTTTTTTAAATTTTGATGATTATAACTGACAACTAAGGAAAATTCCATCCCCCCCCATCTTCCTCTTCACAATACCCCATAGATTTTCGATGGTTTGAAGGTCAGGCGAGTTTGCTGGCCAATTAAGAACAGGGATACCATGGTCCTTAAACCAGGTTGGCACTGTGTGCAGGTGCCAAGTCCTGTTGGACATTGAAATCTGTATTATAAATTGAGAATATTCAAATTATATGACAAGCACCTGTATATATGAAATAGCACACGAAATGGCAGGACAGACCCTTTGCATTTTAGGGGAGAGGGTACACATTATATAATAAAATCACGGTTTAGTAACGCAGCCTGCTTGCGGGAAAGTAACAATAATCTAAATACTGTTTTTGCAATTGTAATCCCTTACTTTACTCGTTACTTGAAAAAAGTAATTACGGATTACAGTAACGCGTTACTGCCCATCACTGTGATGGTGTGGCGTGAATAAAACTCCTTCACAATTTAAGTTGTGTTCCATCTGAACTTGTTATATGGACATTATCATCCATTTAGGCCTATTTGAAGTTTTTAAGTACACCCAAAAAGTGTATTATTCCAAAAAGAAAATAATTTATTGGATTTTTGTTTTACAGATTAAATAGATAATTTTGCGATTAATCATATGAAATAATGCGATTGATCGCGATTAAATATTTTAATCGCTTGACAGCCCTAGCTTATACACAAACTATAGTTTGCGATCTGTGGGTATTCTTCTATAGAGAAGGCGCTATTGAAATTGTATTAAACATTCAAGGGTCTGATAGATCCAGTTATCCTGGCAAAACAGTTATTGTTCTATATTTATTGACAGGGCACGGTCCAAGTATTGCATAAATTAGAGAAGTGTAGCCTATTAGTTTGGTACGGCTACGATCTCGGCTTGCTGTCCCGTTTATCCTGCTCTCAAATGTTTGCTCCGTGAATAATAAATTGGACTGTGGCTTGTGTGTTTACATCAACACAAAATGGTCCAAAAACGATATGCTAGTTTCTAACTAGGCAACTGCTCATTGCTGGTGGAGTTTATGACTGTCGTGTTCTCACTTGTAGATCTCTTGGTCCGGACCAAAAAATAAATCATAGCCTATAGTCTTGGTTTGCTAACCGAGCAATCGCATCATAGTTTGTTTTTCAGCCTATTTATTCTATTTAGTCCGTAGATTTTCTAAATGATATGTCAGGCTATTAATTTATCAAATGCAACTCTCGTTTTACATGCGCTACTGGCCTTGCGTAACCCGCCATCTACACTTGAAACTGGAGTCCCAATGTTACAGTAATAGGCTAGTCTATATAAAACCAAAATACACACTCAAACTGAATTATATTATTTCGGACATAGTATCCACTGCGTCTTGTCATTCCAAAAGTTGTTAAATTGAATAGGCTAAGCATCAACAGGCTAACATCAAGTCTATAGCCTAGAATTTCCAAACAATTTGCTCTAATTTGTATTCTGTATTCTGACAATAAATGAAGAACATTACATGTTTTGCCAGTTTAACTGGCATTAGACCATTGAATGTTTATGATGTCCTTGTGTGTTTGTTTATACTTTTGGCTGGGGACAACAACACCATCTTGTCAACCAACTATACAATGTTGATATGTCGGACTACTAGACCAACTGCAGTCTAGCCTAACCTGCAACGTGTTTGACATTCTTTAGCCCAGTGGTTCCCAAAGTGGGGGGCGCGGAGCCATTGCAGGGGGCGCGCGGATGGAATGAATGAATGAATCAATAAATTACACTACTAACATAAGACACGTTTTTGATGGGGCTCCCACGTAAACGCAAAGCAGAGGATGAAGCATCCCCAAATGTGCTTCCAAAGCAATTTCCTTTCAAGGCAAATACTAGAAAATATGATCACACATATCTCGTCTTTGGCTTCACCTGTAGCACTACAACGGGGTGGGTAGTGAGCAGACGCAAACGTAATTCGCGAGCGCAGAATTCCGACGAGCAGACCTGCGGAATTTCAAATACAAAGCATTGGTCGAAGGAAGTCTGTCAACCCTGAAACGGATACAGTAACGTTCACGTTTGACTACTGTAGCCAATATTAAAACGTTAGCCAAAAATGCAGAGCTTCAGCCCTGAAGAACTCACACGGAAACACTTATCAACCAAAATTACAGCAATAGACAGGGCCAGGGATTTTCCATCCGATATTTAAGAGGATGGATCGCTACTTTTTTAGCAAAGTCTGTCAACATTCAATCGACCATATTCTGAGTCTTTGGACGCTCCGACAAGGAATGCCAGCGGAATTCTGCAGATTTTTAGTCTGAATAATCACAGAAAATGTGAAAGAAATCCGCAGATTTTTGGGGGGATTGGTAATGAGGAGAGACCTCAGTGTGAAGTGCTAGCTTGTGACAGCTTGAAGCCGAACAGGCTAAAACGCCACTTGGAGACAAAACAACGGGAGGGGGGGAAGTCTGAATCACTGCTTTAGTCAATAAATTACATTTTGCTGAATGATTGAAGGGCTAGACAACAAACGCTCCAATGAAATAATTACCGACTAACAGCACGGAAATAAATGGCCGTCTGGGGGGCGGTGCCTGTCCAGTACCCTTATCGGTTGAGCGTCATATTGCATCGCTTCTCTCCTCTTTATGGTTCACCCGGGCACTTCGTCTCCTCGGGGAGTGGCACTCTTCAGACGGTAGTGATCGGTGAGTCCATCACTCATAACCGAGTTTTGTAACGATAATCCGATGCGTTCGGTAAACATGTCATCTAGTCAGATGGCGCCGACGATGGCTGCCTCGGTGGTTCGGTGCGCTGTGTTTTGTCTTGTTTTGTCTGTTAATTCAGTGTTCTGCCAAGATATCCGGGGTTCTCTAACAAGAGAAACATTGCTAAACATTAGGACTACAACTCCTGTGGATTTAATTCCAACTTTTCTGCTTCCAGCGGCAGAATTAGTGGGAATTATAGTCAAGGCCACCCTTGGCTTTGTGCTAGCAGCGAAGCATCGTAGGAGAGGTAAGCGTGCCGGAGCCCTGGTGCGACTCCGTAGACCCTGGAGCCCGCACAGCGTTACCGGGGAGATTTCTCTCCAACGTGCGTTCGCTGAGCAACAAACTGGACGAACTTCAGCTACTGGGGTGGAAAAACAGAGACTTTCATTCATCTTCCGTTTTGTGCTTCACGGAGACATGGCTGAGTGAACTGATCCCGGACTCTGCGCTACAGCTAGCAGGTTTCAAACTGCTGAGAGCGGATCGTGACTCCCTGCTCTCGGGCAAAACGAAAGGCGGTGGTATCTGTTTTTTTATTAACAGTGGCTGGTGTGAAGATGTGACAGTGATCCTGCAGCACTGTTCTCCTGATCTGGAATCATTTTTTATAAACTGTAAACCTTTTTACTCGCCACGTGAGTTTGCTTCATTCATACTGGTCGGCGTTTACATGCCGCCTCAGGCTAGCGCCATTGAGGCTCAACGTGTGCTCGCTGGCCAGATATTGTGTGTGGAGCATGAAAATCCGGTTTACTTGGTTATTGTGCTAGGCGACTTTAACAAAGGCAATCTCACTCAAGAACTCCCCAAATACAGACAATTCATCAAATGTCCTACCAGAGAAGAGAACACTTTGGATCACTGCTACTCTACAATCAGTAAAGCATACCATGCGGTCCCCCGTGCAGCACTGGGTCACTCAGACCACGTCATGGTCCACCTGATTCCTGCATACAGGCAGAAGCTAAAGCGCTGTAAGCCTGTTGTGAGGACATCGAAACAGTGGACCAGTGAGGCTATGGAGGATCTGCGGGCGTGCTTGGACTGTACTGACTGGGATATGTTCATGACTGCCTCCAATAGTCTGGATGAGCTCACAGAGGCTGTGACATCATACATCAGCTTCTGTGAGGACTGCTGTATACCAACACACACCAGGGTGAGCTACAACAACGACAAACCCTGGTTCACAGCTAAACTCAGAAGGCTAAGGCTGGACAAAGAGGACGCTTTTAGGAGTGGGGACAAGGACAGATTCAAGGAGTCGAAGAACAGGTTTAGCAAGGCTGTGAGGGAGGCTAAACGACTGTACTCAGAGAGGCTGAAGCGTCAGTTCTCTGCTAACGACTCTGCTTCTGTCTGGAGAGGGCTCATGCAGATCACCAACTACAAGCCCAGAGCCCCCCACTCCACTAACGACTCACGCCTGGCCAACGACCTGAACGAGTTCTACTGTCGCTTTGAAAGACAATTGGAATCCCCTGAACTATCCCCTTCCCACCAACTCTGTGACGTCACTCTCCATTCAGGAAGGTGAAGTAAACAGACTTTTCAAGAGGCAGAACCCACGCAAAGCAGCTGGGCCGGACGCTGTCTCCCCTGCCACCCTTAAGAACTGTGCTGACCAGCTGTCTCCGGTGTTCACCTACATCTTTAACACCTCCCTGGAGACATGCCATGTGCCAGCCTGTCTCAAGGCCTCCACCATCATCCCTGTGCCCAAAAAGCCCAGGCCAACTGGACATAATGACTACAGACCCGTCGCCCTGACCTCTGTGGTAATTAAATCTTTTGAGCGCCTGGTGCTGGCACACCTCAAATCAATCACAGACCCTCTTCTGGACCCCATGCAGTTTGCCTACAGAGCCAACAGGTCTGTGGACGATGCAGTTAACATGGCCCTCCACTTCACCCTACAGCACCTGGACTCCCCAGCATCCTACGCCAGGATCCTGTTTGTGGACTTCAGCTCTGCCTTCAATACCATCATCCCCGCCCTGCTTCAGGACAAGCTCTCCCAGCTAAACGTGCCTGATTCCACCTGCTGGTGGATCACAGACTTCCTGTCTGACAGGAAGCAGTGCGTTAAGTTGGGAACACAAGTCTCTGACTCCCGGTCCATCAGCACCGGATCTCCTCAGGGCTGCGTCCTTTCTCCTCTGCTCTTCTCCCTGTATACGAACAGCTGCACCTCCAGTCATCCATCCGTCAAACTCCTGAAGTTTGCGGACGACACCACCCTTATTGGGCTCATCTCTGGTGGAGACGAGTCTGATTATAGGTGGAAAGCGGCCAACCTGGTGACCTGGTGCAGCCAGAACAACTTGGAGCTCAATGCTCTTAAGACAGTGGAGATGGTTGTGGACTTGAGGAAGAATACAGCCCCACTCACCCCCATCACCCTGGGTGACTCCCCAGTCAACACTGTGGAGTCCTTCCGCTTCCTGGGCACTATCCTCTCCCAGGACCTCAAGTGGGAACTGAACATCAGCTCCCTCACAAAGAAAGCACAACAGAGGATGTACTTCCTTCGGCAGCTGAAGAAATTCAACCCGCCAAAGACAATGATGGTGCACTTCTACACAGCCATCATTGAGTCCATCCTCACCTCCTCCATCACCATCTGGTACGCTGCTGCCACTGCCAAGGACAAGAGCAGACTGCAGTGTATCATCCGCACTGCGGAGAAGGTGATTGGCTGCAATCTGCCTACCCTCGAGGACTTGCACACCTCGAGGACCCTGAGGCGAGCGAGGAAGATTGTTGCCGACTCCTCCCACCCCGGACACTCCCTGTTTCAGTCACTCCCCTCCGGCAGAAGGCTGCGGTCCATCAGGACCAACACCTCTCGCCACAAAAACAGTTTCTTCCCTTCTGCTGTTGGCCTCTTCAACAAGGCCAAGGGTTCACACTGACTTAATGACTTTACTTTAACGACTCTAATATTCTGCACTACATTACTGCATCTTGTACATTTGTATTTTTTGTCATATTTGTATTTTTTGTATTTTTATATTGTAAATTAGGCAACTTATATTTTATTGTATATTTTATTTTAATTATAATTCCACTTTAGTATAGATAGTATAGTTATATAGTATAGATATTTAGTATAGATAGTCCACATATTTAAATTTAAGGTTACTATATGTTTATTGTATGCACCTTCCTGCCAAAGCAAATTCCTTGTCTGTGCAAACTTTCATGGCGAATAAATCCCTTTCTGATTCTGATTTTGAGACCAAATTTGAAATGGCCGACTTCCAAAATGGCTGACGTGGGAAAGCGTAATATTTTACGACTTTGCGTGCCGCAAAGAATCAGAAGAGTCCGATCTTGGGATTTTGGGTCAAACCAGAGAATTTATAATCTAAGAGAACTCCCACTCTCGGGATACTTCCGGGTTCTGAACTGGTTGCAGTTCCACACTAATTCCATATGATGGCGCTAACCGTCGAGTGCAGAATGAATAGAGGTCTATGGAGCTATACCCCTAAAAATCCACTTTTCTCAGGATATAATTAGTTTTCTAGTAATTTTAATTTTGAATTTGAAAGGGGAGGCAAAAAAAATACTAACTGCTGGGTGTTGGATTTTTTTAAAGTCGTATTTTTGGTCTAAAAAGACAATGTCAGAGACGTCATACACATTGTACGACCAGAGATACCGTATTACGGCAAGCTCCGGTCACTTTCTTTTCTCTCTCGAGGCATCGACAACACAGCTGACAGGTTAGGCTCCCCCTGTCAATACACATGCTAGAAAGAGTTTTGGCTTGCTAATGTTGTTTCTAATGTTGCTAATGCTCTGACATTATGATTCCACTTCGGATGCCATCAAGCGGGATCTCTGGTCGTAGTCAGTCCATCACTAACCAATCAGCAAGAATGCTAGCGTGTTATGGGCAACAATGACTCACCTTGTAAGAAATCGAAAGGACATAAGTACTCGTTCATCCAATTTTAGACCTATAATCCATGTTGAACATGCAAAAACTACAATAAAATCTGAGATTTCTCAACGATAATCAGGTGAAAGAGACAAATTTAGCCGTTTAGCTCCATAGACTCCCATTAATTCTGCACTCGACCGCGATCACTCCCAGTGGAACTCTGGTGGAACTGCAACAAAATTCGGTACAATGGGGCTTAAAGAGGAGTGGCAAGGCTCTCCTTAAACAGGCTCTGGTCAAACCGTTCAGAATTTATGATGCAAGAAATCCGATGCACCGGCTATATGTAGCAGCGTTATATCTACAAAGCACAATAAATCAGACTCTTTTTTAATCTATGGAAGTTTATTAGACTCTTTATTCAAATGAAAATGCATTTGTCAAATGGCAATTCAATGCGCAAAGTGGCAATGCAATCCGCAATTCAAATGTAAGCAGTTGTCAAATGGCAATTCAATATGCAAATGACAATGCAATCCGCAATTCAGTTTGTACATTTTGAATAACATTTTGAATGAACGCTTATTGCATTGCATTTCATATTGACAAGGTTTTTTCGACTCTTTATTCAAATGGCAATTCAATGTGGTAGCTAAACAGCGCCCCTGTTGGACAGAATTCTCACTCCCTCGCATAATTCCACTCCCCTACGTGTGAACGTGCACTGCCTTCCTAGCATATTGCTGTGTAGATTGGCGAACCGAGGCGATTTAAGTGTTGAGCCTATAGTTCCCTCGTTTTAGGCTTTGAGGAAACTGTCAGTAGGCTATTTAATTTATGTTTCATTAAAATATAAGTTATGTAGCGCTGCACTTGAGAGCCTATATGATTTCTATGTCGTGCTACATGTAAAATCAGAATGATTGTCTAACGAAAATAGACGTAATGTTGAGCTGCACTTGCACCTTGTATGCATTGGAGTAGGCTACTGGGTAGTTCTCTTTATCTCACACGCTACCGCACCTATTTAACAATCCTAAAAACCAACTGCTACTTGAATCAACTATTTAATGATGCAGCATTTCAGTATTTCTTTTTAACTGACTGGGAGAGTAGGATTTTGGCAACACATCAGAATCAGAAAGGCTTTTAATCGCCATGAAAGTTTGCACAGACAAGGAGTTTACTTTGGCAGGAAGGTGCATACATTAAACATAGGAACCTTAAAACTGAAATATGTGGTCTTACTATACAAAAGGTACAAAGTCTAGCTAATACTAAGGGGATTTAGAATAAATATAAAATATAAAGTAGCCATAATTTACAACATAAAAATACAAAAAATACAAATAGTACAAAAGATACAAATAGTGTAATATAGTGCAAATTGCAATGTGGCAAGGTGTCATTGTGCAGATTGTGATTAAAGTAATTAAAGTCAGTGTGAGCCCTTGGCCTTGTTGAAGAGGCCAACAGCGGATGGGAAGAAATTGTTTTTGTAGAATGTGGTATTGGTCCTGATGGACCGCAGCCTTCTGCCGGAGGGGAGTGGCTGAAACAGAGTCCAGGGTTGGAGGAGTCGGCCATAATCTTCCTCGCTCGCCCTCAGGGTCCTTGAGGTGTGCAGGTCCTCGAGGGTAGGCAGATTGCAGCTGATCAGCTTCTCAGCAGTGCGGATGATACGCTGCAGTCTGCTCTTAGTTCGATTAGCGTTCCAGTCTATCAATTAACACTGTCACATGATCCCGTGCCTTTAAATACGATCCTCTCCCTGTGTAGTTTGTCCATGCTATCAAGTGCGCGATTCCGTTGTGTTCGTGCTGGCTGGATCTTTCGTCGTTCTGTGTCGCTGTTGCTCCGTGGCTTGCTTGCTGTTTTGGGGCGATGTCGGACTCGGCGCTGGACTTCTCGGCGCCCGGGTCGGGGTTCCCCGCTCCGGGAAGTCGCGTGTAGGCGTGCGGCTGCTCCCCCTGGCCTCCGCTGTGGCGGATTCGTCGCTGTTGGGCTTGGTCCCTTTCATGTCTTCGCGATTGTGGTCTCACGTGTGCGGGGCGGGTACAGTATTATAACCCTGTTCGTTCTGTTACTGCTGTTCTCACGTTTTCTCTGTACGATTATTGTCCGTGCTGTTTTCTGTCGCCGCCGATGGGGATGCGGAGCTCAAGTAGGCTGCTTAAGTAGCTATCCCCCTGGGGATTTTTGGCTAGCGGCACGGCAGCTGGGTTAGCTTGCTCGTTGCACGATTTGCCGGGTTCGGCCCCTCCATGATTGATTTTACCGATGGTCGCATTTTTCTGTCAATGATCGCTTCGGCACACGCTGATTTGGCTTTCCCCCCCCTATGTCTGTCACTCAATTACGTTTTTGGGGCGTGTTTCAGTGGCAGTTGGTTGGCTACTACTGTTATAATTAGTAGAACAGGTAACCGGTCGGTATCCAGGCCCTTTTAGGAAACGGTGCTACTACGCCGCCGTGCAGGTTGTGGTGTGCGCCCCTACCCAATTGGGCGCCACAGTACATGTCAGGCGTTCGTCCTTTACTGCTGCCGTCATCGATACTCTCGGTGTGCATTTGCAAATAACTGGTGGTGGTGGCAATGTTGTGTCGTGTAAACTGCTTCTTCTGTCTGCAGGCATCAATGCCCTCTCCGTTGTTGGTGTATACCAGGCTTTCCGGTGCATGCATAACACCATTCAAAGGGAATCGGTCTTCCAGCATCGCAGGTTGTCATAATACATTCAGGACAGCGTCCTCTAGCCTAGGCTGGCTATTGCGTATACAACCATTAGGCTACACGTATTCATGTGGGGTTTCGGTCCGCGGCCTTGCAGGCCTTGCATTTCAGGACAGCGTCCTGTCTAGCCTAGCTGGCTATAGCGCACATACTATTAGGCACGTAATCAGGGCGTCGATCCTATAACGCATGTCACACATCATACATGGGGGCGTGGGTCCCTTGGCCTTTGCACATTCAGGGCTTTGCTAGCCCCGGCCTTGACTGGCTATTGCACTTCAGGACAGCGTCCTCTAGCCTAGGCTGGCTATTGCGTACATACCCATTAGACTAGCTTTACATGTGTTCATGTGGCCTTGCTGGCCTTGCATTTCAGGACAGCGTCCTGTCTAGCCTAGCTGGCTATAGCGCACATACTATCAGGCACGTAATCAGGGCGTCGGTCCTATAACGCATGTCACACATCATACATGGGGGCGTGGGTCCCCTGGCCTTTGCTGGCTATTGCACATTCAGGGCTTTGCTAGCCCCGGCCTTGACTGGCTATTGCACTTCAGGACAGCGTCCTCTAGCCTAGGCTGGCTATTGCGTACATACCCATTAGGCTAGCGTTTCATGTGTTCATGGGGGTTTCTGTATGTGGCCTTGCTGGCCTTGCATTTCAGGACGGCGTCCTGTCTAGCCTAGCTGGCTATAGCGCACATTACCATCTGGCACGTAATAAGGACATCTATCCTCCATAGCTAACGCATTCAACACATCGTACATGGGGGCGTGGGTCCCTTGGCCTTTGCTGGCTATTGCACATTCAGGGCTTTGCTAGCCCCGGCCTTGACCGGCTATTGCACTTCAGGACAGCGTCCTCTAGCCTAGGTGGCTATTGCGTACATACCCATTAGGCTACACGTTGGCGTCGGTCCTCTGCCGGCGGGCTATCGCATTTCAGGGCGTCCGCCTTCTAGCCTTGGCTGGCTACTGCATACATCACTTGCATTGCTATCGTCTGGCTTCGTGGGTAGCTATAGGATCTGTCCGTGCCTTGCCATCTCCTGCATGATCCGGCCCGGGTATGTATGTTATTGGTCATTCTGTTACAGGCTACTATCGTACTTATTATGGTCGTACCGATTGGTGCTGAGCACCATTTCGGTCGGCATTTCCTTTTCTGTGTTTGTGTTGCTTATTCCTCAGCGTTTCATGGTTCCATCCTGTTGGTGAGTATGTTTTAATTGACTTTATTTGTAGCTACCACTTTTGGGGATTCTTCTTCGGTTGTTGGGCAGGCGCCCTTTGATCAGAAATTCCCTATGGGGTCTAAGCTCCAAACACTTGTAGTACATTTATCATTATGTAAATAAACATCACTTTACTCATCCAGGTCTCTCCTGATTGAAATGAAGCACAGCGCAAGTTCAGTCAGGCAAGACCGATCCCTGCACTCGGGCATACTCGGTTATGTACTACTCTCTCCCCCCGCTAAGAACGCTCTACAGTTCGATTAGCGTTCCAGTCTATCAATTAACACTGTCACATGATCCCGTGCCTTTAAATACGATCCTCTCCCTGTGTAGTTTGTCCATGCTATCAAGTGCGCGACCCTCCACCTCCCCGTCGCCACCCGGTTCCTCGTCTCTGCTCTTCGACTCGTTGGTAGTCGGCTGCGCCACCGCCACCAGTGTCTGGACTCCGTGGGGGATTCTTCTTCGGTTGTTGGGCAGGCGCCCTTTGATCAGAAATTCCCTATGGGGTCTAAGCTCCAAACACTTGTAGTACATTTATCATTATGTAAATAAACATCACTTTACTCATCCAGGTCTCTCCTGATTGAAATGCAGCCCGAACAATCATTTGGTCCAGCCCGCCATGGCATTGCAGTGCAGGCACCATATTATTAGGTGCATTATTCGTTGGCAGCAGCACTATTTTAATATGTGGAAGAGGACAGTGGAGGCGCTCAGCGTCGGGTTCTTGCAAATCAAGCCCCAATACGTTGTTGGTTTGGGCTAAACCCAGAATGTTTACAACGTCTGGCTCCGCGCCTGATTAACACTCGGATCGATAAGCAGTCTCTAAAATGGTAGCAATATCAAAACATATACGATCCCTTTCCGTAATCATCATAATAACCCCCCAGAAATGTTCACTGCACACCCAGTCAAAGCAGGCTGCCCTTCCAGCTAGCATCACAAACATCACCAAAGAGATCGAAGCAGTTTTTCCAATTCCATATTTCAGCTAAACACTACATGTAAATCGGCATTTGAATTCAAATGTGACAAGAAATGGGCAGTGTAGTCGCTGAAACGGGGGCTCTACTTTCAACGATGTCTAACTTACTCAAATCCAGTTCCCCAACTTTCTAAGCATTCCATTCTGATAGGCCTACTTACAGCTCAAGAATACATTTAATTTAGCTTATTGTTACGTTCACACACTCATGGGCATTCATTGCAGCCAGATGGTTAAGAGGTTTTAAAATGCTCATTTACTCATTTATACCTCTTGATATTTCATAAATGCTATTGTAAGCTATTTTATTGAGAGGGCTGTTATAATGTTAGGGAGGAATTAGAAAAGGTGGACTTTGATTGTGAAGGAGGAAGTCTTGTGCGAAGTGTGGCCGGTAGAGTCGTGGAGCCTAGTCTGTCCGTGTCTCAAATTATAAAAAATGATAAGCCTTCAAGAACGACTACAGTATTATGAATTCAATGATCATAACAGCCCCCGCAGCCATTTCTTAGGCCTACCTTATAATATGAATAAATGGTTTAGCTTACCATTTGCAAAATAGTTGCTATCAAAGTCACATAATATAATTTGTTTCACTCATGTGTAAATATGCTAAATGCATTTATTAATTATATTTATCCACTTTACAAAGCATATTTGCCTTTTACAATTACAATTATTGTTCCCACTATGTCATGACAAGAATTGTGCTGACCCCTAGTGGGGTCACATGGAATTGAAATGGGGTCGCCTGAAATAGTAAATGATCAATACAAAAACATATAAATAATTCAGGGCTGCCAACTCTCACGCATTGGCTGTGAGACACACGCATTTCAACCATTTCACACGCTCTCACGCCACACCTGGTATATCTCACGCTGAAGAGCACCCCGATAGCACCCCAAAAAACATTGCTCATTTATTAATATATTCAGTCCCGGAGTGGCCATCGGGAGAATCGAGAGAATTCACCGTGGGCCGCTCTGCCCGCTCATAAATTGGTCCAGCAGATCGCCTGCTTTCTCTTTCACACACTGAATAAAACGATATGTGTTAAGTTACTGTGTGACTGACTGATAAGTAAGCTAAGATAGGTTTTAATCTAAATAAGCGCATGATCAGACCGTGCATTAAAAAGTGCCGTTTTCAGTTGTCGCCCTCTCTTTCTCAAACACAAGTGCGTGTAAGGTTGTTGCCACAGAGACAACCCTAAACAATATTTTTTTGTTGTGGAGTTAGCAAGATTAAGCTGATGCGAAAATAATCAAATGGATGGGGAAAAGATGCCAGGAGGAACTGAAAAAGGCAGGTAAAAAAGAAAGATCCGTCACTTCATAAATCCAGGTTCCTGCAAGGGTGGGAACAATATTTCTCAAAAACCCTGAATCTTTCAGGGCCAAATCAAAGTTGGGTTATAATTTCCGGAGAATATTACAATACGAGTCCAACGAAATGTTTATATTAGCCTACAGAAAGATTTTGCACTGAAATGAATGCCAAAAGTTGCGCTCGCGCGCTATGCGCGCTCACATTCATGTGAAGTTCGGATTTCACCTCGCCTCAAAACCTTGGCTAGTTCTATAGGTTCTGGTTAAGCCCCGAATTTTCGATGTATGGCTCGGTCCCTGGTAGGGGATGGGCTGGCTTTCGCCATTACACTGCCAGGCTGAAAATGGGTCCCACTCCGGCCCAGATAGTATATAATATCAATAATATAGAATTGCGCAGCTCGCCCTGTCAATGATGGGGCTACCAGCTACCAAATCTCACGCCAAGGTTTTTTTTTAAGTTGGCACCCCTGCGAAAATGAATGTTTACTTGCAAAATAGTTTGTAATACTATTAGGCCTACTTGACACAGGCCAAAAAAGGTTGGGAACTACTGTTATAGACTATATATAATCTATACACATTTTACTGGACATATAATTTTTACGCTATATAGCCTTTGTCTGAATGACAGACTTGTGCAAGGGAACCCTTGCAACATCTTCTGATAGAAAGGCGAATTGCAGCCTTGAAAGGCAGAGGAAAAAATAGCTGAATGCGCAATTAAACTAAAACATGAGCAAAATAGCCTTAAATTCGCTTTGTGATAAAAAAAACTGCAAAGAAAATACTGGGTGAAAACGCATAATGAAAAGTCAAAAAACCAGGGTCCTGGAATTTGATAGAGTGTGAATATACAATCTATTTTCTCTTCACTGGGGTCAAATGATCCCTGCTCGGCACTTAATGTTAAAATAACTTACTTGGAAACAATGCGTCCTATCTCCAATAGACACAGACACACCTGGCGAGGCTCCTTATGCAGCACTGAGGGAAAACACAATAGGGAAATTGCTATGAATTAAATAGACATTTTATCATTTATAAAGTAGTCATGTTCCAAACCAAGCTGAACATGTCTTGCAAGCATTGACAATCTGTAACCTATCCTTCAGACTGTGACTGATTAGCACCCAAATCATCTCATATTGCTGCCTCTCCTCCAAGCTGACTCAACAAACAATCTTTCTGTAAATTCACCTGTGGATCAGACATACTATTTACAAAAAAAAAGTTTCATACATTCCAGAAAACTTGATTTGCCTCTAAGGAACTGTATCTAGAACACCCATTTTTGGGGTTAAACCCTTATGATTAATATTTATGCTAATATTCATTTTCGGGTACTTATTATACTTGTATTAGTATATTTTTAAGTCTGTAATTGTATTTTCATTTAAGTACAAATTAAGCTAAGTAATCAACTTTGCTACTTTTAAAACCACAATTCGTTACTGAGTAGCCTAGCCTACAATTTGAATTAATATTCAAACATTTGACCGGCATTTCAGTAGCCAATAAAGATATCCGATCATAAATAAACCAATTAAAACCTTGATATTTGGACCGAAAAAAAGTCCTGCTGCAGCAGGTTTTAGAAAGAGTTTATTGTAATAATAGCAGTTAATTTATGGACAAAACTGAAGGTTTGGACAAGCAAACCAACCACATGATGAAAATCTATGACAGCCACCATGAACTTATTGAAAATTAGAAATAACGACTGTGCCCATGGAGAAGTTATTCACGTAGGCCACAGAGAGGAATGGTGATTTCGGTTTACAAGAATTCAACCTCTAATCTCAAACACAAAAATAATTTGAAAGCAACTATTTTCTCTATGTATCTCCGATTGTATTAAACGTTTTTTTAGAAAATTCTTGAAAATATCACCAGCTAAAACGTAACTAGTACAATTATAACATTATATTATTACAAATATGGACTGCATAGTATCCCCCGTGGTACAGCCTTGGCTCCATCGTAATGGAATCGATTTGGCTCACAAAATGTAAAGCATATATATATGCATGTCCCACCTCCCGCAGGAATTCTTTAGCAACAAAATCTGAAAATAATATTTGCACCTGGAAGTCATGATTGCCAATGTCTGATTTTAGAACCATTCTGATATGTCCCCCCTCTCTGCTTCCACTGCCTCGGCTCCCTAGCCTTGCCAACAGGCCATGCCAATGGCTCAAATTGATAAGGCTCCAGACAGTCTCTACTGTGGCCATCAATGGATGGAGAGATAAGTGGGGAGAAATCCTCAACATTGTTAAATCAAATGCAGATGAAAGGTTATACAGACTCACTATAGCTCTCTATCATTTCCATTTAGAAAAAACTAGCTAGCATTAGTTATATTATTGGATTTGCCAAAGTGTCATCTCCACAGCATTTCAACTATCCCCACATGAATATTCATGAGCAAACACCCACAACATTTCACAACAATGCTTTATAGGAAGTGGCAGGATGAGGCTGAAACTGGGTTGTTGAGTTACACAATGCATATAAAGCTGTTGAAACTCACTCCAAAATGTTGAATCAGATTGATGTATTTACTAGGGGAGGATGGCATGAACGGTATATAAATATATTGGTATGAATTTGGCTTACGATATGCAGTGTTTCCCATACATTGATTTATTGATTCTTTTTTTGTTCGTGATGGCAGCAACGCGTCTCAAAAAAGTTGGGACAAGACCATGTTTACCACTCTGTAGCATCCCTTCTTCTTTTAATAACGGGCTGTATCTGTATGGGAACTGAGGAGACCAGTTGTGGGAGAGGAATGTTGTCCCTTTCGTGTCTGATTCAGTATTCTTGATATGCTCAACAGTCTTCGTCATATTTTTCGTTTCATGATCCACCAAACATATCAGAAATGTAGGCTTTTGAACTGAGTGCTAATAAAAAGCCGGTTAATCCCTCTCCTCTTTAGTCCGGAGGACGCAGCGTCCATGGTTTCCAAATAAAAGTTTTAATTTTAATTTGTCTGAACACAGAACAGTTTACCCACTTTGCCTCAGTCCATCTTAAATGAGCTTTAGCCTAGAGAAGATGGCAGTGTTTCTGGATCATGTTCACATGTGGGTTATTCTTTGCATGATAGAGCTTTAACCTGCATTTGTGGATGGCACGGCAAACTCTGTTCACAGACAATGAGTTCTGGAGGTGTTTGAGCCCATCCAATGACCCGCCCATGAACGTACTTGTGAAAGCTACATATTTGCTCCTCTTCTGTGGCAAAGCACTGGGAAAGTTGGAAAAATGTAATTTATGCGACACACCTGCCGTACTCCATCCAAATCCGTCCGAATGCGGTAGATTAGCCATTGCGGTGTAGATTGCCTTTTATTGAAACAAATGGACTAAACATTTTAAGAAAAACAAATATATATTGTGATATATACCGTTACCGTCCGTGCTTCCAAATTTTACCGTGAGATACATTTTAGGCCATACCGCCCAGCCTTAGTCTTTACCAAAAACAAGCTTTCTTCCCACCACTCCAAAAATGTAAATCCTTACCTAATCCCTCTGACTCAAACAGGTATGTCTCCTCCACACCTATGTGTCGGCACCAACCCAAAAAGTTGGCTGTGTTGTCTCGGGAAAAGAAGGATCCCGGTGAAGCATCCCTCTTACATACCACCTTCCTCGTAGGAAACACCTAAAGAGAGATTTAACAAAGGCACCACATGTAAGTCTACCAAGTCTCCATCAATACAATGACGAGGTTAGAAATGTCAATGGACATGACATTGTCATGACAGTGTTAACTCATATAAAACAATATTTAGTTTACTCCGTTTTAATGGTCACACTCCATGTTCTCCAGTACAACACACGCCATAACTACCTCCGGTCCCCTTCAAAGTAAAGGTATCAGAACCGGAAATACATAGTTAACAAACTCACTCTCTTTTTAAAGAAAATAAAAAAGTCAATCACATATTAAAGTGAGTATAACCTTAATATTCTTACAGTACCTCAGTGCCATTTAGGCAAGAACAACATTTCATAACAAAAGTGAACATATTGCAAATCATAGCCTGACGTGCTTAAAAATGTTCCGACCGTACTTTAGTGCAAATATATAACAGCTGTATAAACAAAATTTAATTTGTTTAGTTAAGCTTCCATTGTCCATCACTCAGTGCTATGAGTAACTGATGAGCTGACGCGCCCTTTTTAGTAAGACAGTCTGCAAGTTGGTCTTTTGTGGCTTTCCACAACACATGCTCAATCCTCTGCATTTGGACCAGTTCTTTGATGCTACTTATCTCCAGACAAAGTATTTTCTCAGAGACAGACTTAGTAGACTTACTCAACAAGTGAATGGTTGTCTGTCACACAGATTATAGGTGGTGCGCGTGCAGCGCCACCTGACGTCAGTTCAGAGAACAATGTAGCTAGAAAAATGGCGTTGTCTATTCCATCAGATATTGCCAATGTTTCTTGCAAGTGTACTTCGCACAACCCTCTTTAGTCTCTTTGATTGCCAAGAGAGTGGTGAAAATGTACCATCAGAACAATTAAATGTCCTCCTTGAGTACCTCCATCTGAAAGGTATTTTTCATATTCTATGATTCACTTTTGCTTAGTGCTGTGATATAGCCATCTAGCCAGTCCTCTCCACACACAGTGCGTGTGCATGCAGTGTCTATTATTGCAGAGCTAACATTTCTGTCCAAAATATTTCTGCATCTGTGGGTGACTCTTTTGTAAAGAGAGTGATGTTACTGTAGGGCTGTTTTGGCAGCCCCTTTGTCACTGGTTACCCAGACACTCGTCTGGGACAGTCGTTGATTTAGATGAACGCTAAAATGACAATCACAGCTGAATGACACACCTCTGGAGAGGTGGTCTCAACAATTGAAGAGGAAGATGAACAGAGGAAGACTCTGATTATCATTAAAAGTTGTGTTCTTGTAAATATAGTTCTAAACAGCTTTTAATGTCATGTTTGATATGATTTTGTTTCTTATTTTATGTATTACATTGTAGTCATAATTTTGATACTGTAACATGTACATTTACAGGGTTTACAGAGTTTGGGCTTGCAGGAGACCAACATGTGTTTAACATATTCCCTTGTCTAGCAAGGATACCACTTGGTCTACTGCAGCCTTGATTAACGATCCAATTTGAATTTGTATGCGTCAGACAACTTTGGTGTCCCATTATAGCCAGGTTAGGGTGTATATAGGGAGAAGTTTTTCCCAAATACTTTGAGTTCTGTTTAGGATACAGCTCCAGTGCGCTAGGCACGTAGTCTTGTCATGTTTGAGTTTTGTTTACGATACAGCTCCGGTGCATTTAGCCGGGTGGATACGGCTATTAACTACTTATAAACAGGGACTTTTGGCGTACGTTTTAACTTAAAGCCCATATAGCAGGTTAACCACCACTGTCGACAAATGGGTACATAAAGCACTCAAGATATGTATATTATTCAAGAAATCTCAAAATGGTGTCTCAAAATGGTGTTTAAGACCAGTTTTGTAAGTTTTTTTTGTTAGCATTAGCATATTAGCGCAATTCGGCGATGACGTCACGTTGGGGAGTCGTGGAGGAGAGTAGCCTCAGTCTAGTACTAGAACTATGGCAACTGACTGGGATGAGGAAGAGGTGGCAAGAACCACTAAAATGTACGATGGCCCGCAGCCGTATAATATCGAACCAAATAGACGAGAGGTCAAATGAGGAATTGCCTAGACCTGATGGCCGCCAAAGCCAATTAAATGGATGGTCCGAGGAGAATGAGTGGAGAGTTGGTGAAGTGTCCTGCTGAGTTAGCAACGGCAACGCAGCAAGGAGCGCTGGAGCTTGTCTACGGACAGCAGTGCATACAATAACGACAACAAAAATTACTGTCAGTGAATAGCACCGAGTGAAAGTCAACGTTTTCTTTATATCTACAGTAGTGACCGTTATCATGTCGTTGGTTCAGATAAGTAGCTCTTATCTAGATCTAGAAGGCATCATGCTAGCTATCGGCTAATTTACTAGTCCCACCTGTGAAATTCTCCCCAAGTCAATCCCTAATTAAATCTTTTCCCCGACGTTGTAAACACATTTCCGATTAGATATTCCACGTTTTGAGTTCCGTAATAGTCACGTTCTATCAGGAAAGGGGAAACTAAATCAAACACACACAGTTATGAAAGCCATTTGATGATCACTCGTGATCCAAACACTAGCCATGGCGCGCCATCTAGCTAGATATGACTAGCTTTTGGACATGTAGCTAGCTACTTAAGAACAATTTTGTTCTGGTTCATATTCATGAGTCACGAAATGTGCTTTTCTAATGTCATCGTATCTGAAAAGCTCCGTGTACCCCGTCCACACTACGCGTACCCGGCGTTTTCAAATGTCTCCGGCTGGGGGAGCGTATTCGAAAAGCTCCGTTTTCAGTGTCCGAATTCGCCGTATTAGTGTGGCTGGGAAGTGCAAACGGAGACATATGTATGCGTTTCTAAATTTACCCGGGTTAGTGTGGACGGGGCCTCAGACTTTTCTAATGTCACACTGATTATGACTGTAGTTAGGGGGTTCATGTTATGGGGCTAGCTAACGTGCACTGCAGCTTGTAAACATTAGCGTGAGGCTTACCGTTGCCAGCTCTCGCTTGCGGCGTGCGGCACCGAGCTTTTCAGTGCTCGGTCTCGGGCCAGGGCAGACAGAGAGTTTGTACACCCCCCACAAACACAGTAGTTTACAATTTTTCCTACCTATACATATGTCTATCTAGCTTTATCTATATATTTAGGCTAGTACTAGTAGCTATTTATTTATCTAGTGCTAGCTAGCTTGCTATGCTATCTGGCTGTCTGTCTGTCTATTTCTCTCTCTATATATATATCTATCTATGCTATCTATATATCTATCTCTTGATCTTTATATCTATGCTAATTATATATTCTATCTATGTATTTATCTATAAACTATCTACTGCTGAACACTCTTTCGTTAATCTCTCTCGTTGATTTCAATGGGGCTTTGGTCTATCGTCTCCCCAACGTGACGTGATACAATGCATTGTGGGGGAAAGAAGAATCATTGCAAAAAAGTACCGACTTTTTCGTATTATATTACGTTTTGTGACACCCAACAACATCAAATACAATAGATAAAAGTTAAAATGTTTATAACCAACATGTAAATACCGCAAATTCGTTGGAAAAATCAACCTGCTATATGGGCTTTAAGGCCTCTGAGTCACTTACAGTGTCGATTTACATGCTAGGTCGGTGGTTAATTGCATATTATAGTAGCGATAAACGGCTGTTTAGTGAACACGCATACTTTAGGGTCGATGCTCTGATCCAGCAGATGATTTTTACCTACGTCAGAGTTCCATGTCATTAACCGTTTGGCGCTCAGGGTTACAGGTAACGTACTTGTGCACATTCTTAAAATTGGAGTCAGATATTAACAAGTCATTATCTCCCTGAACACTTAACCAGATTTCAAGTGGTGTCTCCCGCGCCGTTGACGAACACCAGCGTCTCCGGCCTATACGATTCACCACCTACAATATTACACTCATCGATGTTGGTTTCAGTCTTGCGTTAATTTTACTTGCTCACTCTTGTGTGGGCAGTCCTTAGCCCAGTGGAATGTACTTTGGCAAATGTTACATTTTGATCTGCGTCCTAACGTTTTTGACTGTTCGCCTTTTGGCCATGACAATCTGCTCCTTTGGCGCCTCTGTTCAGTAGTGACATAGGCAATGTCTTGGTTCATTCCAATCGTTTGAGTAGACGTTTTCCCTCCAAAAATCCTTCTCAGGGCTGACTTAATCGAAGCAAATGTTAAATCCGTACATGCCGTCAGTGCTAACTGTCGATCTTTTCCTTGTACACATGCCGTGTGAAGCAACTTAAAAGCTAACACGGCATCGGCCAATTCCATGTTGTAGCCTACTTGCGCACCCTTAAGTAACATTGCTCAAAGTCAATGATGTAGTCAGTCATTGACACGTTACTGTCTCTCGTAATCCGATCAAAAATCCAATATGCTTCATACGTTATGTAGGCCTACTTTTCTTCTTTCAGAAACAGTTAATCAAGTGCAGTTAACAAAGTTGTCATACCAGCGTCTTTGTTCAGGTCATCGATAGGTACTTCCATAGCCGTTTCTCGCGCTCGCCCAGTTAGCACTAAAGCTACCGCAAGTGCCCGCTTCTTTTTGTTCAAGATCTGTAACTCGTGTCCACATTTCAACTTCATTTTTCCAGCTTTCATACAACCTTCCTTCGTCGAAGGTCGGCGGAATCTTGTAACTTGCGGCAGCCATCCTCTGCTACCAATGTTAACTCATATAAAACACAGTTTTTTGTTTACTCCGTTTTAATGGTCACACTCCATGTTCTCCAGTAGCCTACAACACACGCCGTAACTACCACACCAGACTGCTTTGTCTAGACTGAAGTAAAAAAACGGTTGCCTTCCAAGTTCCCCAGCAACGGCCGTACATTACACTTACATGTATTCATTTAGAAGAAGCAGTGTTTACTCCATGTAGATTTTTGTTCTTGAAATTTCGTCCGCCACGGTATCAGAAATAGGGCTGTAGGCCTACAAAAGGCCGTCTATCAGCAGTGATTGTTAGTGCATGCGCGAGCGGGCTTGAGAACTGTCGTATAACTTATGTTGTCAGTTCATTTAATCCTGTTATTGTATTAGTCTATTCTTGCACATATTAATTAAGTTAACTGGTGATTTTCGTTGTTTGTATTCTTCACCTGCTAGCTAGATTGCACGTGGCTGTTGATTCGATAGCGATTGCTGAACGCCCTTGCTCACGTTTGTATTTTAGGTACATCATTATGCTGAAGTAGTTACACTGCATTAAGATAATGTAATCAATAGTGGGTTTCTTTTTATTATTTGCTACAGAATGCTTAGCCTATATGTCAAGATTACATTAAGCAGACAGTGTACACGTGCTTTAGAGTGGCCTACCTTAATTAATAGGCTAGGCTACTGACCATTTACAATAAGTTGTTACGTCAATTATTAATTGGCAGCATTTATGCCATTTAGAACATACTTTATGAGTGGAAGGGGTGTGTTTAAGTAGCGTAACCTTATAGCTTTAGGGGAAAAGGGATGAAAACATGTGGAAATATAGCTGCAAGCAGCAATGAGGGGGCCAAGCATTTATATGACCCAGCAAACATTTTAAACATCCTTAGAACAGGGTTCCGAGTCTCTATACCAAGTTTGGTGTGAATCCATCTAAGATTTGCTGAGCTACGAGCCAACTTCCTGTTTGGTAGCTTAACTGCACATTTTGATTGGCTGTAACGAAAATCAAAAACCATGTTGGATAAATTTTGTGAGGCTTGGTCTGAAGATAATCTCTGCCAAATGTGTTGAAGATTTGACAACATGTGTAGGAGTAGTAGAGAAAAAACGTTATTTTCAGTAATTCAAAATGGCTGCCGCATCAATTCGGCTGTTATCAAAAATGATCATGGGGCACACATGGGATGTCCCAAGATATCATGAGACAAAGGAATCACTTAATAAAGGCAAACAAATCAACAGTTATGGGCCAAAACACAGTTTTGCTTCCTGCGGCCACGCCCAGTGATCACATGACACCAAATTACTTGGACGTCCTCAGAAGAGGGTTCCGAGTCATCACACCAAGTTTGGTGTTGATTTCTCAAGGATTTGCTGAGATATGAACCAAGTTCCTGTTTGGTTGCTTTGTGGTGGATTTGGATTGGCTGTACAGGAAAAACGGTTTTGAAAAACAATTTATAGTGAGGGTTGCTGTTACGATGATGTGTGCCAATTCTCGGGAAGGTGAGGAGAAGCGAAAAAAAGTTTGTTCTTTCAATTCAAAATGGCGGGAAATCTATATAACTGGAAATTAACGTCATAGGGTGTGTTGAACTCGTCTTGATCCAGGGAATCCAACGGTACCTCATTTTTGAAAATCGGCCATAAGGTTCAAAAGTTAGATGTGTAAACGCAAGTCCAACTTTGACCCGTAGGTGGCGCTAGAGCGCTCCAATGGGAGACATGAAACTGAGTGAAAAGAAAGAAGGGACTGTCGTTAATAAGTGGGCCAAATTTCACAACTTTGTCCCATACGGTTCTAGGGGCTGCCATTGACTCCAATGGGAGAAGATGTGTAATAATAATAATAAGAAAAGGTAGAAACACTTAAGAGGCTCCGCAGCTTCACTGCTTGGCCACCGAATATAGCTGCAAGCAGCAATGAGGTGGCCAAGCTGTCATATGACCGAGAAAACATCTTAAACATCCTTAGAACAGTGTTCCGAGTCCCAAGTTTGGTGTGAATCCATCAAAGATTTGCTGAGCTACGACCCAACTTCCCGTTTGATGGCTTAACTGCACATTTTGATTGGCTGTAACAGGCAAACGGTTTGGAAAATCTAAAAACCATGTGATGGGCTTTGTGAGGCTTGGTCTGAAGATAATCTCTGCTAAATTTGTTGAAGATTTGACAACATGTGTAGGAGTAGTAGAGAATTTTTTTTTCAGGAATTCAAAATGGCAGCCGCATCAATTCGGCTGTTATCAAAAATGATCATGGGTCACACATGGGATGTCCCAAGATATCATGAGACAAAGAAATAACTTAATATGGTTCTAGGGGCTGCCATTGACTCCAATGGGAGAAGATGTGTAATAATAATAAGAAAAGGTTGAAACACTTACGTGGCTCCGCAGCTTCGCTGCTTGGCCACCAATAATAATAATAGTAAAGAAAAGGTAGAAACACTTATGTGGCTTCGCCGCTTTGCGGCTTGGCCACCAAATATAGCTGCAAGCAGCAATGGCGGATTCCTCCTTCAAAATGGCAAAATGTAAAATTGACATAATATATTGGGATTAACTAGAAGACTTGAAATAGTTAAAAAAAAACTTTTACCTCTGACAGGAATAGAACCCACCACCCTTCGCACATCATTACTGGGTATTATCCTACTAAGCCATGCAAGGACTTATACATTTGTGTGTTTAGTTTTTGTATCAGACAAGAATACATTTCTCCGATGTCAATCATTGTCAGATTTGGTTGAAGTTCAAACAGCTGTAATTTAGTCCTATTTATATATGGGACATAAAAACGGGTCAACGAGATGACTGTGTTGCTGCTGTAAAGAATAGCTTACTCAAAGTGCTTTATAAAGGTTGTTTGGGGTGCCATAACTTGTCATGGAAGGGAATTTCCAATCATGCATAGCATCAGTGGCGATGTTTCCTGGCTTAGGTTACTGAAAAGAATGCGCGCAACAGGCAAGGGATCCACCTGAACAATCAATATACTTCAATCGAGCTAACTCAGTTGTGAATCTGACACTACCATGCGTAGACTACAAGTAGCTAGCTACTGTGGTGAACTTGGCTTGTTTTGCAGTGGTTAGCACAGTCTCGCTAAACAGATGATCAGAGTGTTGTAATGGGCTCAAATAAACACTCATTGCTAATGTTTTACAACCGGAGGATTGACCGGAAGACTACGAACCATTCTGTCAACAACAAAAAACAGCCTTTGACTGGTTTTGAACCTACAACCTTTCTTTTAGCAGCACAACATCTCATCCAATTGAGCCATTCCCAGATCTGGACTTTACAATGTTCAGTCATCAACTGGATAATAAAATAAGACGTTGCTCCAATGGCAAGCGTTGTCAGATTTGTTCCGAGCTCAAACAGTTGTAATTCAGTCATATTTTCACATATCAAGTTGAAACTTTGCAGGGTACTTCAGGGGGTGTCATATTAAAGCCTATTGGATTGAAAAACCATCATTCAAAATGACATTTGATTTAGTGACACAAACATATTGAGGCAATGTGGACATTTACTTAAATACACCCTTTTCAGCCATTTTGTATTTTATTCAACTGTCTTGAGTAACGTTTTCAAATACGTCAATGATACATATCTGTACAAAATTCCAAGTCAATTTGACCTTTTTTGTAGGAGGAGATCGGTTTTGAAGGTTTTCCCAAATTATCACTGTACAGGAAAATCCATCATGGTGGACCTTATGGGTCTTTGAGGCTTTTTTGTTCCTCATGAAAAATGAGGCATGCACACCAAATTTTAGAAGAATTGGAGCAATGAGGTGGAAATGCCATCACTCTGAAAAGTGTGTGGGCGTGGGCGTGGCCTGTGGCACCCCCTATGTTCTGATGTGGGACAGTCTGTGTTTGGGCAGTAGTTGTGGCATGTTGTATCAATGTGCCAAATTTCAAAACTTGACGAAGGAATCCTAATAAGAAAAGGTAGAAACACTTATGTGGCTTGGCCGCTTCGCAGCTTGGCCACCAATAAAAAGAAAAGGTAGAAACACTCAAGTGGCTCCGCAGCTTCGCTGCTTGGCCACCAATAATAATAGTAAAGAAAAGGTAGAAACACTTATGTGGCTTCGCCGCTTCGCGGCTTGGCCACCAATAATAAGAAAAGGTAGAAACACTTAAGTGGCTTCGCTGCTTGGCCACCAATAATAATAGTAAAGAAAAGGTAGAAACACTTAAGTGGCTCCGCAGCTTCGCTGCTTGGCCACCAATAATAATAGTAAAGAAAAGGTAGAAACACTTATGTGGCTTCGCCGCTTCGCGGCTTGGCCACCAATAATAAGAAAAGGTAGAAACACTTAAGTGGCTCCGCAGCTTCGCTGCTTGGCCACCAATAATAATAGTAAAGAAAAGGTAGAAACACTTAAGTGGACCCGCAGCTTCGATGCTTGGCAACCAATAATACATTAGCTGTTAGACAGTAGACTATTACATTAGCCTGCTCCGAAATATAGTGAACTTCATCTTGGCTGGGGGGGTTGTTGTTCGGACAGACCTGCCCACACTGCTAAAAGAAATCCTAAAGGAAACACAGACGCTTTTATCCAAAGCGAAATCCAAAATCCAAAAGTGCATAGGTCAATGATCATAAACAACGAGATAGCCCCAAAAACATGAAGCATACATTGTGAAAAGCAAATAAGTGCCAATGGGAAGAAACATAAGAGCATGTATTTAAATAAATTGCAATTAAACAACATGAACCTCAAAAGTGCAAGAGTGTACCTGTAGGAAAGCAAGCAACAATAATATAATTCACAGCGAGTACAAGTAGTTACATCAAACTAACATCTGATCCAACAAATCTTTCTAAGTACCGTTGTACGCCCTTTCTTCATGATGGAAGGAGCACCCGCCGCAATCTTGCTCTGCAGTACTCCAATCAACTGGCATAGCTTAACTCCATTATTAAGCTCCTCCATGAAATTCTCCGCTCTTACTTCCTCTCCTACATGGATGGGTGAAAGAGAAGAGTGCAAGTGAGGGAATGCGTTTCAATTCAGGTTTGAATGAGGTATGGGGGAGATAAGTGAACACAGACTGCAAATAGTAGATAGCCTCTCCCTTTTGACTGTACAGAAAGCTTATTTTGACAATAGATTATATTTTAAATAAAATGTTGGATCACTTCCTTGCCTTCCTACAGGTATAACAGGGGCGAATCTAGGTTCCCACTTTTGGGGGGGCTAAGCCCCTAGATAAAACCTATTATTTTTCCTGTGACCCAGCAAAATTAGGGGGGTCTGGGGCAGGGCCAGAGTGTGGCCACTTTTCAGCCCGGGAGTTTCAGGGCTTTCAGACATTGTAAAGATTTGGGGCTTAGAACCAACCTAGGACGTATGGATCTGATGTGATGGAAGATAGTGCTTCCACACTTAATGCGAGCTTGCAGAATTTTTTTTGAACGCTAAATAGTTTTTGGAGCTTTATGTAAAATAAACTGACGTTTTTCAATTGGTAAAACCTTGTCTAGTGATGCCATCACTCCGGCCCTGCTCCCATCCATCCTCCCTGACGCGTATTGTTACGGTTGGGCCGCCCGGCCCAGCTATCGGTAGCCTATCTGACAAAACCTTTGGGAAAAGACGGGCTATGGACCCAACCAACTCTATTTGGGAGGGGATAACTCCCTCACATGGTACAACCCATGCAGAGGCTGCAGTGTCAGAATGCAGAACGTGCACTAGAGCACTTACGCAGGCATCAGACAGCTTTTTCGAACTAGCGTCCGTGGAGAAGGGAACTTCTGATAAGGTGGGCCGACTGCTTGCCTTTACGTGATTCGTCAAGATCTGAGTTAAGTCACTTAGTGCTAGTGCCCTCTGGGTAGTGTAGTTTATGTAACATTAGGGTCATTACCAATCTCTCTGACACTAACCCTTTCTCTGTCAGTGGTAGAGTACCGGGCCGGCTACATGCGCAAAGTAGAGGTAAGCAAGAAACTTTGACATTAACTTTTTTGCTTACAGACACTGAAGCTAGCTAGTTTGTGTTATGTGTGGCCATGTCGTAGCAGCTTGTTAAAGCTTTCGATCACGGGAGTGCAAGCGCAAGCAATAGGCCTAACACAAAAGGACCAGAATACAACACTGTATGCAGGTAGTGCTCTTGGGAGTCGAAGTGTTGTAGCCGTTTTGGACATTTTTGTCCCGACTGTAGAATTTGCACTTGCCTTGGATTACTCTGGTTGTGTTACATGTGTTATGTGATTGTTGTTTCTATATTAGCATATTTGATTTAACCATAGGATAATTGATTAATTGGGCATTACCTTGAACGTCATAATTGTTATAAGCATCACCTGGACGGGTCATTAGGAGATGACTTGGTAGACAAATGTTGGGTCTAGTGTTGCGTAACAGATACGTTTTTTTTTACCACTTTTCGGTACCATCTTAACCTATTTCAGTTAACTATCTTTAATGTTGCTTTTTTGTATGAATTTACAACTCGTTTATGTTCACCTTTTTGGAGCCAAATAAATGGATTATATTCTTTCAAAATTGGAGTATCAAAAGTACGTAATCCACTACCTGCTCACCAGACCCACGGCCTTGACTGGATCTTGGAGTTTGAAAATGAGAAACCTTAGAAAGGCTGCCACACATTGGTACAACGTGCATAGAGACTGTTGCACAACAAGTATCGTAGTGTGCCGTGGTGTACTAGCAGCATTATACATTTAAGCAATTCAAGACTTGCATGTACAGTAAGTGATGTCACATTAGAATCAGAATCAGAATCAGAAAGGGATTTATTGGCCATGAAAGTTTGCACAGTCAAGGAATTTGCTTTGGCAGGAAGGTGCATACAATAAACATATAGTATCCTTAAATTTAAATATGTGGACTGTCTATACTAAATATCTATACTATATAACTATACTATCTATACTAAAGTGGAATTATATTTAAAATAAAATATACAATAAAATATAAGTTGCCTAATTTACAATATAAAAATACAAAAAATACAAATATGACAAAAAATACAAATGTACAAGATGCAGTAATGTAGTGCAGAATATTAGAGTCATTAAAGTAAAGTCAATAAGTCAGTGTGAACCCTTGGCCTTGTTGAAGAGGCCAACAGCAGAAGGGAAGAAACTGTTTTTGTGTCGAGAGGTGTTGGTCCTGATGGACCGCAGCCTTCTGCCGGAGGGGAGTGACTGAAACAGGGAGTGTCCAGGGTGGGAGGAGTCGGCCACAATCTTCCTCGCTCGCCTGAGGGTCCTCGAGGTGTTTAGGTCCTCGAGGGTAGGCAGATTGCAGCCAATCACCTTCTCCGCAGTGCGGATGATACGCTGCAGTCTGCTCTTGTCCTTGGCAGTGGCAGCAGCGTACCAGATGGTGATGGAGGAGGTGAGGATTGTCTTTGGCAGGTTGAATTTCTTCAGCTGCCGCAGGAAGTACATCCTCTGTTGTGCTTTCTTTGTGAGGGAGCTGATGTTCAGTTCCCACTTGAGGTCCTGGGAGAGGATAGTGCCCAGGAAGCGGAAGGACTCCACAGTGTTGACTGGGGAGTCACCCAGGGTGATGGGGGTGAGTGGGGCTGTATTCTTCCTCAAGTCCACAACCATCTCCACTGTCTTAAGAGCATTGAGCTCTAGGTTGTTCTGGCTGCACCAGGTCACCAGGTTGGCCGCTTCCCACCTATAATCAGACTCGTCTCCACCAGAGATGAGCCCAATAAGGGTGGTGTCATCCGCAAACTTCAGGAGTTTGACGGATGGATGACTGGAGGTGCAACTGTTCGTGTACAGGGAGAAGAGCAGAGGAGAAAGGACGCAGCCCTGAGGAGATCCGGTGCTGATGGACCGGGAGTCAGAGACTTGTGTTCCCAGTTTAACGCACTGCTTCCTGTCAGACAGGAAGTCTGTGATCCACCAGCAGGTGGAATCAGGCACGTTCAGCTGGGAGAGCTTGTCCTGAAGCAGGGCGGGGATGATGGTGTTGAAGGCAGAGCTGAAGTCCACAAACAGGATCCTGGCGTAGGATGCTGGGGAGTCCAGGTGCTGTAGGGTGAAGTGGAGGGCCATGTTAACTGCATCGTCCACAGACCTGTTGGCTCTGTAGGCAAACTGCATGGGGTCCAGAAGGGGGTCTGTGATTGATTTGAGGTGTGCCAGCACTAGGCGCTCAAAAGACTTCATTACCACAGAGGTCAGGGCGACAGGTCTGTAGTCATTATGTCCAGTTGGCCTGGGCTTTTTGGGCACAGGGATGATGGTGGAGGCCTTGAGACAGGCTGGCACATGGCATGTCTCCAGGGAGGTGTTAAAGATGTAGGTGAACACCGGAGACAGCTGGTCAGCACAGTTCTTAAGGGTGGCAGGGGAGACAGCGTCCGGCCCAGCTGCTTTGCGTGGGTTCTGCCTCTTGAAAAGTCTGTTTACTTCACCTTCCTGAATGGAGAGTGACGTCACAGAGTTGGTGGGAAGGGGGGGGGGAGGGAAGGGATAGTTCAGGGGATTCCAATTGTCTTTCAAAGCGACAGTAGAACTCGTTCAGGTCGTTGGCCAGGCGTGAGTCGTTAGTGGAGTGGGGGGCTCTAGGCTTGTAGTTGGTGATCTGCCTGAGCCCTCTCCAGACAGAAGCAGAGTCGTTAGCAGAGAACTGACGCTTCAGCCTCTCTGAGTACAGTCGTTTAGCCTCCCTCACAGCCTTGCTAAACCTGTTCTTCGACTCCTTGAAACTGTCCTTGTCCCCACTCCTAAAAGCGTCCTCTTTGTCCAGCCTCAGCCTTCTGAGTTTAGCTGTAAACCAGGGTTTGTCGTTGTTGTAGCTCACCCTGGTGCGTGTTGGTATACAGCAGTCCTCACAGAAGCTGATGTATGACGTCACAGCCTCTGTGAGCTCATCCAAACTATTGGAGGCAGTCATGAACATATCCCAGTCAGTGCAGTCCAAGCACGCCCGCAGATCCTCCATAGCCTCACTGGTCCACTGTTTCGATGTCCTCACAACAGGCTTACAGCGCTTTAGCTTCTGCCTGTATGCAGGAATCAGGTGGACCATGACGTGGTCTGAGTGACCCAGTGCTGCACGGGGGACCGCATGGTATGCTTTACTGATTGTAGAGTAGCAGTGTTCCCTTCTCTGGTAGGACATTTGATGAATTGTCTGTACTTGGGGAGTTCTTGAGTGAGATTGCCTTTGTTAAAGTCGCCTAGCACAATAACCAAGGAATCCGGATTTTCATGCTCCACACACAATATCTGGCTAGCGAGCACACGTTGAGCCTCATTGGCGCTAGCCTGAGGCGGCATGTAAACGCCGACCAGTATGAATGAAGCAAACTCACGTGGCGAGTAAAAAGGTTTACAGTTTATAAAAAATGATTCCAGATCAGGAGAACAGTGCTGCAGGATCACTGTCACATCTTCACACCAGCCACTGTTAATAAAAAAACAGATACCACCGCCTTTCGTTTTGCCCGAGAGCAGGGAGTCACGATCCGCTCTCAGCAGTTTGAAACCTGCTAGCTGTAGCGCAGAGTCCGGGATCAGTTCACTCAGCCATGTCTCCGTGAAGCACAAAACGGAAGATGAATGAAAGTCTCTGTTTTTCCACCCCAGTAGCTGAAGTTCGTCCAGTTTGTTGCTCAGCGAACGCACGTTGGAGAGAAATATCCCCGGTAACGCTGTGCGTGTTCCGCGCCTGCGGAGTCGCACCAGGGCTCCGGCACGTTTACCTCTTCTACGACGCTTCGCTGCTAGCACAAAGCCGAGGGTGGCCTTGACTATAATTCCCACTAATTCTGCCGCTGGAAGCAGAAAAGTGGGAAATAAATCCGCAGGAGTTGTAGACCTAAAGTTTAGCAATGTTTCTCTTGTTAGAGAACCCCGGATATTTTGGCAGAACACTGAATTAACAGACAAAACAAGACAAAACACAGCGCACCGAACCACCGAGGCAGCCATCGTCGGCGCCATCTTGGATCATTAAAGAATGTATTAAAACTCAATCTTGTGTGGTGTGTCGCTGTCTTTGAAAAGAAACGTTTTTATTTTCCGTCGCATTCAAACAATCCCCTCAGTGCAGTTTGGCTAGCAACAGCAGCTAGGCTACAGTAGCTTGCTCGTAGCACAATTCAGCTTCTCCAAGCAGGGCCCAAGACTTAGACCAAAAAGTCGCTTTTGGCTTTGTTACTGACAATGATCGCTTCCGGCAAACTTTTTTTTATTAGCCATTCCCCTAAATAAATATCAAGCTTATTTACGTGTTTGGGGGCATATTTTCAGTCAGCAGATGGTACTGTTTGAATCGCGATTCTATCTGAAAAATACTGCTGGTGACAACGTGGTTAGAATATCTTATTGCAACCGACACAAGCACACCCTAGCACACATCCTCTCTAGTTTCAGATGTCTTTTGAGAAAGCAATAATAACAGTTTGACATTTTAAGATATAGAATTATAGCATAACTGTCTAGTAAGAGTGACTTGTGGCGTGACAGTGTTCATGTGTAGCCCTGCTGAACAGTCTCCCTAGTTTCTTACCCAGCATTCCTGTGAGCCAGATGGCAAGGTCTTCCTGCATAGGTACCAGCGTGGCCTCGTGACGTACAGACAGCCACTGGTCATACTGGAGTACATCAGCCAGCCCAGGTCCAGGGCGCAGGCTGAGAGGACTTTGAAGGCTCTGCAAGGGCATATCAAACCTCTCTTCAAGCCACGCCTACAACAGAATGATGGCCAAAGGACAGAGACATGAGTAACAAATTATTAATACTGTACATGTGAAACGTGCTGGTAAAAATGTCTGCATCTCGGCAATCTTTAAATTGCGAAAGTGTTGAAGTCAGTCAATATAATAAACCAAATGTTAAGGATCACTGAATACATACTTCATTGGTAAATGTAACTTAAGACAGACCTAAGACATGGATACCTCTTACCCTAAAACCATACCTTTTAACATAAAGAACGACTTACATGGTTTGTAAGCCATAAGTGGGTATTAGGGCTTTGCAGTATGGCCTAAATTGTATATCACGGTATAATTTGAAGCACGGACAGTAATGGTATATATCACTATATAGTAGTTTCTTACAATTTCTAGTCCATTCGTTTCAACAGAAGGCAATCCGCACAGCTGCGGATAATCTACCGCACCCAGCCAGATTTGGATGGGGTACGGCAGGTGTGTCACGAGTTGAATTTTTCCAACTTTTGCAGTGCTTTGCCACGGAAGAAATGCAAATATATAGCTTTCACCAGTGTTTATGGGATCACACAAGAAGATTTTTTTTCACATAGAAATGTATTTCTATATTAGTGAGCAGGGTTTCCCGCAGCACTTTGCAGTTAAGGTGGCCGCCCAAGCAACATACGCCTGCCGCCTTAACTATGTTAAAAAAAATGATATCCGCCGTGTTACTCTGTCCTGTTTTGTCCCTTTCATTCCAAACCGTGACCAACGACAGTCTCCCTTCTCTGCAGAACGCATTTGAGAACGATAAAGCCTGAAAACTATGCTCTACTCCATCTGTGCAATACTGCGTAAGATTGCGTTAAAGTTCCGTAGGGCAATTTGATGCTATGCCTTGTCCTTGTGTAAATGGGGCTGTGACAAATCTTATTTCTGGAAGGCTCTACACCTTGGTTAGAACGGTATAGTCAAAATCCATATTGTAGGCCAAATTCATACCGGTATATTTCTATAACGTTTACCCAGTGGGTATATTGTTCCTGAATGTATGTCTAAATTTGTGAATAGCAATTGGAAGAGCAAAGAATACACTTTTAGATTGATCATGCAAAATCACACAAAAGCACAGAATCTTTACGTCCTTCTTGTCAAGTAAATAAATTCATTTATAAAAGACGAGTTGGATAACAATGTTGTTACTATACAGGCAGTGTTTCCCACACATAGACTATTTCGTGGCGGTGCGCCACAGGTTAAACACCGGCTGCCACACATTGAGTTTCGTATTTTTTACGCTATTACGAACACGCAGTATGGCAAGCCGTTTTATCATTTAATCAATGAATTCTTGATATCCAAAATTCGAATTGTTGATATCAACAATTGCATTTTGGATATCAAGAATTCGAATTTTGGATATCAACAATTGCATTTTGGATATCAAGAATTCGCATTTTGGATATCAAGAATTGAATTCTGGATATCAACAATTCGAATTATTGATATCCAGAATTGAATTCTGGATATCAACAATGTATGCTAATGACTATCATGTGGGCGGGAGTAGGCAGGCTACGTAAATTCTGTTTGCACAGGCGTAACATTTTCTACGCTAAGAGCGTTGCCCACTGCGGCCATTGTAGACTTTGCAATCCATTGGCGTTCGGTAGTTCAACATTGATTTTGAAAATGGATTAAGTTGGATGTTTTGAGACCCCCAAAAACGTAATAATTGTCCTAACCTTTATGAATGTAGGCTATTGTACGTGTAACATAGTTATCTGGGTTCAGATTAAATTCCACTAAATTGACAGAACTACGCCATCTACTGTTCAAATGTGTAGGCTACCTGCTCTGAGTGATTTAGAAGACATCTCACATAAGTCACATACGCACGAAAATGTATGAGACTATACCACCCAATACGTTGAAGCATAAGCCCTACATGAAGCTTTCAATTATTTGTAATAAAACTACTAAACTTTCCTCATCCGACTTTTTACAAACACAGACATATACCACAACAACCCGTCTGCTACGAGCAGAATAAACCCAACAGAATCCCAACTCTTGCGTAGTGGACGCAACGTTTTTTTAAACTCCCCTACTCCCCTACCCATTGGTTTACAGCTTCAATTATGTTACATTTACGCAAATGTATGCTAGTTTGATATCCAGAATTGCATTTTGGATATCAAGAATTCGAATTTTTGATATCCAGAATTGAATTGTTGATATCAAGAATTCCAATTTTGGATATCAAGAATTGCATTTTGGATATCAAGAATTCGAATTGTTGATATCCAGAATTGAATTGTTGATATCAAGAATTCCAATTTTTGATATCAAGAATTCCAATTTTGGATATCAAGAATTGCATCTTGGATATCAAGAATTCGAATTGTTGATATCCAGAATTGAATTGTTGATATCAAGAATTGCATTTTGTATGGCAAGCCGTTTTATCATTTAATCAATGAATTCTTGATATCCAAAATTCGAATTGTTGATATCAACAATTGCATTTTGGATATCAAGAATTCGAATTTTGGATATCAACAATTGCATTTTGGATATCAAGAATTCGCATTTTTGATATCAACAATTGCATTTTGGATATCAACAATTCGCATTTTGGATATCAACAATTGAATTCTGGATATCAACAATTCGAATTATTGATATCAAGAATTGAATTCTGGATATCAACAATGTATGCTAATGACTATCATGTGGGCAGGAGTAGGCAGGCTACGTAAATTCTGTTTGCACAGGCGTAACATTTTCTACGCTAAGAGCGTTGCCCACTGCGGCCATTGTCGACTTTGCAATCCATTGGAGTTCGGTTTAGTTCAACATTGATTTTGAAAATGGATTAAGTTGGATGTTTTGAGGCCCCCAAAAACGTAATAATTGTCCTAACCTTTATGAATGTAGGCTATTGTACGTGTAACATAGTTATCTGGGTTCAGATTAAATTCCACTAAATTGACAGAACTATATGGCAAGCCGTTTTATCATTTAATCAATGAATTCTTGATATCCAAAATTCGAATTGTTGATATCAACAATTGCATTTTGGATATCAAGAATTCGAATTTTGGATATCAACAATTGCATTTTGGATATCAAGAATTCACATTTTTTATATCAACAATTGCATTTTGGATATCAACAATTCGCATTTTGGATATCAACAATTGCATTTTGGATATCAAGAATTCGCATTTTGGATATCAAGAATTGAATTCTGGATATCAACAATTCGAATTATTGATATCAAGAATTGAATTCTGGATATCAACAATGTATGCTAATGACTATCATGTGGGCAGGAGTAGGCAGGCTACGTAAATTCTGTTTGCACAGGCGTAACATTTTCTACGCTAAGAGCGTTGCCCACTGCGGCCATTGTAGACTTTGCAATCCATTGGAGTTCGGTTTAGTTCAACATTGATTTTGAAAATGGATTAAGTTGGATGTTTTGAGACCCCCAAAAACGTAATAATTGTCCTAACCTTTATGAATGTAGGCTATTGTACGTGTAACATAGTTATCTGGGTTCAGATTAAATTCCACTAAATTGACAGAACTACGTCATCTACTGTTCAAATGTGTAGGCTACCTGCTCTGAGTGATTTAGAAGACATCTCACATAAGTCACATACGCACGAAAATGTATGAGACTATACCACCCAATACGTTGAAGCATACATGAAGCTTTCAATTATTTGTAATAAAACTACTAAACTTTCCTCATCTGACTTTTTCATTACAAACACTTGTACAGACATATACCACAACAACCCGTCTGCTACGAGCAGAATAAACCCAACAGAATCCCAACTCTTGCGTAGTGGACGCAACGTTTTTTTAAACTCCCCCAACTCCCCTACCCATTGGTTTACAGCTTCAATTATGTTACGTTTACGCAAATGTATGCTAGTTTGATATCCAGAATTGCATTTTGGATATCAAGAATTCAAATTGTTGATATCCATAATTGAATTGTTGATATCAAGAATTCCAATTTTGGATATCAAGAATTGCATTTTGGATATCAAGAATTCGAATTGTTGATATCCATAATTGAATTGTTGATATCAAGAATTCCAATTTTGGATATCAAGAATTGCATTTTGGATATCAAGAATTCCAATTTTGGATATCAAGAATTGCATTTTGGATATCAAGAATTCAAATTTTTGATATCAAGAATTGCATTTTGGATATCAACAATTGGAATTCTTGATTCAGAATTCCAATTATTGATATCCGAATTTTTTTTTGATATCAAAAATTGGAATTCTTGATATCCAAAATGAAATTCTTGATATCCAAAATTGGAATTCTTGATATCCAAAATGCAATTCTTGATATCCAAAATTGGAATTCTTGATATCAACAAGTCAATTATGGATATCAACAATTCGAATTCTTGATATCCAAAATGCAATTCTGGATATCAAACTAGCATACATTTGCGTAAACGTAACATAATTGAAGCTGTAAACCAATGGGTAGGGGAGTTGGGGGAGTTTAAAAAAACATTGCGTCCACTACGCAAGAGTTGGGATTCTGTTGGGTTTATTCTGCTCGTAGCAGACGGGTTGTTGTGGTATATGTCTGTACAAGTGTTTGTAATGAAAAAGTCGGATGAGGAAAGTTTAGTAGTTTTATTACAAATAATTGAAAGCTTCATGTATGCTTCAACGTATTGGGTGGTATAGTCTCATACATTTTCGTGCGTATGTGACTTATGTGAGATGTCTTCTAAATCACTCAGAGCAGGTAGCCTACACATTTGAACAGTAGATGGCGTAGTTCTGTCAATTTAGTGGAATTTAATCTGAACCCAGATAACTATGTTACACGTACAATAGCCTACATTCATAAAGGTTAGGACAATTATTACGTTTTTGGGGGTCTCAAAACATCCAACTTAATCCATTTTCAAAATCAATGTTGAACTAAACCGAACGCCAATGGATTGCAAAGTCTACAATGGCCGCAGTGGGCAACGCTCTTAGCGTAGAAAATGTTACGCCTGTGCAAACAGAATTTACGTAGCCCTGCCTACTCCCGCCCACATGATAGTCATTAGCATACATTGTTGATATCCAGAATTCAATTCTTGATATCAATAATTCGAATTGTTGATATCCAGAATTCAATTCTTGATATCCAAAATGCGAATTCTTGATAGGCTATCCAAAATGCAATTGTTGATATCAAAAATGCAATTGTTGATATCAAAAATGCGAATTCTTGATATCCAAAATGCAATTGTTGATATCCAAAATTCGAATTCTTGATATCCAAAATGCAATTGTTGATATCAACTATTCGAATTTTGGATATCAAGAATTCATTGATTAAATGATAAAACGGCTTGCCATACACGCAGCGTACTCGTTCAGTTGCATTTCCTCTCCCTCCGTGTCTGTCACTCACGCGTCTCACATACAAACGCACACACAGCCCCTCCCCTCCGTGCACACCACGTCTGTCTCGCTGGTCATGAAAACGAGATCATCCTATTTGGCCTGATAGGTGCAGAGAAGACGGCTGGCGAAAGTTTACGAAAGGTTGGTATCTCTTTACACAATAAAAAGTGCTATAAAAAATATTAGATTTCAATACAATGTTGTCAGTGTATTAATGTTGGAGTCCCGACCCTTAAAGGCCTAATTATGCTCCTGCGTTTTTCGAAAAACGCAGAGGAGGGAACGCCCTCGTCTCCGTGGAACGCCCTCTGCGTGCTCTCCGTCAGCCCTCGGAGACCTTTTGACGGATTGACGTGCACCTCCTGAATTTTCTACTATCGTCGAAATTACGCAGAGCGACAGAGAGCGACGGAGACCCCCTTGGCTGTGATTGGTCCGTATTAAGAAGTCAGGGGCGGGGTTGCCGCTATGGGTTGCCGTGACCAACAACACCAGGGGTGGGGAACGTCCGACCTGCGGGCCATATGCAGCACGAAAAATCATTTGGTCCAGCCCGCCATGGCATTGCAGTGCAGGCACCATATTGTTAGGTGCATTATTCGTTGGCAGCAGCACTATTTTAATATGTGGAAGAGGACCGTGGAGGCGCTCAGCGTCGCGTTCTTGCAAATCAAGCCCCAATACGTTGTTGGTTTGGGCTAAACCCGGAATGTTTACAACGTCTGGCTCCGCGCCTGATTAACACTCGGATCGATAAGCAGTCTCTAAAATGGTAGCAATATAAAAACTTATACGATCCCTTTCCGTAATCATAATAACCCCCCAGAAATGTTCACTGCACACCCAGTCAAAGCAGGCTGCCCTTCCAGCTAGCATCACAAACATCACCAAAGAGATCGAAGCAGTTTTTACAATTCATATTTCAGCTAAACAGTACATGTAAATTGGCATTTGAATTCAAACGTGACGAGAAATGGGCAGTGTAGTCGCTGAAACTGTGCATATTTTATTGATGAAACGGCTCATTTGTAAATTTGCTCCGAGTTTTCGATAACCTATAGCTAGCATCGCAGTGCAGCACCACCTACTCTTCTGGCGGTGAATTGTTTTCAGCACCCACAGCCTACGGAGAACTATAAACGAAGTCTATCCGTGTGTATCCGTGCGTATCCGTGAGCCCGCCCACCCGAAAACGGAGACACAGAAGCATATAAAATTAGAGAGCAAGAGAGAACTAGAGAGCATGCAATTTCTGGGGAAATTGTGAGGGTGTGCCTGTTTGCGTAGGTTGCAGGTGGGTCCGTCCCTTTAAGTTTTTCCCTTCTAGTGATATTTTCAAGCATTTAGCCTACTCATAGGCTATTGCATAATTCACCAACACACTTGGAAAGAAGCTACTGTAACAACGTTATCACTGGCAATATTTCAGATGGAATCGCGATTCAAACAGTATGTCTGCTAACTGAAAATATGCCCCCAAATAAGTTTGACATTTATTTAGTAGAAAATCGCTCATGCATAAAAAGCTCAATAGCGATCATTGTCAGTAACAACGCAAAATGCGATATAGCCCTGTGTGGAGAAGCTGCCCTGGTAAATTGTATACTACAGTGTTCGTCTTGGTAGCTAGTGATTGCGTTGGTGGCTGGACGAGCTGGTGGAGCATATTTTATTGATGAAACGGCTCATTTGTAAATTTGCTCCGAGTTTTCGATAACCTATAGCTAGCATCGCAGTGCAGCACCACCTACTCTTCTGGCGGTGAATTGTTTTCAGCACCCACAGCCTACGGAGAACTATAAACGAAGTCTATCCGTGTGTATCCGTGCGTATCCGTGAGCCCGCCCACCCGAAAACGGAGACACAGAAGCATATAAAATTAGAGAGCAAGAGAGAACTAGAGAGCATGCAATTTCTGGGGAAATTGTGAGGGTGTGCCTGTTTGCGTAGGTTGCAGGTGGGTCCGTCCCTTTAAGTTTTTCCCTTCTAGTGATATTTTCAAGCATTTAGCCTACTCATAGGCTATTGCATAATTCACCAACACACTTGGAAAGAAGCTACTGTAACAACGTTATCACTGGCAATATTTCAGATGGAATCGCGATTCAAACAGTATGTCTGCTAACTGAAAATATGCCCCCAAATAAGTTTGACATTTATTTAGTAGAAAATCGCTCATGCATAAAAAGCTCAATAGCGATCATTGTCAGTAACAACGCAAAATGCGATATAGCCCTGTGTGGAGAAGCTGCCCTGGTAAATTGTATACTACAGTGTTCGTCTTGGTAGCTAGTGATTGCGTTGGTGGCTGGACGAGCTGGTGGAGCATATTTTATTGATGAAACGGCTCATTTGTAAATTTGCTCCGAGTTTTCGATAACCTATAGCTAGCATCGCAGTGCAGCACCACCTACTCTTCTGGCGGTGAATTGTTTTCAGCACCCACAGCCTACGGAGAACTATAAACGAAGTCTATCCGTGTGTATCCGTGCGTATCCGTGAGCCCGCCCACCCGAAAACGGAGACACAGAAGCATATAAAATTATATAAAAACCCATAAAAAGCATATAAAAACCCAGTGCTGGAGGCTCGGTGTGCGGCCCGCCTCAAGTTTTTTTTTAGGCGGCCCGGTTGCCGGGGCGACTGCTCCCCCAGCCGGGGCGACTGCTCCCCCAGCCGCGAGCCTCCGGCGCTGCGGACCTCCGCAGCGCTGGAGGCTCGGTGTGCGGCCCGCCTCAAGTTTTTTTTTGACTGCTCCCCCAGCAGCGGCACGTGCCCAGCGGTTTAACCACAAATACAAATGTACAAACATCGGCCAATGACATCGGTGAAAGTCGACTTACGGTGGTTTTGCCTTTTCTGGCGGTCCATCTTCCAGAATAGCGCCGGTGTGTTTTCTCTTCAGGTGCTCGTGCATAGCGCTGGTGCTTTTGTGGTATGCCATCGAAAGTTTGCACAGTCTACAAAACACCTTATCGTTTGGTGATACGTTGAAGTACTCCCATACTTTTGAAGCCTTGGGTCTTTGGAAACGTTTCGGAACCAAGTCGGACTCTGCTGCCTCCGCCATGATTTTTTAAAACTGGCGCGTTTAGCGTTGACTGGTGCCGAAAACGACTGACGTAATGCACGCAGAAATTACGTAGGGATATTGAAAGAAGAACATTTGTTATAATGAATTGAAATGAAATCTTTTAGAAATCGAAAAGTTAAATTCATAATTTTTTTTTAAAAAATGCGTCGAGGCATTTTATTGCCGTCGACGCATTTTCCGTGTCGACGTAATCGATGACGTCGACGAATCACGGCAGCCCCAGATCGTATAAGTTTTTATATTGCTACCATTTTAGAGACTGCTTATCGATCCGAGTGTTAATCAGGGGCGGAGCCAGACGTTGTAAACATTCCGGGTTTAGCCCAAACCAACAACGTATTGGGGCTTGATTTGCAAGAACGCGACGCTGAGCGCCTCCATGGTCCTCTTCCACATATTAAAATAGTGCTGCTGCCAACGAATAATGCACCTAATAATATGGTGCCTGCACTGCAATGCCATGGCGGGCTGGACCAAATGATTTTTCGGGGCGGCATATGGCCCGCAGGTCGGACGTTCCCCACCCCTGGTGTTGTTGGTCACGGCAACCCATAGCGGCAACCCCGCCCCTGACTTCTTAATACGGACCAATAACAGCCAAGGGGGTCTCCGTCTCCGTCGCTCTGCGTAATTTCGACGGATAGTTAGAAAATTCAGGAGGTGCACGTCAATCCGTCAAAAGGTCTCCGAGGGCTGACGGAGAGCACGCAGAGGGCGTTCCACGGAGACGAGGGCGTTCCCTCCTCTGCGTTTTTCGAAAAACGCAGGAGCATAATTAGGCCTTTAGCAAACAAGCGATTCCCTGAAAGCTATGTAGTCGCAAGTTTTCGGTAAAATGCAGTTGGGTTTTCGAGGTAAAAACATATGCTAGGTTATATGTAGCCTAGCAGCTGTGAATCAAATAAACGTATTATAAATAATATTATGTAATGTTTTTACTTTAACACAATGTTTGCTGCTTCAATCCAGACAACCCAACTGCATTTTACCGAAAACTTGCGACTAGATACCTTTCAGGGAATCGCTTGTTTGCTAAGGGTCGGGACTCCAACATTAATACACTGACAACATTTTATTGAAATATTATATTTTTTATAGCACTTTTTATTGTGTAGAGATGCCAACCTTTCGCCAGCCGTCTTCTCTGGACCAATTAGGCCAAATAGGATGATCTTGTTTTCATGACACGCGTATAATAGGGCATTAGAAACTTTTTTTAGCAAGCCCCGCAAAATACCGTCGGCCCCCACACATTGAGGTTAGATCTGTGGGAAACACTGCTATCGATAGCCTACTTTAGATCGATTCGCCCACCCCTATGTTGTACCATCTCGCCGAGGATCATGAACACATTTTCATTGATGCCCGTTTCAGTCAGGGCCAATATTATTACTATAATTTCAGCGAAGCTCTCAATATGATGTAAAAAAAAAGAGAATTGCCAGTTGCCTCCATCTCTTAAGCTACAGCCAACATTTGGACCACTGTAGCATGGAATATTTCATTCATTGAATCCGCACTAGGTGCTGCCATCTTGAATTAGTCAAAAGCAGTCGATTCAAGTTGAACCACCAATCAGAGGCTTTAAGCCGCCCCCTGACTTGGTGACGGGTGACAACAGATTTATTTTGCTGCAGCAAATTACACCGTGAATAAATGAAAGTATAAATAAATAAATGTGAACAAATGAAAACATAAATCTATATACACACAAATACTGTAAAACTTATATATTTAGTGTCTCATTTTATTAAATAATTATTTATTGTATTTAGCCATTCAATTATTTTATTATTTATTTAGTTAGTTAGTTTTGGACGCTATAATCCTCCATATTCAAAGGGCCTGGCTAGCTAACAGAACGACAATATAGAAAGTGTCAACCTTCAGTAATCAGTGAATTTTGTTCCATGAATGAATGTTACTGATGTCAAAACTGCCTAAGTAGCCTACCGCGATAAACTAATACGATTAACAAAGGCATCCCCAATGAAATGAAACTAGGTAAGGAAAATAAAGAAATTCAGTTTTGTTATTTAGAAGCGAATTAGCTTTTACAACCGATGATCTCTGCTTTCAAAGGGGATGGCTAGTTAACAGAACAACAATTTTAAGTGGGTATAGATCAGTGAATTTTGTTACATAAATTAATTTACAGAGGTCAAAACTGCTGTATGGTGATAGGCCTACAATTATGACAACTGCTAAACCATTGTGTATAATGACTTGATAATTAAGATTTTTATGGTGGTAAGACAATTTAACAGAGAACAAATATAGTACATTTTGATCAACATAACATAAGCAACTTATAACATAAGAAACAGTAGACAAATTAAGGCTACATAATTTGCATGTAGGCTATCACAGCATTGGCAATTTGACTAGAATAGATGTGGAGGTTGAACAAGTAGGCTACTTCAGAGATGACAGAATTTAAATGGTGATCTAAGAAATATAGGTACCAAAACAACTGTCATCCCCAGCTGCGCATCACGGTCACTGCACCATCTTTCTATAATTACAGAAATCTGTGTGTGTCACCGACATCATCGCGGGCACTAGGCCTATGCCCAATCTATAGGACTACAAGGACTCTGTTTCATTGACATCTGAATTACCGACTGAATCACGTAGATTCGCCAACACTATCGTATGCTATCAAAAACAAGCTCCGTTTAAGTTAAACAAATGGCAGCCTAAACGTTAATACGTTAATTTAATTTTACATTAAAGTCAAAAAGTAACTTTGCAAAGCTGGTTGACTGGCCTACAAACGGGTAGTTCCGACCTCGAAATCAATGGTTTTGAAAGATTTTTAATGGATGTGCCGACAACCTACGGACTCGGCTCGCGACCGCTCTTTGAAACAAATTTGATTCCGTGATGTGATCGAGTCCGTGCGTTAGAAGGGAATACTGCCACTGGTTGACAGTTGCCACCCCACCCGTATTGATAGGTAAAGTTTATAAAATAGCTTTTAAAATCCCTATAGCTCCCATTAACCTACTAGACCAGAGCTACCTGCTACAAGCATTTAGTGACCTTGTGGTTTACGATGAATAAAACGTTGGTCGCTTACCAGCTGTGAAAGTCCGAGTTGCGAGGTGCTTGCAACTTTATCTTGAAGTTGATTTAGGTTGCGTTTGATTTCGCAGGGTTATAATGTCAGTGTTTTATTCCGTAGTCTCACCGTCAATTGAGTGGCATGCGCTGTTTGAAACAGCCAATCAGAGCTGCCTTGAATCTTAAAGGGCGCGTGTTAGAACCTCCGCGTGAAAACCAGTGATGCTTTCTAGGTAGTCAACAAGTTATTCCTAATGCAAGTTTGGGTAAGCAAGTTCAATTGCCTAAACCCACTACTCACTAAATACCACCTACCTTTGCATAAGTGGTGTTTAAGAGGTGGTCAGATATGAGTCAGAGGAACACAAATTGAACCCCAGTGTAGGATGAAGACTGACGTGTGACAGTGGTTCCGTAGGATAACCGATTTGGACTCTGGGCTGGGGACTGTAGGCCTACTACGAATCAAGATTTGTAGTAGGTGGTACACACCCAGTAAACTACTGGGGCACACCACAAAAGCAGTTCTCACCCTTGAAGTTGAACTTTGACGCTCAACAGGCACTGACACACACCAACCAATAGATGGGGGGTACTTTTTTACAGTTGGAAATGACTTGCAGGTTATACAGAAAGTACAAGCACAAGCACATGCTGATTACCACCAATTCTGGAACACCATCACTTTGAAACAATAACATACGTATCCTATAATTGAAAGTGTAAACTGTAAACATTTCTCAGATAATTGAAACTTTAAACAACTGTAAATAATAACTGGAATAATTAATACAATTGTAACACAAGTGTGCCACCTACTGGTATAGATCAATAAGAAACTGAAACTGCTGAAACCAAGACTGCGTCGGGTGTTTCAGCGTTAGTATTCCTCAGTTGTTAACCTTGCGAAATCACAACAATGCAATAATCCATCTTTTCCAGGTGGATATGTGTAATAAACCCTCTTGCGAATCAGGTTACTCAGTTGCAACCAAACAAAAGAAAATCATTTACTTAAAACAACATTTCATGAAATAGCAAAAAATATGTAATTTGTAGCCAGTTAATTACCTTATGGGTTATTCACCTTAACACAATCATCATCCACATACTCTTCTTTCCCCACATGTTGCTTTTTTGTGTATGTAGGTGAGACATTGTTCTTAGGGAGGGCTCTTAGGGAAGTACCATCTTACCCTATATACAAACCCTCTTCTTTTACAGACTGTCAAAGCAGTGATTTTAGATGACTGTCTGTTTTACATTTATTCATTTAGCAGACGCTTTTTTCCAATAGAGAGCATTAAAAAAGTGCATAGGTCACTGATCATAACAACGAGAGATCCACACAACAGTCTTGCTAGTGTTCAACTGCATTTGAAACTGGAGACTTGTTTTCCATGTCTAGTGGGCTTAGCATTGTATAGCGAAAGAGGACGTTACCCTATATCCAATTAGTATCCCACTAAGCCCTTTTGTCTTTGTGTGTAAGGCGAGTGTGGGCCATTGTCCTCAATTGTACCATATGCTGGAGCTGTCACATTTAATGAAGACCAAAATGTCATACAATAACTAAACATGTAAATTATACTAAATAGAATGTATAGCTGGTAATGATCATGCAAGACAAGTATATACAGGAGATGATCACAACAGTGTGAAGTCATCAGGCGCGCAGACAGATGTTTTAAGTAGGGTAGCCTAAAACCTTACAGATTTTACTAATAAACTGGAGACTGCACTTTAGGTGATGTGTGCTGTGGGATACATCAATACTTTCCAATGTTCTCATGTCAGTCAGAATCAGTAGATCAGACATTGTTTCATCAACTATTAGTGTAGTTCATTCTGGCTTATTATTTATTCCTATGTGTTCCTGCCTACATTGTGTACTGATGACAGTCATATGTCTGCCTGATTGTATAACAACCTCCTGTTAAATGTATGTTAGCTTTATATTTTTATGATCAGTTCTGTCCTCAGATGGTGCAGACTTTGCTACTATGACTGTGTGTCTACTATGACCCAGATGATGAGGGAGTAAGCGTGGCTCGGGCCGGTAAGTGCTATCCTTAAATTTTTCACCTGTCGGGGCCCGTTTTAGCCTTATTTGTTCCCCTAGACAACGACGACCGTAACAGTAGCTTGAACTAAAATAAGCCACCTTAATGGAACGGAACTCTCGCTAAAGTAAGTGAGAAATAAGTCTTGCTTTTCCTTAATCGACATTGATGGAACACCCCCCTGGTTCTGTTGGATGTACACAATGCATGTGATATATACATATATACTGTGATAAATACAGTATATATAAAAATATGCTAAATACCAATAAATGACACTAACACTACAGAACATTGACCCAAATTACCTACAGTTCTGTATCACCACCACTTGATTACATACATTAGATCCAATAGTGTTTGTGCAAGCTTCTCAAATAAATTGCCCTTCATGATAGGAATAATACAGTCTGTATAGATGTCATTTAACTGCCATAATTCAATCTAAATGAACGTATCAAACTGGATTATTTTACTATTGTCTGTAATTTACTTGCAGGCTGAGGTAAACTACTCACTGTTTCCAACTGTCCAGCATCCAGTACAGACAGTATTTCTTTTAAAATGATTATTATTATTTCATAATGATCATTATGTGAGATTAATTAGAAATAATTAGTTTGAATTTCTTTCATTAATAAATATTTCTTTTTTGTTATGGTAAAAAGAGCAAGAGAGGCATGTCGTTAACACAATGTTGCTCACCTTCTTCACTGGGACAAGGAGGGGTACGGTTATGGGGAGACTGGGGTGCTGCTGACTCATCTGTTGTTAAGTCTGCTAACAGGGGCAGGGAGTCGGGACAATGATTTAATATGACTATCTCGCTAAACGTTTCCCTGTACTGATGAAATGTTGATATAATGTAAGCTAATACTAGTCTGTAGCTAGCTATCTTATTTTACTATGGACATTAAGCCAACAGGTTAATACCACAGACTACTGGCTACCCACCTTTCTTGGTGAAAAAACTGGGTTACAGATTGAAAACCTCTCATTTGTCTTTCCTCTCTCTCTTTTTTCTCTGACCTTTTTAGAAAAACGTATGTTTGTTTATTAGGCGACCATGTGATCCCTATTTATGGCGACTAGCGCATAACATTTCTAGGTTTTACAATTGCAAGCGTAACGGGTATGTAACGGACGTGGGCTTGCAAACTCCGTAAGAGGCATACTGGCCAATGTTCACTCCCACGGGGAGTCGAACCTGCCACCTCCCGACTTCCAAGCGCAACCACTACAAACTACGCCAAAGAAAACGCCTTCCGAGCGGTGAATGGGACTGCACCCGACTACATCAAGTCTCTCCTCCAGCCCTACACCCCCTCCCGCCACCTTCAGTCCTCCTCTGACAACCGTCTGGTGGTCCCACCGCTCAAGACCGCCCGGTCCCAACACAAGCTCTTCCCCTGTCTGGCCCCCCAGTGGTGGAATCAACTCCCCACCTCCATCAGAGACACTGACTGTCTCCCCACCTTCAAGAATAGGCTCAAGACACACTTGTTCCGGGAATACAACGGTACCTAGGAAAGATCTGCTGGACATGATGTTAGTTTCTCCCAGGATCAGAAGGACTCTTACTTAGAGACCTGCTGCTCTTGCTGGTTAGCTGTAACTGATTAAACTGTTGTTTGCTCTTCCACAGGTACACTCGTGCACTTTTAAGGTTCATGTTGTTCAATTGTAACTTGTTTAACTCCATGCTCTTATGATTCTTCCCTTTGGCACTTATTGTTGGTTTTTTCACAATGTACGATCCATGTTTGACTACTTGCAATGTTGGGGATATCTCGTTGTTATGATCAGTGACCTATGCACTATTGTAAAGCTCTCTCTTGGAAGTCGCTTTGGATAAAAGCGTCTGCTAAATGAATAAATGTAAATGTAATGTAAATGTAAATGTAAAGAAAAGCTAGTTCTTCATTCACGCGGGTGACCCATTATATACCTAAGGAGTGAGTTTCACGGTTCTAACTCCGTTACACTAGATGGAGAAGAAACTTATCGTATGTGTCGGCACACCCAGTTCTGTTCAGAACAAAGTTACGTAATATGACAAGCCTGAATTTAAAGATTACATTAAACTAAAAATGCATGGTGCAGGGTTGCCAATGTTGTCAGTGTCCCTAGTGGGTTTTTATACTTTTAAATTCAGTCTCGTCACATTACGTGACTGTTCTGTGCCACTGCTAGCTTGCTAGCCCAGCCTACAAACGACTGGTTGAACGACAGGTGGCGTTCACAAATGTTGTGTAAAAGTGGTATTTTGATCGATATTGTGAGTACATGAACCCAAGTCTGCACGCTTGGCCATGACTACAACAGTTACCTTAGAGAACTACAACTCTGTATTAACTTGTCTAACACGTCCCCGAGTGGTGTACTGTGGGAAGCGGTGCAGAGCGTTAAAAAGCGCTGTAGTGGACAGGTACCATTAAGGTTAGAGCTAGAGTTGTAGTCATGGCCAAGCGTGCAGACTTGGGTTCATGTACTCACAATATCTTGCACAATATCGTGCAAGATTACAGTAGAATACATGTTACGCCACCGGTCACTCAACCAGTCGTCTGGGCTAGCAAGCTAGCAGTGGCACAGAACAGTAATGTGACAAGACTGAATTTACGAGTATAAAAACACACCAGGGACACTGACAACATCGGCAACCCTGCACCATGCAATATTATTTAAATGTAATCTTTAAACTCAGGCTCGTCGTCACATTACTTAACTTTGTTCTGAACAGAACTGGGTGTGCAGACACACAAGAAACTAATCCGATTGGCCAACGCTAGCCGTTTCACACTCCTCATTTACATAAAGTTGAGAAAATCTAACTTGGAACGCTCCGCTCGCCTTCCCACAATGCCATACACGAGCGTCAACGCCCAATTTAATTAAAAATGAATTGGAAGCCGACGCGCCGCGCTGCTCCACTCCGCTGTAATTGACACGCACTGCAAGGCAGGAACAATAGTCAATGGGAATATTGACCTTTTATTGCCAAACCCAAGTAAAAACAAAGAGATCGTTAATTGTTTTATTATATTTGAACTCAATGATGATAGTTTATAAGATATATAATATATTACATTTCATATGAGTTTTTATCTGTTTTTTTGGGGCCCCTGTCAGTCAGGGCCAAAAGAGGTGCCCCTTAGAATCGTCCTAACTTTTCCCCCCCCTATACGGCGCCCCTGGGTGTAAAAGCACATGAACTGGATTTCTAAATAAAGTTTTGTACATTGGCCCTTCCTGGCTATCTGTGTGGGATTGTGTCTGATATCTAAATACTGCACAGGTGGAGTAAAGGTTCACTAATACTGTGACATAAACCATTTTAGATTATATTTCATTGTTAACCATCTCCACAAACAGTACCTACATCCACTTTAAGATGCTGTTAAGTGGAATTGAAAATTCGTTTTAAGTTCACCACAGAAGAATGTGTTGTTAACTTTCCATCCAAATTCGAATTAAAAAAAAACAGAGACAAGTATGTTAAATTAGGCTTTAAAATCCAGAGAAAATCTGCAGTCTTCTCTGCTTGAGACTGGGGGGCCTGAGGAGCTGAGGCTCCGCCCCCTCAAATTTATTGAATTTTGCAACAGCAGCAACACTAGCTAAATCAATTGCAGATATCAGAACAGACCTACCTGCAGTCTTTGAGTATTTGTGCGTTAATTACTTTGTCTTTGCATCGTACCAGCTAAGTAACAGAATGCAACCGTCTGTGATCTGACGTAGATAGGTCTCTGTGACGTAGATAGGTTGGGTTTTTGTCCCGCCTAAACAAAACCTGAGCTGAAAACACGAGAGAAACTGTTCTACGGTGTAACTCCACATTTCAGTGCTACAACGATTTTGTGCTTTGAATTTGCTTTCAGGAACTCGTTTCACACGTATACAGTATAATGTACTAAGAAGCAGCACATCATGGAATTTGCTTTACAGCATCTTTAAAATGCATTATGTTAAGGCAATTGTCACCCCAATCAATTTAATGTACAGCAGCAACAACTATAACCAAGGTACTTGTCAATAGACTAGGGCAATCTGTTTAGTCTATTATACATCCTGATCAAACAGGATTAATTTCGGAAGATTTTCCTTCCTGGAGCAGCCATCCTATCCCTCGATGCCAAATAGAATGGTCATGTGTTAGAAGGCCTTAGTATATTTGGATTTGGGTTGATTGATGGGTTGACTATTGCAGAGTGGAATGGCAGTAACAAAACAGACGGGACAGGCAGGGTAGGCTGTGCAAGAGGTTGGCAGGGTGGCAACGTTGGCTGGTGATCCTGGAGGCAAAGGCAAAAAACTAAGTTAGCAAAACGAATGATGATATCACAAAAACACTTCTACTTGACTATATTCAGTAGCTAACCGAGAGCATGACTACCATGACTACAGTGTGTGTGGGTAATTGGGAACTGGAGACCACGGCCACACCCACCACCGGGAGACAGAAACAAACTAAAAAACGCAGCTAGGGGGCAGAGGTAGAGGGCATGACAAATAAGGAGTAACCCCCATTTAACTGGTATCAAAATATTGTAATTTGAGCATAACTACTGATGACATGTTGGTTTGTCACTTTTTCTGAAGCCTCTGTTCCCCTTCTTTTAGCTTCATTGAGTCATTTTGCTCACTGGTAAAGAATGTACAATACATTACAGCACAATACATGAACTGTCATCACCAGCTGCATCATGGGCACTGCACCTTCTATAATTCCAGACATCTGTGTGCCACCAATTATATCAAGGGCTATCATTATCTATAGGCTGGTTCAAGTTATCAATATTTGTGGCATCTTAATCACTGAACGCATCACAGCACAGGAACAATGTTCGTACTACTTTATAAAGGATGCATGTCTTAAAGAATATATTGTGCTTATTAACATTATACATTTTGCTTATTAAAGTAATGTTTTATGTTTTAACTTAGAAGTTTGCTCAGGCTTAAACATGGTGTCTCACTCAGGGTGGGGGGAACAGGCTGTATTTGGTGTCTTAATCTCTTCATTTTAGGAGCAACCTTGAAGCCGGGCTGAGATGGCACCCGAGTGTGGGATGCGCCAGCAAGAACAACTCCCTGACGCATGGGAAAGCTCAACCCTCACCCATCATTTTGTATTACTGCACTGTATAATATATCCTGGGGCAGGGACAGACAGCCAGTTGGATTTCGTGAACCAGCCCGAACACTGTTGCGGGTAGGGAAACGTAGACAACCCCAGAGCTCTGTACTTGATTTCCAACTGCTGCATTAAAGCTGATATTATCGGACCTCTGCGACTCCAGACCACTCTTTCTAGAACACAGACTTGTGTCATTGAAAACTAGCATTACATAGGCCTATTGGAATAGACACAAAGAATTTCAGTCCTTCACTGGCTATACAATAATAGCTGGAGTAACAGCGAATCAACCCGTACTTTCTAAGATTGCTTCTCTTTAAACAAGCAGATGATCACTTACATGACCTAGGACTTAGAATATAGAGAAACCCCACTTTTGTTCAAACTGAATTTTGCAGACATGGTGGATGGATTGGTATTAAATATTGAGAAATGGATGACTCTACATTTTGTCATGGTGGATTACATTAATGCCAACATTTTTGTATCCCAGAAATCCCAGAAAACTGCTGACCTGGACAGGGCATATAGTTGGGTGGTGGAAAGAGCACTTTTAGGAGCTCCTGAACCCAACCAACACGCCCTTGGTGGAGGAGGCAGAGTCTGAAGACTTGTGGGAAGCCTCACCCATAGCCCTGGCAGAGGTAGTTAAAAGGTCCACCAAGTTTGCCCTGAGATGCTAACGTCTCTGGATAATGTTGGGCTGTCTTGGCTGACAAGCCTTTTCAGTGTCACGTAGGAGTCACGAACAGAGCCTGTGGAATGTCGGACCAGGGTGGTGGTTGTTCCCTTTTCAAAAATGGGGAACGGAGGGTATGGAATGGACTGCATTTATTATACTTTAGCAGCACCCAAAGCGCTTTACAATTTTGCCTCTCATTCATACTCACACTCACACATACCGACGGCGTCATTCAGACAGTCAAACCGGTGGTGGTAAGCTACAACTGTAGCCAAAGCTGCCCTGGGGCAGACTGACAGAAGCGTGGCTGCCAATCAGCGCCTACGGCCCCTCCGACCACCACCAACATTCATTCCCAACATTCATTCACATTCATACATATGCTCGAATTATCGGGGTATCACACTGCTCAGCCTCCCCAGGAAAGTCCAGGGTGCTGGAAAGGAGGGTCAAACCGAGAGCTGTGTCCGCATTCTTGGAACAAAGTTAAACATGTTTCTGGTGGAGTTCACCAGGGTTGCCCGTTGTCTCCAACCCTGTTTGCGATATTCAGGAATGGGATCCCGAGGCGCAGCTGAGTGAAGAGGGTGTCCAGTTTGGGAACCTCAGAATTGCATCTCTGCTTTTTGCAGATGACATGGTTCTGTTGGCTTCATCCAACCATGACCTTCAGCACGCACTGCGGCGGTTTGCAGCTGAGTGTGAAACGTCTGGGATGAAGGTCAGCACCTCAAAGTCCAAGGCCAGAAAATAGTGTATCGCTCCCTACAGGTTGGGAGTGAGTTGCTGCCCCAAGTGAAGGATTTCATGTATCTTCAGGATCTTGTTCACAAGGGACAGAAGAAAGGTGCGTGAGAATGACCGGTATGGACAGTGCAGTGTCAGCAGTGAAGCGGGCATTGTACCGGACCATTGTGGGGAAAAGGGAGCTGAGCTGGAAGGCAAAGCTTTCAATTTACCAGTCTATCTATGTGCCAACCATCACCTAGGTCATGAGCTTTGGGTAGTGACCGAAAGAATGAGATTACAGATACAAGTGACACGTTTCCTCCGTAGGGTGGCTGGGCTTCAGATATCCGGAGCTCGGAGAAGAGCCTCTGCTCCTTCCAGTGAAAAGGAGCCAGTTAAGGGGGTTCAGGCATCTAACTAAGATGCCTCCTGGGAACCTCCCTTTGGAGGTTTTCCGGGCACGTCCAATTGGGAGGAGACCTTGGGGTACACCCAGAAGTTGCTGGAGGTATTTAATATTTTACATTGTACAGTATTGTTTAGAATTATTTAGAACTAGAAATGTTTTACATTTTATATTTAAGATTCTTATATGTTTATCGTATGCATCTGCCTGCCATGGTAAATTCCTTGAGCTGAATCTGATATTGATATCTTATCTGGCCTGCGAACGCCTCAGGAGGATCCCCTAGGACCTAGGGGATCCTGAGGCGTTCGCAGGCCAGATAAGAGGTGGAGCTGGAAAGTGTTGCTGGGGAAAATACATCTGCTTAGTCTGCTGCCACCGCGACGCGACTCCGGAGAAGTGGAAGATGATGGATAGATGAATAGCCAGGCAACCAATGCTAAGCTAGCTTTACCTATTGGCACTATGGATTGATAGGAGAAACTTGTTGTTAATTGTAAATTGTTAATAATAGCTAAGAACTGAGAATTAAATTGTCATGTGAAATCTGTGAGGAGAGATTATCCAGAATATATTTTTGTTTAGTTAATTTATGGTATAAACTACTATTACTCTAAGATAGGGGTGTAACGATACACTCAGCTCATGATTCGATACATATCACGATACTGGGTTCACAATAGAATATGTATCTAACGTCACTGTGTCCAATCCCGACCGGGTTTTAGCTAACATTCTGATAAAATGCTACTTCAAATATTGATTAAAATGATCGTATCACGTTTTCAGCTGATTTTTGGATGTCAAGTTATGCTTTAACTTATTACCTTTCGAGCTAAATATTGTTTTAATTTTAAAATTAGCTTGGCCTTTACTAGAGCTGGTAAAAGGACGCTGGCGCCGGTAAATTAGCCGTGCGCTACCCTCGTCCAAACCCGACCACACTTATATCGCCGTAGTCAACACTCGCCGCTGCTGTTTTTCCAGGGATATTTACAGTTGCCTATGGCAAGCCGTTTTATCATTTAATCAATGAATTCTTGATATCCAAAATTCGAATTGTTGATATCAACAATTGCATTTTGGATATCAAGAATTCGAATTTTGGATATCAACAATTGCATTTTGGATATCAAGAATTCGCATTTTTGGATATCAACAATTGCATTTTGGATATCAACAATTCGCATTTTGGATATCAACAATTGCATTTTGGATATCAAGAATTCGCATTTTGGATATCAAGAATGGAATTCTGGATATCAACAATTCGAATTCTTGATATCAAGAATTGAATTCTGGATATCAACAATGTATGCTAATGACTATCATGTGGGCAGGAGTAGGCAGGCTACGTAAATTCTGTTTGCACAGGCGTAACATTTTCTACGCTAAGAGCGTTGCCCACTGCGGCCATTGTAGACTTTGCAATCCATTGGAGTTCGGTTTAGTTCAACATTGATTTTGAAAATGGATTAAGTTGGATGTTTTGAGACCCCCAAAAACGTAATAATTGTCCTAACCTTTATGAATGTAGGCTATTGTACGCGTAACATAGTTATCTGGGTTCAGCAGACATATACCACAACAACCCGTCTGCTACGAGCAGAATAAACCCAACAGAATCCCAACTCTTGCGTAGTGGACGCAACGTTTTTTTAAACTCCCCCACTCCCCTACCCATTGGTTAACAGCTTCAATTTACGCAAATGTATGCTAGTTTGATATCCAGAATTGCATTTTGGATATCAAGAATTCGAATTGTTGATATCCAGAATTGAATTGTTGATATCAAGAATTCCAATTTTGGATATCAAGAATTGCATTTTGGATATCAAGAATTCGAATTGTTGATATCCAGAATTGAATTGTTGATATCAAGAATTCCAATTGTTGATATCAAGAATTGCATTTTGGATATCAAGAATTCCAATTTTTGATATCAAGAATTGCATTTTGGATATCAACAATTGGAATTCTTGATATCAAGAATTAATTATTGATATCCGAAATTATTTTTGATATCAAAAATTGGAATTCTTGATATCCAAAATGCAATTCTTGATATCAAAAATTGGAATTCTTGATATCCAAAATGCAATTCTTGATATCCAAAATTGGAATTCTTGATATCAACAATTCAATTCTGGATATCAACAATTCGAATTCTTGATATCCAAAATGCAATTCTTGATATCCAAAATTGGAATTCTTGATATCAACAATTCAATTCTGGATATCAACAATTCGAATTCTTGATATCCAAAATGCAGTTCTGGATATCAAACTAGCATACATTTGCGTAAATTGAAGCTGTTAACCAATGGGTAGGGGAGTGGGGGAGTTTAAAAAAAACGTTGCGTCCACTACGCAAGAGTTGGGATTCTGTTGGGTTTATTCTGCTCGTAGCAGACGGGTTGTTGTGGTATATGTCTGCTGAACCCAGATAACTATGTTACACGTACAATAGCCTACATTCATAAAGGTTAGGACAATTATTACGTTTTTGGGGTCTCAAAACATCCAACTTAATCCATTTTCAAAATCAATGTTGAACTAAACCGAACTCCAATGGATTGCAAAGTCTACAATGGCCGCAGTGGGCAACGCTCTTAGCGTAGAAAATGTTACGCCTGTGCAAACAGAATTTACGTAGCCTGCCTACTCCTGCCCACATGATAGTCATTAGCATACATTGTTGATATCCAGAATTCAATTCTTGATATCAAGAATTCGAATTGTTGATATCCAGAATTCCATTCTTGATATCCAAAATGCGAATTCTTGATATCCAAAATGCAATTGTTGATATCCAAAATGCGAATTGTTGATATCCAAAATGCAATTGTTGATATCAAAAATGCGAATTCTTGATATCCAAAATGCAATTGTTGATATCCAAAATTCGAATTCTTGATATCCAAAATGCAATTGTTGATATCAACAATTCGAATTTTGGATATCAAGAATTCATTGATTAAATGATAAAACGGCTTGCCATAGTTGCCGACATGTGCAAACGCGCTGCAAATTAAGAAAACACATGAAACTAGAGAGCATACAATTTCTGGGGAAATTGTGAGGGTGTGCCTGCATATTTTCAAGCATTTAGCCTACTCATAGTCTATTGCATAATAATTCATTAAGAACACCCTTGGAAAGAAGCTACTGTAACAACGTTATCACTGGAAATATTTCTGATGGAATCGCGATTCAAACAGTAGCTCTATGTCTGCTAACTTATGACATGCCCGCAAAAACGTAAATACGCTTGACATTTATTCAGTGGAAAATCGCTCATGCATAAAAAGCTCAATAGCGATCATTGTCAGTAACAACGCAAAATGCGATATAGCCCTTTGTGGAGAAGCTGCCCCGGTAAATTGTATACTACAGTGTTCGTCTTGGTGGCGATCGTTGGTTGAACTTTCCGTTGTACGGTTTAGGCTGAAATTAAATATTGCTTTCATGAACAGATTGACAAGTTTAGGCTGTGTCAATGAAGTTCGGGTTAGTAGTCAGACAGTTTCACCTATTGAAATACTTTTGATTTAAGGGAGTGCCGAACATGTTCTGTCGCCGTTTGACTTCCTACTGTAAACAGCTGTGGATGTTTTTGTTAGCTACGCAGTGTCTCGCGTAGGCTACAGCGTTGCAGTACTGGTTTGAAATCACAGGTAATGATTATTTCACCAACAAATCGTTTACTTGTAATCTAATGTCATAATAAATCGTACAACGAAAATGTATTTGTGAGTAATGTTTATTTTAACGATTGAAAACAGATGCATCATAGACCGCTGTAGTATGTGTTGCCCGGGCAACATAGGCTAATGTCATGATGCTAATGCTTCAGTGAAATAGTAGACTACCGTTTCTGAAAGTAGATGTAGTTCCTCAATAATATCAGCTTATATTGTTAAATACACTTCACAATTGTGTTTCATATCACAAAGTTAAATGAGTAAATAGTTATTACCCTGGCCTCTTTGCTTGTGGCGTTTCTGCAGCTGCCTTGCAGTAGCGTTAAAGCTATAGTTAGCCTAGCTCTAGCTATCTCCCAAGTTAACAAGCTGCTAAACTAATGTTCTGCTAGAGGTAGTCACGCGTGTTTCGTGACGTTAGTAGCGTCAGTGACTGTGGCTAGCAAGTTAGCCAGGTAAATAAAAAGACAAGCAACTCAATGGCTACCAACTTTTGACATAACGTTTTCTAAGTAATCAAAATATTGACGGATGCTAGGGGGGCGGCACGATACCATCTTTGCTGTGCGACAGTCTTCTATGCACGTCGTATCTAATGCGTCGTTGCTAACGTGTGCTGACGTTGTGAAGTATAACTGAGTATTCTACCCTTTACCGACAAAATCAACTTTTTGCCACGAAAACGTTGTAGGCTATCCTCTTAAACTGTGCAACAGAATGTTAATAAAAGTAAAAGCAACTCAATCGGGACCAAGACGAAACTTTTGACGTCGACGTTTTCTATGTAGTCCAAATATTGACAGAGAAATAGGGCGGCAAAAATAATAATAATAAAGAAATATATATGTGAGATAACAAAGGTTGGCTCTGGCGAAGCCCGAGCACACCCAAATAGACAAAACACATCAAATTAAGAAAACATCTTCATTAATTTGACAACTCATGCGCTGCATTCAGCAAACGCGCTGCAAATATAACGCATCCAGTTTTCACAACGGAAGTTCTTCAGGCCTCTAGGGGGAGCGCTAAGTGGAACTTGATTTTCGGCCCCACGGAGCGAGAGAGAGCGCATAATGAGAAGTTTGGAGTTTAAAAACTGTAAAAGAGGAGGGCTACATGTAAAAATGAATACTAACCTTTCTTTATCTGTCGCCTCTTTACTTAGATGTTGGTCGAAACCTATAACTCTATGGTCCAAACTTCTCATATGCGCTCTCTCTCTTGCTCCGTGGGGCCGAAAATCAAGCTTTATGTATTTGGTTGTGTTTTGTTTATTTGTATGTGTTTTCTTAATTTGCAGCGCGTTTGCACATGTCGGCCACCGTAGATATTAACTTGATCCAGGGTCACCAAACTGACCATCAATGCTGTCAACATATCCGGGAACGTAGTTATGTCCTTCACAATAAGATAACACGCTTCAACATCCCCAAACTATGCAATAAAAGCTAAATTTGTGTATACCACCACCTGCTGGATGTTTTGTTTAACTCTTCCTTAGGTTTTGCCGTCCCTTGCAAAACCTAGAAACATCTTTTATCCAAAGAACACTGATGCGTACGGCATGTGTACAGAACATTTAAAACATATAATGTTAATTTAACGTTTATTCAGTTGTCCCCATTAAATTAGGAAGTCATGAAATATGAAGCAAAAGTCAATAATATATTTAGAGACGTTAAACATTGAATGGGGTCAAAGATAACAGGACGGTTAGCAAAAGACAAATGACTTGTGCAAATCTTTGAAAATATGAACATCTATTTAAATACTAAAGAGACAAAAAGAAAATACAAAATGTATCTGGAAACATTTAAAATGATCCTCGTCATCCAGCTCATTGTTAACCCACACACTTGGTGTGATAGCCTACCATGTGTGCACCATCTGTTTGCCTGCCCCCCTCCCTTCCTCCCCTCGACTACAGATCCCGTCAGAAATGGTGGTGTATTTCCATTGGCTAGACAAAGTAGTGTTAAACTAGCCTTGAAATACACTCATATGCTAACCCATAGTAGCAGTACGATGACAATACTGATGAGTACAGATCGTCGCCAATGCGTCGCCCGAGTGGTCTTTTGGCTTTCTCTCATCACAGTAACTTTCCTATAGTATTAAGACATGTAAACGTCCATATATGTTCATGACATTTGACACGTAGATTGTTTGATATGCATAAAATAATACTACTTACACTTTGCTGGTGATCGCGGAAGAACATTTTGGAAAAAAGATACTGCTTGACGTCGGAAAATTCGGGTTTGGACAATAGGAGCTTTCGGCGGTCGGAATTGGACACAGTGACGCTAGATATGTTGAACCCCCCCAAAAAATTCTGAAATTTAAAAAGTTTAAGAATGTGCAATATTTCAGGATTTTATCTAAACTTCTGTTTGTTAAGTAACTATGTTTGTGTGTTAATTTGTGTGTCATTGAACAACAAAACTGATGTTTTACATGAAATTAAAAGACAGAACTTCTATCTTTAACTGTGTGAGTTCTAAATATTTCCAACGGTCCCCACAGCGTAAATAATTTTTCAGAAACGGTAGCTCGATAGCTTTAGTTAGCTTCCGGGCTAAGTTACCTAGCATAATACTTGCAGATACTACCATGTTAGTAGGTGCGTTCGACATGAACTGCGGCTGCATGAAACGACCGGCGAGAGTAGCCGCTTGCTGTCGGGGAGGAGTTGAAAACGGTTCTGTGAAGTCGGACATTCCTGCTTCTCGTGGTTTGCTGCGTTGATGTCAGTCATGGCCGATCAAGCGCTGTTTGCTTACGTTACTTTATTTATAATTAAACTTAGTCTTTCCGTTAGTAGAAGAGGTAGCCCAAAACCCTTTCTTCAACAAATGTTTTATTCAATCAAATTGTTTGGTCCGGATTTGAGCATTGGCGAAACTGAAGGTGTCAGAGTAATTACAAAACACACGTAAAAGTTGTCGTATGTGAGCCTGGCCAATCATGAAATAGCTGTGTCGTCATTTGAACACGTGCAGTTGCTCTTGAGAAAATGCGCTCGGCTACACAGCCGGCAGTTCTCGAATCGATCTCACGGTACTTTGATGGCTACGTCACTGTGACCTAGCCTCGCGCGTCTGTCGGACAAAAAGTCTAACCAGAATTCACTGTTTCAAGTCAGCCGGCTGCAGCGCTGCATGAAGACAGGTCATGTCGAATGCACCTAATGTTACTTGTTAGCCTTCTCATAAGTACATTTTGAAGCCATACTAAAGCATTTGTCGCAGTTTTTGTCTATCGGAAAATAGTGGGACCCACATTCGAACAATCACATATTTGTGACGCTACTCATTAACGGGTAAGTATGGAACGCCGATTTAGTCTAAATTAAATAAATAAACAGATCTGTAAATAAATATATAAATACATAAATATATAAATATGGCTATGAAATAAAGCCTAAAATGAAAAAAGATGGCAATAAATATATAAATAATACATTTATGTATTTCAAAATGACGTTTTTGTAAAGACAACATTTATTTATTTAATGGGACTTTTATTTCCTAATGCCACATGTATTTATTTTTTGAGACTTTTACACTCCACATTTATTTCCACATACATTACCACTCCACATTTATTACCACTCCACATTTATTACCCCTCCACATTCATTACCACTCCACATTTATTACCTCTCCACATTTATTTCCGATCTTACATGCAAACGAGAAGGGTGTGGTTATCTTCAGAACAACGCACAGACTGATATATTCAAATACTTTTTTTACATTTTGATGATTATAACTGACAACTAAGGAAAATCCCATCCCCCCCATCTTCCTCTTCACAATACCCCATAGATTTTCGATGGTTTTATGCTCAGGTGAGTTTGCTGGCCAATTAAGAACAGGGATACCATGGTCTTTAAACCAGGTTGGCACTGTGTGCAGGTGCCAAGTCCTGTTGGAAATTGAAATCTGCATTATAAATTGAGAATATTCTAATTATATGACACCTGCTTCTGCGTTTTTCAAAAAACGGACACATGGGAACGCCCTCGTCTCCGTGGAACGCCCTCTACGAGCTCTCCGTCAGCCCTCGGACAGCCTTCGACGGATTAACATGCGCCTCCTGAGTTTTCTAACTGTCCGTCGCTTGAGCGACGGAGAGCTACGCAGACCCTCTTGGCTGTGATTGGTCCGTATTAAGAACCGCTTGAGTCAGGGGCGGGGTTGCCACTATCGGTTGCCGTGACCAACAAGACCAGGGGTGGGGAACGTCCGACCTGCGGGCCATATGCAGCCCGAGAAATCATTTGGTCCAGCCCGCCATGGCATTGCAGTGCAGGCACCATATTATTCGTTGGCAGCAGCACTATTTTAATATGTGGAAGAGGACCGTGATGGCGCTCAGCGTCGCGTACCACTAATTAACACTCGGATTGATAAGCAGTCTCTAAAATGGTAGCAATATAAAACATTATACGATCCCTTTCCGTAATCATGATACAGAAATGTTCACTGCACACCCAATCAAAGCAGGCTGCCCTTCCAGCTAGTATCACAAACATCACCAAAGAGAAGCAGTTTTTACAATTCATATTTCAGCTAAACAGTACATGTAAATCAGCATTTTAATTAAAATGTGACGAGAAATGGGCAGTGTAGTTGCTGAAACTGTGCTTATTTTATTGATGTAACGGCTCGTTTGACTTTTCGATAACCTAGCTAGCATCGCAGTGCAGCGCCACCTACTCTTCTGGCGGTGAATAGTTTTCAGCACCCACAGCCTTCGGAGAACCATAAACTAAGTCTATCCGTCCGTATCCGTGCGCCCGCCCATCTGTAAACGGAGACGCAGAAGCATATTTAGGCCTTAAGGCACTAACAAATCATTTTTGGCTTTGTCCATCCTTTATGACTTTTTTGGTCAAGGACATTTGATAGGATCATTACAATCTACACACAAAAAAGTTCCCCACCCTCAAGTTGCTCTGTTTGGTTGCTCAGAGAACACTTCAGGTCTCACGTGTGCAGAGCTAATGGCTATGTTGCTTGAAAGGGTTTCAGCCAAGATGAGGCTGTAAGATGTAAGACTCTACCAAATCATTTTTGGCTATGTCCATCCTTTCTGACTTTTCTGGTCAAGGACATTTGATTGGATCATTAGAATCTACACAAAAAATTATATTACCGTCAAACCTTTAGATATATTGGCTCTGCCCTCCTACGTACTTCCGCTCAATTTAGATTTAGCTTCTGTACTAGGTCTGGGCATAAGGTACGTAAGTCAGATGTCTCAGGTTGACTTTCTACCGGCCAATCAGGGAACAGAGTGTGAGGGCATGACCAAGAAGGCACACGACAACTGAGTAGGGTGCAAAATATTCAGGGGTTTATTACTTACATTTGTACAGATGGAACACATGGACAAAGTAAATAAAACCGAGTAGTGAAGATAAAAACAATATATGAGAACCAACCAATGCCTCATACGCACAGAGGTCTTCCTTCTAGGTTGGTTTTTCCTTTCTCCCCTCTGCGTGCTCCTCTTAAAGTTATATAAGCCTGGGCTGCCACAATAAATATAGGGAGGGGACGCCATACCTCCTCCCACTTAATAATTGGAGCACAATTGGAGCAAACACCCCTACAGCCCAGACAGGGATGGGAGCTTCCCATCCACTCTGGAACTCAATTCAAGCATCACAACTCTGGTTGTAGGTCTATCCAATTGAGCGAAGAGGCATTTTTTTTCTGGGTTCGGTTGAAACATGCCCCATACTCACAGCCCAACGGAGCAGTATCAGACTCATATTCTGACTAGAATTATGAGTAAGACAACGTCAGGCTAGTGAAGACACTATGCCAAGAAATAATCTTGGAGGAAATACTACTCTTTTATCAGTCAGTCAACAATGAACTATTTGAAGTCAAAGATGCAAATAAAAGTTATTTTAACTTTCATCAGAGTGTAGATGCATATACACGTGGGAGTAGGTAAGATGCCTTTTAATTTGTGGTGTTCCAAGTTTCGATTAACCTATGGTATAGGCTGTTGGTTTGAAGGCTGCTGCTTTAGAGATCAAAATCAAATAAAAATGTATTTGTATAGCCCTTTTTACACGCAAGCATGTCACAGAGGGCTTCACATATGCCCATAGAGCTGCCCCTCAGCCAACCTAAACCCTCAAGGAAGACAAGGAAAAACTCCCAGAAAAACTCAATGCAAGAGAAAAAATGGAAGAAACCTTGGGAGGAGCAATTCAGTGAGGGATCCCCTCCTCCAGAGACGGTTGGCGAAAGAGAGGAGCAGAACACAGGCTAAACATAGTAATACAACAGGGAAGTGACAATGGGTTTAGAAACACCAAAATCCATTGTTCAGCTTGGTAGATGTAGGAAGGGATTGGGAAACTTGCTGTTGCCCGTCACAGAGACTAGTTTCCGGTTGGTGACCAGGTCCAGCGTTGGCGGACCGACGACCAGGCAGGCGCTGACAGCTCAAAACCCCCCACACCACAAGGGATGTGCGGAGGGGGGACAGAGAGAGGAAAGCAGGGGTTAGATAATGCCAGGAGCAGCTAACAGTTACAATCATATTAGAATAAGAACCCCACCGGTCAAAATATTTATTTGATGCAGCCCTAGGCACCAAGACACCGCCAGCCCCCCTCGGTTGGAACATAAAATCTGTCCCAGGGGAAAGAACTCTAAAATAAGTTATTTATAGAATAAGGGTGAGAATGCCCCGTCCCCCGTTGTCACCAACTAGTAACGGGAACTATAAAAATATGTAGTAACATGTTTACTTACATTTGGGGCAACGTGAACATATAGAAGCTTTATTTGCAATTTAAAATTGTAAAAGTTAAATGTGATACAAACAGAAAAAACACACACCACAAGTTTACATTGAAAGTACATACACACATACTTACCTTTAGCAGCCATAGAATTGACTAAACAAGAACGTTTTTAACCTATTTTGAATGTCGAAACAGTATCAGCCTCCTTAATTGAGACAGGTAATTTGTTCCAGAGAAGAGGTGCTCTATATGAGAACGCCCTGCCTCCAACAGTTTTTATGTATTGGGAACCACCAGATAGCCGGCATTTTGAGATCTAAGTGACCTTGTGGGGCGATAGGGTGCAAGGAGACCAGAGAGGTACAGCGGTGCTAATCCTTGCAGAGATTTGTAGGTTAGTAGTAGAACCTTGAAATCAGCTCTGGCTTGGATAGGAAGCCAGTGTAAAGAGACGAGAATAGGAGTTATGTGATCAAACTTTCTGGTTCTAGTCAATAATCTAGCAGCAGCATTTTGTACCCGTTGTCAAATTTTTATGTAGGTATTTGGGAGGCCAGAGAACAACACATTGCAATAGTCCAATCGGGATGTAACAAATGCATGTATTCGTTTTTCAGCATCATCTTTTGAGAGAAATTTTCGTACTTTGGCAATGTTACGTAGATGGAAAAATGCAGTTCTAGTAATTTGCTTAATATGGTACTCAAACAGAAGGTCTGGGTCCATTGTGATTCCTACTTTTTTTTACCAGTTGGCTTTGAGAGACTTTGATGCCGTCTAAAGTCAGATTGGATAAATTATTTCTGTATTTTTTAGGACCAAAAATTTGAACCTCGGTTTTATCCCAATTGAGAAGAAGGAAATTTGTTGCCATCCAAGCTCTCAACCCAGAAACACATTTTTCCATAGGGTATGGTAAATCCCCAGGCTTTAAAGACTGAACCCTGTGGTACTCCGTATTTTACAGTGGAGCACCTGGATGAGCAGCAATCATAATGGACATATTATGATCTATCAGATAGATAGGATCTAAACCACTGAAGTGAAGTACCAGAAATCCCAATATAGTTGTCCATACGTTCCAGAAGAATATCATGATCCACCGTGTCAAAAGCTGCACTTAGGTCTAAGAGAACCAGAACAGAGATAGAGCCCGCGTCAGAGGCTAATAGTAGATCATTGCCTACCTTAGCTAATGCAGTTTCAGTGCTGTGGTGAAGAGGAAATCCAGACTGGAGAGGTTCATAACGCTGATTTGAGGAAAGGTGCTCAGTAAGCTGTTGTGCCACAGCTTTTTATAAAATTTTGGAGAGAAATGGCAAATTTGAAATTGGCCTGTAGTTGCTGAGACAACCTGGATCAAGGTTTGTTTATTTAAGAAGGGGCTTAATGATTGCTTGTTTGAAATCGTCAGGGACTTGGCCAGTTACGATAGATTCATTAATAATACTAAGCATGGGTGGTCCAATAATAGGGAGAAGTTCCCTACGAAGTTTGGCAGAGAGGGGATCCAGAAGGCAACTGGTGGGTTTCGATGAATCTATCAGCTCGATGAACGTTTCCATAGAAATAGGGTTAAAATCAGTGAGAGCCTCGACATGTAGCATGCTGGGTATAGAGTGTTGATGGCTCTCAAGTCTGCAACTTGTCTCTTATTGCATAGACTTGTTGGTCAAAGACGTCTCAGAAATCATTGGGAGAGAAATCAGTACTAACACAGAGTGTACTTTTCTTACTGAGTTTTGCAACAGTATCAAATAGGAACTTAGTATTGTGTTTGTTCTTACTAATCAACTTAGAGAAATATTCTGATCTGGACCTGATGAGGACTTGCTTGTACTCCATTTGGCTGTCCTTCCTGGCCAGGCGGAAAACCTCCAATTTAGTGGTACGCCACTTATGTTCTAGTTTTCTAGTGGACCTGCGGGTTTCCTCTGAATACCATGGAGCCAGTTTCTTGTCTTTTCTTTTCCATGGTTTGAGTGGGGCAACGGCATCTAGGGATAGCTGAAGAACCACATTCAGATCCCTTTTTTTGGCATTTAATGATTTATTTGGGATGTCAAGTGCTTCTAGTGCAGCGGGTAGAATATTAGCCAGTTCCAGAGCTGTGTTTGGGGTTATGCAGCGGCTAGTAGAAATATTCGGAGTGCCTCCAAGGCTTTGGCAGAGATCCATTTTGAAGGTAACCAGGCATGGTCTGATAATATAGGATTGTGGGGGTGGACAGTGACGTCACTAATCTTGATTCCCCGTGTGAGTACTAAATCCAACGTATGCGAGTGAAGATGGGTAGGTTTGGAAACCACCTGAGTGAGACCTGTGGAATACATTAGTGCAGTAAAGGACTTACTTAAAGGTGATAGATGGTTTCAGGCAAATTATTTCAAATGTTTTAAAGGTGTTTACAGATTTTAGGCTGAGGTTGAAGCTAGCTTCATATATCATAGCAACACCACCACACCACACGAGGGATGTGTGAGTACGCAAAATCGGGAGGCGATGTTTCATTCAGGGGGGAATATTCGTCAGGTTTTAGCCAGGTTTCGGTGAGTCCAATCAGGTCCAGGGTGCATTCAGACATCAGATCATTAATCAAAACGGCCTTTGTGGATAGAGATCTGATGTTTAGGAGCCCAACATTCCAGTGTGGGTTTTTGGCAGCTTTAAAAGTAGACAATTCTTCTGAGAAGGTGGCACTGTCATCAGAAAACTTAATAGGAGGAGCAACGGGGGAGCAAGGCTGAATACATGTTAAATTGGTATAATTCCTAGTAATTGAAGGCCGAAATTTGGAAAAGGGGCGGGGGACCGACACCGTCTCAATGGGAAAAACAACATCAGCAACCACACTGGCTACACTACAAGCTAAGCTATCGGGCCCCAAACAGCTCATAACATGCCTATCAAAATACCTATCAGACTCTCTAAGAGACTGTGGCCCGGCTTGTTCTAGTGAGTGTCAGGCCTGGTCTAAATTAGCTTCAATATAACCTAGACAATAGAAGGGCACCTCTCCAGCTTTTGTTTAATCAGTCAAAAGGAGGACGAATTTACTTATGGGTACTGATTGCGCTGGATAGAGAGTAACTGAGAAACCTAATTGTGGGCCTAAAGCCAGACACCTGGCCACCCTAGATGGGAGCTGATCAAGTCAAGAAGAACCAACTTCGTGACCTGGGGCCTGTTCCATAAAGCGAGTTCACCCGAAAAAAAAGCCAGGCTTAAGTCAGTTACTTTCCCTGACATAAGCCTGGCCGCTTATTTGGTAAACTTGCTTTATGGAACAGGCCTCAGGATGGCCTTGGGATGTTTGCTGAAGTTTTCAAGGAAAATAAAGTCATCCTCCTGCATCCAACCAGATACATTTCCACTTCCAACACATTCCACTGGTCCATCCCAGACAATGTGGTTGTGGTATATTTTATTGGGGAGGAGTGAGTTTTGAACTGCATTGATAGCATAAGCCATGGCAAGGCCATAGCCAAGGCAGGGACGGACTGGGAGTAAAAATAGGCCCTGGACTTTGATCCAGACCGGCCCACCAGAACCGGTCCTGTATACGCCACCACAGCGAGCGCCCTGCTAAGGCATGCAAATTCTGTGGCTGATGTGATGCTAGTTAGGGACTTCCACGCTTAATGCGAGAGCACATAGCGCGCAAGCGACATCTTTTTGGCTGATTTGAGCGAAAAAAATATTTTGAAACTTGATGTAAAACAAACAAACATAGCCTTTGTCCAATTGGTAAAACATTGTCTAGTGAAGGTAATTCCGTTTACGTTTCTTAGCCTGGTTTTCCATCTTTCTCGCTAGCTTTCGACCTGTCAGTGTCGGAATAGACCAACCGTCCTGGGGGAAAGGGGGGCCGGCCAACCGTGTTGCTGGCCAACCGTGTCACTCAATCTTCTGCCGAAATGTGTTATTAGTAGGCTAGTAAAGGCAAGCGGCCCTCCGGCCCAGAAGTGCTTCGGCCCATCGGGAATTCTCCCGGTGCTCCCAATGGCCAGTCCGCTACTGAGCCAAGGAGTCAACATTGGCATTCTGAAATATAAAAAAAAACACTAACACATGGGATGAACTTGAAGGAAGCAATATATGCGTTGTTATATGTCCAGATATTGTGGCCAAGGTTTCTAACTATTGTCCTATCCCCCTCTCCTTCAACAGTGATTAAGCCTACATAACACTCATTAAAATCTGTTTCATGCCAACTTTTGCAACCCCTCAATAATAGTTATTCCTGTCTGGTCCTGATCTATCTATCTATTGGCCTAAGACTATTTGCTTTAGCACTTCTAATGAATAGAGTTGGTTGCTGCTTGGGGCAAGATGTAAACCAGACTGCTCCTGCCATAAAGGTCTCATAATATGACACAGGATGTCTTCTATAGTCCCTTCAATTAATGTTACATTATATCAATGATAAGTAGTTCTCTCCCTCCCATGAACTTCAATACTATACCAAAAAAACATTAACTCCTAATGTTATCACGACAATGGTCGTGTCCCAGTATTGTTAATGTGTTCCTAGGGCAGCCTTTCTCAACCCTGGTCCTTAGGGTCCCCCTACCCTGGTCCTTAGGGACCCCCCCTGCCCAGCATCCTTCCAACAAGGATTACCATAGGTCTCAGTATCAGGAGAATGGGTAGGCTGGTGGATCACAAATGTCAAGAAGTCAATTCATGCAATAAATGTCCGGCTTTATACAAAACATGACTACTTTTTAGATGCAATCAGTGGTGTAAACATGCAATTGAGAAATGTCTATATCATAATACATTAAAAATATGTCAGAAACAATTGTTTTCACTTTGTCAATTTAGGGTGTTGTGTAAGGTATGGAAACATTTTAAATTTAATGTAATTTTTATTAAGGTTATTTTGTTTGAAAAGGGCTGAATACTTTGACAATACAGTAAGTCAGTTTCATTTACACTATGTAAACAATCTTGAGCTAATAGGATCTAAGTGCTATAATATACGATGTCTTGATTTAAAACCCAAACTCCAACGTTTAGTTCAAATCGGAGGCCTGTTTAACTCATTGGGAACCACTGGTAAACCCTTCTAACAATCAAGCAAATAGACAGGTGAATATAGGACATCTACTGCCAGTCAACAGAGGCTGTGGTCGTCGATTAGGTTACTCTTGTGGGCCAACTCACTACATGTTTGCTTTAATGCTTTTGCTAGCTTTGTATTGTTACATTTGTCTTTTCAATCACAAAATACTGCCTCGTGTTATAGTCTAAACCGAGATAAACGCTAGTTACAGTACATAAATCAGCTGTGCACTGCCTTGACCACTTAGCACTAGCTACTCAAAAATTCTGGTGTCTATGTTGTAGGTTTCCTTGTCATTTGGTTAAATATATTAAGCCAGTACCCAGATATATTAAAGGACTGTTAGCTAGCTACCCCAATTTTCTCTAGCGTTGCTAGATCCTAGCGTTGGCCAGGACGGAGCAACATTAGCCTTGTAGTCTGGTAGTTAGCCAGTACTACTAGCAAGCTACTACTGTAGTAGCATACAGTAGGCTACGGACAACAACATTCAAATCCCGATCAACCGTAGAGCTATGGCTATAGCTGACTGGTTGATTTAACTGACGCGCGTTTTCACGACAGTTTGGCTAACACGTCTGTGTTTTTACATGTAGCTACCCATAACATTCTGTGCTCAGATATTATAACTTGACAATCCTCAGTCCTAATGTTTGGCTAGCTAGCACACGTTTGTCACCGCCATTTTGTGAAAGGCTGTTCTCTAAAGGAAGGGAACGTGTAATGGTCGAACGTAGTATAACACCATCATATAGCAATCCTCGATATCTACTCGACAGTTACAGAAGTAGGGATCATGGGTATCTTCCATCCGGCTCATTGAAATACAAGGCATTCCGTAAAAAAATCTGCAAAACAAAATGGGTTACTACAGTTGTGTAAACAATTGCCAACCACATGCAAAGCGCAAAGTTAAAATGTAAATAGTAGGTTATGTTAATTATGATGAACTAAAGAGCTGGTCCTTAACATTTCTGTAGCATTTAACATGTTGCAAAGCACCCACTCTGTAGCCTACACTAATTATATCCATACCATTAGGACAAAATTAACATTAAGGTCCTTTTTAGCTATTTAAGTTGTATTACTTTTCTACATTTGTAAAAAGGTATACCTGCGGCATACCTTACCCAATAAATTGACTTATTGTTAAGTTATCACAGACACATGTTGAACTTCTTAAGTTTTGTCGATGTGTGAAAATGTTTGCAGGTTGTATTTAATAGTCTGAAGTTATTGAAAAGTTCCCCTCCCCCCATGGACATACGAAATGTTGTTCTTTTTCAATGGGAGTTGTAAGTTACAGATGAGCCCTAAAAGAAACTATCTATTGTTCCAATAAAGCGCCCAGGACAGTGCAATGCCGCTGTGCCTAGTAGAGGGCGCTACATGTCAGTACGAGCTCGCGGCCTTTAGATCTTTTTGTCTGAGAACTGGATCCCGCTGCCGCTCTACAGTGTGTGCGATTGCTCGGAGCCGCGTCCGTAACACACTGTCAAACCACTCCAAACCAATACAATTGCTACCAAAATTATTCGCATTACATCCTTTACTATGGCGATTTTGGTTTCCCGTTAGAATCGGTCGTATTTCTCAATGATCGTTAGAACTTAGTGTGGGGGGAATTGGCTTGGTTTCTGTGTGCATCGGTCTTTATTAGCGAGCTGGCGCTCTTGCCATTAGATATTTCTTTAACTTTTTAAACACTCAGCTTCGCGAATGACTGAGCGCCGGCGGAGTATGGGATCCTTGGTGTCTTAGGAAGCAACCGAGTGGGGTTTTAACCGTTTTACATGCAAAAACAATGGCAAATTCGACGGGAAAAAATCTACCAGATCAGCGGAGGAAAGGACTGGCGTTCCTGGATGAGCTGCGGCAATTTCACCAAAGCAGAGGGTGAGAATGGGGCATCTTTAGTCCTTTGAAAATGCTAAAAACATAATTTGCATGGGACTTGCAATGGGATATGACTGTTACTGTAACATTGTTGCACATATTTCATGTTTTCTCTTTTCAGATCGCCGTTTAAAAAGGTACCTATCGTGGGTGGAAAAGAGCTGGACCTCAATGCTCTTTATATCAGAGTCGTTTCTTTAGGTGGATTTGCTAAGGTGAGTGGGACTAAAAGTGGATTTTTTGCACTCGCGTTTTTTTCTGAATTGTGGAGTAGCCCACCACTTAACTGTCTTGGCACATCAGAGATTTGTCTCGGGGGTAAACGGTTGTAGAATATATAGGATTGGGTATGGCCTTGTGCTAGTTTGCTATCAATGCAATGTGGTGGCTTGTTGTGTATGATTTGAATTGAAAGTCCGTACGTTAGCTACAAGGTTTGAGTCAGCGGCGTTGGAGTAACTCAAAATTAGCGGGCACGTATACCATCGATTACTCTCTGAGTGCACGGGCGAGGTAATGAACATACTCGCCGGGAAAAGCTTTGTGTGTACATTTGAACAATACATTGGTAGTTTGTCCGCTCATCGCTCTGGCCATCGTTGGGTTCATGGTTGGAGACAGAATGTAGGCCTCACGCGGGCCTTTACTAAATACTGTAAAAGTACAGAATGACCCCAAAGAAGACAGGTCGCAAGCTAGCTCCCATGGTAGTGCTAGCTTGGGTAACTAGTGAGACTTCCTACTGGTTCTGTTGTTGCGAATATTGTTGCCTCAAGCGTAGCTCCACTTCAGCTTGTTTGCACGCTAGTCATACCAGAAAAGTAATGTTAGCTATCCCTAGCTATATTGCTAATCGTAGCTAGCTACCTAGCTGCTTGCTAAGCCACCGTACAACCCACAGTTGTAGCTAGGTAGCTAATGTTTCTTGCCCTAAAGTAATCAAGCAGTACTGTACTTTTATTTCGAATGCTACTATATATATGACTTAAACGGAATGAGAGGGTTTATTTTATTTTAAAGCCTGTTATTTTTGAAAATTTTAAAACACCAACGTTAACACTAGGCTAGCTAACAAAGCTTTTATTTCAGGTTTCTGACAAGAATCAGTGGTCTGAACTTGGAGAAGACTTCAACTTTCCAAGGAGTTGCTCCAATGCAGCATTTGCTTTAAAACAATACTACCTTCGGTAAGTAGCAGAGGAGCACACTGTCAGCATGTGGCAATGTTTACAACTCGTAAGCGCTAGCAGCACTGCACAGTCCAGTTAGAGTGATTTGTTTAGAGCGTGTTACATTACTGTAAAACCGAAGCCAAAGACAAGATTCTTTACATACCTACGCTGAAGACTTATCTGCAGCGAAGCCATGTATATAGACGTGTCTATAGATATTTACGTTCATGTATTTGTGCATTGTGTATTTTGAAACTTTAAATGTATAGGATTATAATTAGGAACACACAGAAACTACAAATGAAATCAGTTGAGGTTTCAGTGCAGTTTCGTTAAAATAGGGTCTACATACATGTTTATTAACTAAATGTTCTGCTTTGTCCCAGTTTTGAAACTGCAATCGAACAGGCTTGGTTTAAAGGTTTTAGACTGCCTTACCCCTTTTTGTATTGTAGCTCCTAATGTTACTATTTACTTCAACAACCCACGTTTCCTTTATATTGACTATCTTGCATGAATTGATGATACAGATACGGAGCAATAGGTCAACAATAGAGACAGCAGTGTCTTCCTCAGTCTTTAATTTTGTATGGAAGAGATTAACTACTCGTGTAATGTGGACAGAGTTTAGTAAGGCACTTTGATCGGTACTTAACAGTTAGGACCTCATTGGATACATTAAGATGTAAGATTATTGCAATTGTGTGGATAACATATTTGCATTCTTAGCTAAAAGTGCAATTTCTCCAAACTAATTGGGACATGGATTCATTTGGTAATCTTGACTATATAGATGCCACAACGTCCTTCTTTTCTTGGGTTCTTGTAATATGTCATATATCCTAACCTAGTCATAATACCAACGAGGATTTCTAACTTGTCAGAGGTAGGTTGTAGTTCACTGAGGTCATAAACAAGTTTGTTGGGACACCTTGAAAGCTGAGTATGATGTAAAATGGCAATATGTCCTTATAGAGATATAGCATTAAACAGAATCTAATGTTGACAAAATGGCCAAAGATCTACCATAAATGTTCTTCCAGACCACCGAAAGGTGTTGGACGGATGTCCAATAATGAAACAAGGAATCAATTTATTTCTCCCACCCTTTGGAGATCAGTTTTTCCTGTGGTACTTGTTATCCTCCCAACAATGGATGTTAATATTCAGTGAATTAATTCTAATTATCGTTCTTGCACTTTTATATTAATTGAACTTATTAGTGGCCCCAGATGATAGTTCAGATGGAATTATGCCTGTTGTGTCTGATATAAGTTGTGAGAACAGATTTGGAAATTATGCTCCCGAAATTGTTTGTGACCTCAAAGTGCAAATAATTGTTATGGTGCAACCTGTTTTAATAGCTGCTCGCTATTTTGCCTACTATACAGTGCCTGTGAGCTGATACAGAGACTGGTCCACCGTTCTATCCAATGTTCCACAAAAAAAATTACTTCATCTTTACAGATTTAATGCAGAAGGTTAATATTAGCTGTCAGTCACTGCGCTCCGTTGTCACATGACAAGGAGCTAACTAGCGTGCAAAATTAATCCAAGGCTCGAGTGTAAAGCATTCAGGTGTTTTTAGTTACAATTTTAGTTGTGGTGCTCCTTAATATTCAGTGGGTGCTCCTAAATTATTGCTTGTGCTCCTAACTTTTCAAAGTTGGGAGCACCAGTGCCACCAAGTAAAAAAGTTAATTTCAAGCCCTGTAATTGCTGGGTCCAGCCACAGAGTCCTGGAGAAAAGTCACTTTTGATAATAAAGTTGAGTAATTACAAAGCTGTGACTCAGTTGAGGATTTACATGGATGATAGATTAGGGTAAATCTGTTTGTCTAAGGATAATACAGAATACTCTAAAATCATGGGAAGACATCTCAAAGCTAAAATAAATGTCAGTCATCACCCATGACAAAAGTCACATGAGTTCATTGTACAGTGTTCAGTGTAGCTCTTTTCCTAATATAATGATAATCAGCTGTTTGAACTTCACTGCTCTTGGCAACCTATATACTTTGGCATTTTGATAAATATCCCATTTGCTTGCATATTTATTCCCATTCCCATGCAGCCAAACAAGGTGTGGATATTTGCTGTGGAGACACTTTAACAAGTGCTATGTATATTCACTGCACAGTGGTTCCAATATGTACATTTAGTGAGATTGACTGTAGATATTATTGTACTTTTGGATAGCATACACTTAGTCGGCAACTAGTTTGTGACTATCTTAATTCCCAAATGATCATGAAACCCTGTGAATAAACAGTCTTCTGGCATGTAAATCACCTGCCACTCTGGTGGGTAAAGGTGGTCAACCGTCACTAACTTGATTGCCAGGTTTTTGTTTTTAAGGAGTAGGCAAAATACTTGTGTTCATAGATGCTCTATTCCGGCCTATCTAGTTATGGCCTCCCTGGTTATGTCTACCTGCATTGATAGTCTGGATATCCAAACCCTTACCATAGAATTATTCTTCTGAGTTTGCACATTTGTTGCCTCCACAGCCCATAAGCTGGGTGTCTGAAGCTAGCTTGTGAGGTGATTTCTGGAAATGTGGAGACGGACAAGCAAATTTATTTTTGGTTTGTAAAAAAATACACAACCCCATTACTGCAGCATTTTTATATTTGAGTACCCTTTTTCAGTGCCTTAGTCAAAATAATTCTGACTCCATGAAATGCCATCAGTTGTATTTTCTCTGGCAGAGATGGGTCTGGCCTCCCACCCATTCAAACTGATTTAAACTCAGTTTGGGTAGTGCCGGACCAATCACAACAGATTATCCTATGTGGGGGTGGGTTTGATCTGACAACTCAACAGTGGAGTGCTGTTGAGACATTTTAGTAAACAACGAAGTTGACGTTTAGTTGCTCTGATTGGTTATTTCTATCCAATTGCGTTCATAGGCAATTTGGTCTGCATCCATAATGCCCCATAAAATGAACAAAGGTTCCAGACTAAAATGCCTAATTTGTGAATTGGTCTGGCGATGCCAGGCTAATCATTCCCTAATATCTACATGTACATCTCATTCTGAATAAGGATACAGTGATGACCAGTTCATACAAAAACTGCGATAGACTTATATGGGGGAAGGGAGACTGGCGTTGTAAAGTTATAATTTTGTTTACAATTAAGATGTAGATTACAATAAAAAGGTGTATCCAGTAAGTGTTACCAAGCTTCTATTCAGCTTATTCTTACCAGCCTAGTTACATAATGCAGTCTAAACACCCTAATTCTGCTCTTTGTATGCCTCTCCTAATTTATACTTTGCAGCTTTTATGACCTCTTGTCTTGGGAGACTGCTCATTCAACTTTTCTTTTTCTTGTTTGTCCAGCAGAGGGCATCCAAACTTTACGAGTAAGCAGGCTGGCCAGTCAAGAGTGGCACTCTTGTACAGTTGATCCAGCTGACCTAAAATGACATGAGTTAAATACATATCTTTTTAAACTTATAGACAATATGTTGCATCTGTACACTTTAATACAATTTATCATGCAATTGTCCCATAATTGAGTAAATAGGCCCATATTTGAATAATAATGATTAAAAAGAGAATTGACTAAATGTCTGCCAAATGTAAAAGTGAAATAACAACCCAAAATCATTGCATTTGTGGTGCTTTCCTGTTGACCCTGGTTAACGATGATTAAGATGTGCAGAAAGGCTATACACAAGCAGCTGCTACCCCGACCCACTCCTTCCTCTCCCTGCTGCCCATGCCCAGACAGCATTTGATGACAGTGCATAGTGCCTGGCTGGTGCATCTCCAAATGGAGGCTCTGTGTATTTATAGTGCAGTGTGTCACAGTGCAAAATGGGGATTACCTTGGCCACGGTGAAGCAATGGGCCTCCATTCAGAAATGGGCTCACTTGGTGACTCACTGCAGCAACTGTGCTTGGCAATGACTTTCAACACTACTACTGATCAGCTGTCTCCGATATAGCTGTGTGTGTGTGTGTGTGTGTGTGTGTGTGTGTGTGTGTGTGTTACATAGATCTGGTTTGAAATGTGAATTTCAAATGAAAATTTTAATTTTTAGTTTCCTATATTCGACTTACCTGATTTAGGGACTCTAAGGAAACCCAGATCCACAAAATCTTCCTAATTTAGGTTCTTGTGTACATAAATCTAAGCATCTAAAAGTATTAGACTTTTTAGTTTCAATCCAAAATCAAAATATTGTCTTGTGTAACATTCCTGACAGTGGGTTTGAATTGGGATATTAGGATAGTATAGGATATACTAGGATATTTATGACTAAATAAATTCTGCGAACCAATCATGAAAAAAACGTCAGTTGTCCCACCCCAACAGGCGCAACTGGAACAAAACCTCAATTCAAACTATTCATAGTGCTAGCTTTGAGAGGGGCATCTCGGCTAACGTTGCATGTTGAACATGCTATTATACTCGGGAATGTAGATAATGTAGATACCAAAGCATTTTCTAACTCAATATTCAGTGACCAATTGAATGGAACTATTTTCAGATGGCAGGGCTTTAGTTTCATCTTCTGATTCTGAATCAGAAGGCTCAAACATAATAATATAATATGACAGCGGAGCTGTCAAGATGTCAATCAAAAAGTGATCAGCCACGACTACAGTCTTGAGAAATTGTCTTAAAGTCAAAATTTGCTGTTTTTCTAATAGTTCTGAATGTTTATTTTCACTCAGATTTTCGTGGATGCTTAATGAGAAGCTAAACTTGATCATATATACATTTTCACTATTCCAAGCCAAATTTCCTGTTCCTTTAATATTAAGTGTGTAATCGCCCTGAATTATTTTATCAATTGAACAACCTCCAATATTGGCAAAACGAGTGGAGTTGTTTGGCGCAGCTCTAATCTTTTGTGACTGTCCTGCGGAATTTGCAGACCTCTCGTTTGTTCTCTCTGATAATACATGTCCTTGTTTTCAGATATTTAGAGAAGTATGAAAAGGTCCATCACTTTGGTGAGGATGATGAAGAGGTGCAGCCAGGAAATCCTAAACCATCTCTTCCAATTGGTGCAATTCCTTGCTCCTACAACTACCAGCAACACACTGTATCGGGTAAGTTTCAATCGCTCTTTCCATTTGCTCGCTTCATATATTATCGTCAAACTATAATAATACTAGACTAAGGGCCAATCCCAATACATCCCCTTACCCCTACCCCTTGGTTTTGCGCGTTCGCGTGAGACCTAGTGGTGTCCCAATACTCTTTTTGAGCTAGGGGTAGGGCTAAGACGAAGGGGTATACACCCCTTGAAACCAAGTGAAATCGAGACCTTACTTGAAACCAAGGGGTATGCGAATACTGCGCGACCGGCAACAATGGCGGCCAGATCATCCCGAGATATATTTGCGGCTTAATTAATTGATAAAAAAATTATTAAAGTCTTGTTTTGTGCTATACACAGTCCTGTACATATATATTTGCAACCATTTTCCAAATTGAAACGTTTCTAAAAATCGCTAGTTTGCTACGATAATGTTACAGTGTTAATTTGCACAACAGTCCCGCATTTCTCTTACTAGCATGTCTACAGTTTTAAGTAAACTCCATTAGCAGCGAATTTCGTTTGAAATCAGTGCATAATACTACTTGCTTTGGAGATATCGATACGTGCTAGATGATGTACACTTAACCAAGTGTCGTCCCAATTCCTAGGTCTATGTAGCCCTTACCCCTCGGTTTCGAGGGCCATGGGGTAGGGGTAAACCAAGGGGAAGGGGAAGGGGTAAGGGGATGTATTGGGATTGGCCCTAAATGTGCAAAAAATTATATTGGGAATGTGTAAAACCTATTTCATTGGCTTTTGACTGGAATTCATTGACCTTTGACAAGAAATCCGACTTCCCACACGGAAAATAATCTGGCACAAGGCTTTAACCGAATTGACATTTTTATGGTAATGTTAAACTGGTATTCATAGGAATGGAACAATGACTTTTTAAATTGACCACAGTGATGCTGTACAGTTTATAGTCAAGTCATACAATGCAACTCTTTAAAGCTGTCAATGCATGGACAGTTGGGATGGTAAGATTCACAGATTCGCATCGGTGCACCGTAATAAAAGTACACGTTTCTATTGCCCAATGGAAAAAAGTATACTCTGAATACAGTGTGAGATGAACTCGAGATGCATTGTTTCTAATATCTTTTGGATTAGTAAAATCATTTTTTTTCCCATTGTTAAGAGGACTTATGATTTTATTATTTAGAAATGTAACCAATAATTTGCAACCCTCAATGTTATATGAAGATTGAGTTCTCCTCTTTAAACAGTTTCTCAAGAACGCTCTCTCATTCCCACTGCTGTCAGTGGCTAATCCTCGTAAAATCTCTGGGAAGTTGGAGGCGTGTGCGGGCGAGTCACAGATTGTCATGATGGTAGAGCCACACGTTCCATTGAATTGCTAAATATGTTTGCCGACACTTCAGATTTTTCAAGGGAGCCAATTTGACAAAAAATGCTGATCTGCTATAAAGTACGCTGGGAGCATAACTAACATATTTGCTCACCAGATTATTTGTTATTGTTCACATAGAAACAGCACCACTGCTTAATGCTGAGCCTACCTGCTGAAAGTGTACTTCTGCTGGCATTAGTTACTGCACATTGCACAATGATTTACTGTTAATTGTGGGCATCCTTAAATTGTTTAATCACATCGTATACTATGCATTAGTAGTTTCTTCATATTTATCTTTAACGTATCGGATCATTAGCAATGCATTGCGATGTTTATTGCATTAGCATCTGATGGAGACGCACATCTCTTAATGGACAGACAACAGGTTCGCCCATCCAATTTCTATTTTGCATTTTCCACTAAGGAGTGGGAATTGGATAATGCCAAAAGTTACGACAGATCAACTTCCATATTGACTGTGTTCCCAAATAATTAGGATACACGTACGTACGTGTAAGAACGTACCAACAGGAAGTAGTAGAATTTCAAATAGACTACCAATACTTGACAACTGTGCAAATTTGACTCATATACTCAGGAAAGCAAGAGAGCATCACATGGATACAATTACATTTACTCATTTAGCGAACGCTCTTATCCAGCATTTTTAACGGCCGGGAATCAAACCGGCAACCTTCTGATCCCTCCCTAACCGCTCAACCATCTGACCCCCCAATTACCTAATTGTGGTCTGTACTCTATAATTGGAGTTTGTTCAGTTGAATCCACACTAGAGCCCGATCGATATATCGGCCGGCCAATATTATCGGCCGATATTAGGCATTTTCCAAACTATCGGTATCGGCATTTATAATGGCCGATAAATTAATATTAAAGTGTTTTATTTTTATAATTTTTTTATAATTGTGTTTTTTTTCAAAGGACTTTAAGTTTCATATCTTAAGTTTGTATTTTTATACATTTTATTTATCAGAAACTGAATTATCATATTATTTTAGTGAGGAAATAATAACAGGAGACAGATGGCTGAGCAGTTAGGGAATCGGGCTATCTATCAGAGGGTTGCTGGTTCGATTCCTGGCCGTGTCAAATTACGTTGTGTCCTTGGGCAAGGCACTTAACCCTACTTGCCTCTGGGAATGTCCCTGTACTTAGAACTTCTGCTAAAAGTGACTAAATGTTAACTACAAATAACTACTGTTGGGAAATCAGTTTGTTTTGTTACGGGTTTCTGGATTTTTCAGATATTTTTTATATCCGCTGATATCGGATTTTTAAATCACCAAATATTTGTATCGGTATCGGCCTTAAAAATCCTTTATCGGTCGGGCTCTAATCCACACCCCATTCTAGTTGTACCCAGTTATGTCCAACTTAATTTGCACACAGAAAATGTGGGATGTGGGGGATTTCAGTCGCATCAGTCAAAAAATGTGTCATGAAGATGAAAAAGTCACACTGGACTATAAATCGCATTTATTTTAGTGCTGTCAAACGATAACATATTTCATCACATTAATGTCATAGTTAACTCACGATTAATTGCACATTTTTATCTATTCTAAATGTCCCCTTGTCCCATTATTGTTTCTAATTTTAATGCTCTTATCAACAGGGAAAAGTGGATCGGATTGCTTAGTCTTAGTGCAAATGTTTTTGTTTTTAATTGAAAACAACATTGCAATCGCCTGGCTTTGACGAGGGGGCGGATAATTTGCATTTGCTGTGTGCTTGGCCATCAAGTGGTATTTCAGACTGGACTTGCTGTGATGATAGCTCAGTTAACGACAAAACACACAGATCAGTTTGGTCTTGTCAATGGAACCATTTGGCAACTTTTTAAAAGTAAACTTTCCATTCAGAATTTTATTGGCATCCATTTCGGCGTCTCGCGCTCGCCATCCACTCAAAATGTAAGCCCAAACCGCCCAAACAAGTGTGTGCGGCTTGCCTGTTGTTTTTTTCCCAGTCTGGCTAGATCCAGTTTGGTGTTTTTCTAATGTCAGTAGTCGAAGCATGTGAAAAAAAACGACACAGTTTGCTAGGCCAAAAATTGTTAATCTTTAAATCTTTAAGCGCTAAAAAAAATTACGCTGTTAAAATGGTTTTGCGATAACGCCTTTAATAATGCGTTTAACTGACAGCACTAATTTATTTTGAAATGTATTTCACAAAATCCAAGACCAAGAACAGACATTTAATCTGGAAAAGGCAAGTTTTCAACACAATAGCACACAGAATAACCGGCTGAATAGGTGTCCGACCAGCCAAACTATGAAAAAAAGTGTGATTTATAGTCCGGAAAATACAGTAAAATTATATAGCCCTATAATACCCCATTCCAGACATCATTAACTAATCATTGTTTAATGTTTTACATTCTGACAAACATTTGATGTTTTCTTTCTCGTCAACAGACTATCTCCGCCAAAGCTATGGACTGTCCACAGAGTTTGCACCAACATGTGACTACAACAAACTGGTGCTCTCTCTCCTGTCTGGACTGCCCAATGAAGTGGACTTTGCGGTCAATGTTTGCACGCTCCTCTCCAATGAGAGCAAGCATGCCATGCAACTGGAGAAAGATCCCAAACTCATCACATTGTTGCTGGCACATGCAGGGGTTTTTGATGATTGTAAGTATTTACTATGACCCTTTAATTGTATTATTCAGTTTACTCAAAAACGTTTTACCTGTTGACATTGTACTTAAATGTTGGGTTCTAATCGTTAACAGGTTTGAAGCTATATTTATCAAAATATATAACTGAAAAATATAGCTTCATCATTCTTGTCAAATCCCATTCTTGTAAATAGTTTTAATGTGATCTAAGTATGGATAAGTAAGAGTGTGTGTCACTGCATCTTTGTATGTATGGCAGGGAGAAATGCACGCGTCAACGGTTTCTGTGTGTCTTTTCAGCATTAGGGACTTTCTCAGTTGTATTTGGGATGGACTGGAAGGAGAAAACTACACGTGACTTTGTGAAGGTAAAGTTGACAATGGCCCTCTTGTGGGGTCCTAATAGTTCAATGTGGCTTGTTTCAGACTGCAGCTTGGTTTGTGATGAAAGTTATCAACTGGTAATCCGACTAGGGCATCTCCAATCTCCTAGCCTAGGGGTGTTACCAGCTAGCACATCTTGGGGGAGGCTACTTCAGGCAACCCCTCCCTAGGAAGAGTCAGAGTATCTCAGAGGTAGATTTGAACCACTAGGGGCAAAAAGACCATTATGGATGCATGTGAGTATTTAGGTTTTTAAGAGGTTTTTGTGTTTAGTTAATATTGAAAACCAGTTTGTGCTTGTTTGATAGTTGTAGAGTGGTTACATTTCCCAATAGGATTATTGTATTTCTTGCTAAATGAATACATGTTGTCACAGGGTAAATATCAGACTCAAAGAGAAGCAGAGGCAAAAATATATTAGGTAGCTTTTTTTAAATGAATTTAGTCTGACCTTGTATTTTGATGATACATGTTGTTTATACAATTCCACACTAATCCAATAGTATATTTCCACAGTTTTGGAAGGATGTTGTGGAGGATGCTGAAGTCAGGGACCTCATTTGGGACAAGGGCAGTCCTGGACAGGGTAAGTTAGTACTGAAAGCATAATTGTCCAAAAAACATGCTTTAATAGATGCTTTGACAGGATACATGTTGGTGATTGTATAACTGGTAACAACTTGGAACTGAAGATCAACAGACAAAAAAATGCACTGATGAAACCAGTTAATACTTTTGGAGGAGAGCTTCCATCAAAGATCTGTCAAAAGTTTAAACAACTAGTGTTTCAGAAACTTGATGCTATATTTGTATGAAATATATATACATTAATAAAAATTGAACCACCCTGCTGTTCTTCTCATGCTATTATCTTGACACAGATGGCATGTTATGGGACGAACGTTGCAATGCCCTCTTCCATCCTCTTCGTGACCTTGGCATCAGTGACATGGAGGGGCAGCGCGTCTTGCAGGTGGCAGTCATCCTACGGAACCTCTCATTTGAGGAGGCAAATGTCAAATTGTTGGCAATTAACCGCACCTGCCTACGCTTCCTCCTGCTATGTGCCCACTGCAACTTCATCTCCCTTCGACAGTTGGGATTGGACACTCTGGGTAACATGGCAGGAGAGGTGAGTGTAAACTCATTTAGACATAAGTCAAAATGATATGGGGGTTTCATCGAAGGGCTTTTTGGTTTTGTGAAAATGCCTTGCCGACTGACACGGCCATCAAATTTGTCTTGTTTTATAACCTATTTTTTGTAAATTATTTTAAAGGACAGTTTTGCACTTCAGTGTGAAATGCGTACCTATATGATTATTTTGAGCAACTCTAGCCACTAGTGAATGGTAGAAGCTTGAGGCGGTTGGTCAGCCATTAATGTGTTTTGGTCTTTAATGGAATACTTCTTTCTGGAATGTAGCAGAAATAAATATGGCAATATACTGGCACGTTTTCTTTAATCATGAGGTAGTCCTTTACTACTTTTGAGATGGTCAGAATTGCCTAAAGACTATATTCTTATGGAGTGGTGTGTCAGTTTTAAACCTGTAACTGGGCTCGACATTAAGGCTTGTCTGGGACAAGTGGGTTTTTTTGTAGGGCAAGTGGAAGAGAAATTTACTTTCCCCACTGGACAAGTTAAAACTCAAACAAAATAACAATCCATGTAACTTCACGTTATGTGCCACTCATTACGTCTATTTTACTGATTTTATTTGACCAAGTGGCCTTGTCCCAATATCTCTACAGACCGTGCAGCTAATTTAATGCTCAACACTTGAACGGGGGCTTATTACTTTAAAGATGAATTATTTACTATGTCGTCTCAGTTACACTATCAGGGCTAGGAAATACTGTTAACTTGCTAAAGTAGGCAAATGGCTAGTAGAACAACATTTCATAATCATTTCAGTAAATCAAACAGCTGCAAGACCCAGTGAAATGTTATATACAGCTAGCAAACTAACATTAGCTAGCATCGCTAACGACATAGGCTATCATCAGCATTTGCAAGGGATACCAAGGGGTCCTTTAAAAGGTGTATACAGTTGAAAATTAGCTGACATTTAACTAATACAAGTGCTGCTCATGCTTGAAGGTACACAGCTGCCGACGCTAGCTAGCTAACATCAACACAATTTTGAAAAAAAAAGATACATCTTTACCCAGACAAGTGACTTTTGTGCATGGACAAGTGAAACGTTAATGTACTTGTCCAAAGGACAAGTGCCCTAAAAAGTTAATGTTGAGCCCTGTGTAACACTAAGACAGCAACACAAGTCAGATTGTACAGCCTAGTTGACTATGCAATATTGTGTTAAGTACACAAAACCTAAAGTATCACAAATAACTTACAAAAGAGCTTTGAGTGTTTTACTGTAATCTGTGTTTTTTTCCCTTACAGCTCCAATTAGATCCAGTTGATTTTCGGACTACCCACTTAATGTTTCACACTATCACCAAATGCTTAATGTCCAGGGACAGGTTCCTCAAAATGAGGGGTGAGTGCCATGTTTGCATGTCTTTTATTGTTATTTCTACTTAAATGATAATCTAAGTTGCGTTACTCTTGTTTACATGTTCAGTTCAGTTGGGCCAAACATGCTTGGTTAGTGGCGATTTAGTTAAACTTGCCAGTTACCCGATAATCCTAGAACATGCTAAATGGGTTGATGCATACCACAAAAAAGTGTGTCTTAAGTGTTTTTCTTAGTCTTGTTTCTTTGTTTGCTGTGAATATTTCTATATAACTGACACCGATTGGTTTTGTTATATCACAAAAGAAATCATGCACAAGCGTCCAGTCTGGGTAATGTACCCTCATGACCTTTTGATCTCGGTTCTCACCCTTAGCCATGGAGATCTTGGGCAACCTGAGCAAGGTTGAGGATAATGGCATGCTGATCTGCGAGTATGTGGACCATGACTCTTACAAGGAGGTGATTGGCCTGCTCTCCCTGCCAGACCTCATGCTCCTCATGGCTTCCCTTGAGGTACTCTACCTACTGGCGGAGCTGGGAGAAATCCCCTGCAGCAAGATTGCTTCTGTGGATAGGAGCGTAGGTAAGATACGACATGGTGGGCTGGTGTGGATCAGCATGGTGGGTTAACTTTGTTTATGGCATAAACTATCTTGGAGATATTTCCCTGTTATCCTCAATTTAAAATTGGTGAGATTGGTGACCACAATGACACATATGAGAGTAGTAATAAATCTTATTGTTGGAATGCTGCTTCAGCATCTTTGAATCTTTATTCAACTTCTTCTATTTCTTCCGTCGCACCTTTAAGCTCCTTTAAATTTAGATCTATCAAAACCGTTCGGCTATCAAATAATTCAGCCGTTTCAGGGGTTTCCAGCTATGACTTTGACTACAGCTTTCTACCTCTTATGCTTGAATTAATATAAATCAATAATCATAATATTTATAACATGGTTTTACAATGGAGGTTTTTTTCCAATCCTCTTAAACTTCTTCAACTTTCAAATCCTTGTTCCACAATCTTTCAGCTACAGCCACAATTTAAACTTTAAAATGGCCCTAAACTATAAAAAAATGATACTACTTTCAGCATTCCAATGCATTTTCAGCAGGAAATGCACTTTCTAGTTCAACTTCTTCATATTCTATTTCTTCCGTTGCACCTTTCAGCTCCTTCAAATGTTCAGCTATGTTGACAAAACCCTGATTCTTTTAATTCAGTTTTTTGATATCTATTCAACTTTTTTTCAATATCACTAATTATGTTTCATTATTTCTCAGACCGTTTCTGAGATTGACATGGGTGTGTATGTGAGAGCCTAGAGTGCAGACTGAGTGGAGAGGAGAGGGGCTTTAGGATCTCGTTAAAAAAATATGTATAGTTTACCAGCATTGCCACAATTTTCACTCTTTCGTTCGGCTCCGGGTTTAGTTTATGGATATTCGGCAGCGTTGCCGCAACAGACCGAATGTGGCTTCGCTCGCATCTTTCTCCGCCTCCATTACGGAACTACAACACAAACTAGCGCGTCATCGTTCTCAGCTACTCCCTCTGTTCGCTGATTGGCCCTGTAGAAAATGTACTTGAAATATCTGAAATACGTACCCTCATGGCCAGACCTAGTACAGAAGCAAAATCAAAATAGAGTGGAGGTACGTAGGAGGGCAGAGCCAGGCTAGTTATCCGCAGGGTCTTAAAAACATGAAATCCATTTTGGGAAAATTTAAGGCCCTTAAAGAGTCTTAAATCTTAATCCCGACTTTGATGAGGTATTACAATTTGTTCAAGCTTTGTCCAAAGAGTTTGACTCCAAAGTATGCATAAATATATCTATTTTCCTCCCCATGACTATTATAAACAACGACCTGCTCGGTCAGCGAGTCACGTATTTTGCGTATTTTGGGCGGCACATCAACAACACGCACGGGGGATAATATGGTGTCTCAATACTCAATGAACGCAAACATTCAAATAAACTTTAATAAAATAAAATATTATATTTATTAACATTTCATAAACCTTGCCTTTGCTTTAATTTATTTATTCAAGCCTTGTTTCTTCCGAGTTTATCTAAGTCCTGTTGTATGGTTGTGCTCTATAGATTTTAGAGGTGGGCATAGATTCAATTTTTAAATCTAGATTAATTTTACTGTAATCTTGAAATTAATCTAGATTAACGCCGATCAGTAGATCAGTGGTTCCCAAACTGGGGTGCGTGCACCCCTAGTGGTGCACAGACTTGCCACCGGGGGTGCGCGAGAGAATGTTTGTAATGGCGAGTGAAAAAAACATTGTATATTTTGTACGTATTTAACTGAGGTAAACTTCTACGACGGCGTATTAGGGACGATTTGTATTGTTGTTTGTTGTCCTCTGATTGTTTAAAACATATTTCAATCTGTATAGTTTATTAATAGTAGAGCCCGACCGATATATCGGGGGGCTGATATTTTCGGCCGATATTAGGCATTTTCCAAACTATCGGTATCGGTATTTATAATGTCCGATAAATGAATATTTAAGTTTTTGTTATTTTTGTTATAATTATGTTTTTGTTAAACATTTAAAAAAAAACAACACATTCCACATACAATGATCCGACTTACCGAGACTATTAATTAGAGCCCGACCGATAATGGATTTTTAAGGCCGATACGATACAAATATTTGGTGATTTAAAAATCTGATATTACGATATTGGCCGATATAAAAAATCCAGAAACGGGTAACAAAATAAACTGATTTCCCCAACAGTAGTTATTTGTAGTTTACATTTAGTTACTTTTAGCAGAAGTTCTTATCCAGAGCGACTAAGTACAGGGACATTCCCAGAGGCAAGTAGGGTTAAGTGCCTTGCCCAAGGACACAATGTCATTTGACACGGCCAGGAATCGAACAAGCAACCCTGTGATTAATTCCTTAACTGCTCAGCCATCTGACTCCTGTTATTATTTCCTCACAAAAATAATATGATAATGCAATTTCTGATGAAATAAAATGTATAAAAATACAAACTTAAGATATGAAATTTAAAGTCCTCGGAACAAAAACACAATTATAAAAAACAAAAACAAAACTTTAATATTCATTTATCGGCCATTATAAATGCCGATACCGATAGTTTGGAAAATGCCTAATACCGGCCGATATATCGGTCGGGCTCTAATAGCTTGCGTAGTATCGACCCAGTGCCCAACCCAACTTTGAGAATAGATTAACGCCGATATTTTTGTTAACGCCGATAACGGCACACCACTAATAGATTTATTTGCAAACTACAACTGTTTATTAAATTAAAGGTTTGTTGCATATTAGAACTTGAAGTGGCGATGAGGTCTTAAAATATTTTGAGGTTCAAAAAGGTATTGAAATTAACTTCAGGATTCCTGCATATTCCCTGTATAGGCACTAATGCACCCCCATACCATCAGAAATGCAGGCTTTTGAACTGAGAGCTGATAACAAACCGGTTGGTCCCTCTTCTCTTTAGTCCAGAGGACACAGCGTCCAAGGTTTCCAGAAATAATTTCAATTTGTCTGACCACAGAACAGTTTTCATACTTTGGTTCAATCCATTGTAAATGAGCTTTAGCCCAGAGAAGATGGCAGTGTTTTTGGATCATGTTCACATATGGGTTCTTCTTTGCATGATAGAGCTTTAACCTGTATTTGTGGATGGCACGGCAAACTATGTTTGGGCTGGGCAATAAATCGAAGTAAGGACTCAATGCCTCAATAAAGATATTGTAACATTAATTGATTTTCGATAATGTTGGTAGAGAATAATAAAGAACAGCAGTCCATTTAATTTCTGTGGTGCAGCAGGAAGTTGCGGAGAAATGGTATACGCCCACTAAAATACACTGAGCACCTCGAGTGGAGTAGCTCATATTAACCGCGGAAAATTAGTCTTGTTGCCGTGGCATCGATAGCCACTTCCAATAGAGGGCAACTTCCAATGAAGAAATTATTGATAAAAAGGGTTAGTCTCCTTCAGTTATTTGGAAGTGGTTTGGCTTTTTGAAATCCAACAAAAAGTAGAGCAATGTTCGGTGCAAATTGTGTTGTAAACAGGTGGCTACCAAGTCTGGTAATACGACAAACCTTTTTACCACCTGAAGCAAAATCACTCGTTGGAACATTCAGAAAGTGAGTTTGCACCAAGGTATTGATAAAAAGTAAGGTTTCAAGAAGGTTTAAGTTACCTGACCCCACGTACGTGCTCCCTGGCCGCAAACATTTCTCTCACACCGCGCTGCCTAAACTTTATGCGAGTGTAAGGAAAAAGTTGAGGAAGAGACTTATTTTGCTACTATCGATCTGTGGTCTATCTGGTTTATTGCGATACCCTTTAGCCCTAACAGGGGTTTTCCTGCATAGAGAACATTTGGGCGCGCGCCAAAGCCGTTTTCCTGAGCGCCTTTGAAAAATCCCAAGCGCCTAAGGCAAAAAAAAAGTCTGCAATACTTTTATTTTCTTTAAAGCTGTGTTCATCACGCGTGCAATGCATGTCAGCGAATATGTTCTTAATATTATGTTTCGAGTAGGCTACAGCCGAACCCTCGTTCTGTTTTGATCAATAATCGAGTTGATAAACGTGTCTTCTTGTCTGATCAAAACGCAACTGTGAGGTGCCCAAATGGACAGAGCGGTCTTTCTGCTGCGAGGGCCCGAATACACCTGTACGAATGCAAATTAAATTTCCACTCAAAATGCTGACACAAGTTTGATTAACGATTTGGGAACACCTGGGAATAAATACATTGATTAGAAGATATATATATATATAGTAAGTTATATGTGCTCGCTATAACTTCTATTGGAGCCGTCATCGCAATTAATCACTCGTGCAGTGCATGTCCGTGAATATGTTTAATATTATTTTTAAATTAGGCCTACAGCCGAACCCTCGTTCTGTTTTGATCAATAGTAATCGCGTTGATAGAAAGATCGTGTGTCTTCTTGTCTGATCAAGACAAGAACAATAGCTTGCTTCTAAAAGAAACTTAAGAGACAAAAAGACATCACCTGCACTAAACAAGGTGTTACCAATTGAAAAACGGCTATGTTTATTTTACACAAAGCTCAAATATTAAGCGCTCAAATAAAGGCCAAAAAAATCGTATTACATATGATTCTGGTGGGCCGGTCTGAATCAAAGTATAGGGCCTATTTTTATAGGGACCATTATTTATGAAATGGTAAAAAAAAACGCTTAGATGTCTGCTAATAAGGTGACACGGTAACACACTGTCTTTTTTTTGGAGCACCGAAGACCCATTTTGACCCAGGAAAAACCCTGCTATAAGGGATCATCTTCCAGGGTTCGAACAATTAACAAGTACACACATGAAAACATATATATATATACAGATTACAGTTCAAAGAAACATAGTCATACATAATCATCACATAACTATTAATCTAGCTTGCGAACAAATGGTGAATTTGAAGTTTGCGAGACTGGACAGAGATCTGATGTTTGGTGGTAGGGTGTTCCAAAGATTGACGGCACGGTAGAGAAAGGTTCTCTTTTTGGAATTTGTTTTTGTTTTAGGTAGTTTGAAACTGTAGGAATTGGATAATCTAGTTGAATATGTGTGGGTTGAAGTGATGGGAACGATAGAACGATAAATGTTTTGGGGCACATGACTGACAAGTATCCTAAAGAACATATGTCCTGATGGCGAATATGTCTCTTACCATGGGCCAACCCATATCTAGATGCATTTGTTTAACAGGCGTGTCTAGTGAGCATTTCAACAACAATCAGCAGGCTCTGTTCTGTACTACTTGGAGCTTATGAGTGTTTGACTCAGACATGTTTGCTAAAGCTGGTAAACAGTACTGTGCTACTGATAAGACATGTACACATACAACAACCTTACAGACTTCATAAGACATGGCCCATGCATGCCTCCTCACAAGGGCGTTTGTTTAGCAACAATATGATTGACATGCAAATTCCATGTAAGTGACTGGTCCATGTGTAGCCCCAGAAAAACGGTCTCTCTCACCTGTTCAATACTTTCAGTTTCAGTTCCTATAACCAAATTCAGTGAGGTGGAAGGAAGAAGAGACCATTTTCGAGGAGATCCAAAAAGCATGCACTTAAGGCCAATTTATACTTATGTCGCAGACACTTTTGAAAAGGTCGCCGACGAAAACAAAAAAGTGTCGCTCAAGCTGCTGCATTTATACTTCGGCAAACCGTCGCCTGTGCTCAATGTTCGCGTGACACTGGACGTTCTGACATAGGCGGACGATGTCAACTGAATTGTTTTATAAAACGGCAGAGAGGCATTATAGAGGTGAGGATATTTTCTCGCTTGCTCCGCCAATCTTTCCTCCATCAAAACATCTGTTTTTTATATGCGTTTATGCTGTTGGAAATCAGCTGTTAGAAAACAGCTGTTGAGCGCTCGCTGAAAATTCAAACAATGACGACGCGTGAGGTCTATCTAGCCAATCACACTTGCGCGACACTATGTGACGACATCAGCGCCGGTAGAAATTTCTCCTTGTAGGCGACACTTCCAAGCGACGGTTAAGTGTCGACCGTGATGTCATTTCTATCGGCGACCTTTTCAAAAGTGTCGGCGACCTAAGTATAAATTGGGCAAAACATTCATCACAAGTTTGTTGTTTTTTACCCATTCTAAAATCTTATTGAGGTCAGGCTGCAAAACAGCAGCAATCTCAGCTATGGACCTAGCAGCTTTATACATGGATGTATCATCTGCATACATTTCAGTTGTGCTGTTTGAGACTGACAAAGGTAAGTCATTAGTAAATGGTGTGAAAATAAAAGGGCCTAAACAACTTCCCTGGGGAATGCCACATTCAAGTACAGATGGTTCTGAAAAATGCCCATTAATATACACTACCTGAGTTCTAGCCTGAAGATAACTTCTCATCCAAGTCAGAGGGCCTAAACTAAAACCATAAGATTTGAGTTTTGCCAATAAGAGCTCATGGTCGTCCAAATCAAATGCAGCACTGAAGTCGATGTAGACGACCCCTACCATTTCGCCTTTATCCATAGCGGAAAGCCAATCGTTTGTCATTCGTAATAAAGCGGTAGTCGAGTGATTTGGTCGATAGGCATGTTGGAAGGGTGTTACAATATAATTATGTGATGCATACTGCCAGATTTCATTGTGTACAACCTTTTCCAATACCTTACTCAAAGTAGTAAGAAGGCTGATAGGCCTGCTGTTGTCACCAGTCAATGGCATTCTGGTGTTCTTGGGTAAGGGGCACACCTTAGCTCTCTTTCCATTGATCAGGAAAACAGCTCATCATAAGTGACTGATTATAAATATGCCTTACAGGTGATGCAATGTACACAGCTGATAATCTAACTCATTTGTTCTCCAACTGATCAATACCACATGTTGATGACATAGGTATGTCTAACAGTAACCTGAGTATTTCCTCATCACTCACTGGGTGAAACTGAAAACAACATGACTTATCAAACATAATTTGCTGATCAATGGGGACAGTGACAGGTGTGTTTTGGGCCCGCAGGTTTTTCCTGTGAGTCTCAATTTTAGTTGTGAAGTATTCATTAAAGTAGTTTTAAAAAGCAATTTGGCGAGGTTTAACTATGTACTGCCCATTCACTTCACACAGGTAGGATTGTTGCACTTGGTTCGACCTAATAATGAATCAGTTAACTTCCATACATACACTACCGTTCAAAAGTTTGGGGTCACCCAGGCAATTTCATGTTTTCCTTGAAAACTCATACAGTTTTCAGCTTAGGGTTTAAGGATTTTTCTAATCACCCATTAGTCTTCTAAGGCAATTAGCAAACACAATGTATCATTAGAACACTGGAGTGATAGTTGCCGGAAATGGGCCTCTATACTATGTAGATATTTCATTAAAAACCAGACAGTTCCATCTAAAATAGTCATTTACCACATTAACAATGTATAGTGTATTTCTGATTAATTAAATGTTATCTTCATTGAAAAAAAGTGCTTTTCTTTGAAAAATAAGGACATTTCTAAGTGACCCCAAACTTTTGAACGGTAGTGTATTTTGGATCCAAATTATCGTTATCGAAACTATCAAACTATAGTTAATTATCGTTATCGAATGGAAATATAAATATCTATTGTGATAATTTTTTACCCATATCGCCCAGCCCTGTTCACAGACAATGAGTTCTGGAGGTGTTTCTGAGCTCATGCAATGATTTTCATTACAGAAACATGCCTGTTTTTTATGCAGTGCCGCCTGAGTGCCTGAAGATCACAGGCATGCAGAATGTATTTTTCTCCAGATTCTTAAAATAATTGTATTTGTACTGTGGTATATTCAAAGTCTTGAAGAACATTATTCTGAAATTGTTCCACTATATGTAAATGCAGGTTTTCGCAGATTGGTAAACCCCTGCTCATCTTTACTTCTGAGAGAGACTAGTTGGTTGCAAAATGTTCCTCCAGCTGTTTATTTTTCGTAACACACTTTTTCCAGCCTTTTATTGCCCCTGTCCCAACTTTTTTGAGACGTGTTGCTGCAATCAAATTCAAAATTACCTTATTCTTTCCTTAAAATGGTTTAAACATTTGACGTTCTATGTGTTCTATTGTGAATAATATAATGGGTTTATGAGATTTGTAAATCATTGTATTTTAATTTATTTTACACAAAAGAATATATATTCCCAACAAGTTGGGATTACGACCATATCCTGCACCATATTCAAATTTTACTCGCATACACAAACATACTTCAGATACTTAAGCAACCACAAATTAACCTTAATATTGAACAATACAGTTTCTATTTTGTTGAACCCAGTCAGCTGCTCGCTTCTTTGCGAGTGTTGTCTGCCATATATTACCGAAGCGAACGCTGCTGCTGCTACCGCTAAACCTGCTAATGCTGCTGCTGCTGCTAGCTGTGTGCGTTGCTTGCATGTGATAGTTTAGACTGGAAGTACCGATATCGGTGATAACTAAACTCAGCCTGACAATCAGTACACAGCCTTAGTTTTGTCAACCGAGCCGTCTTGCAACTTTTTGAAATGGAACTTCCCATCTAAAAGCCCTCTCTCCATCATTCAGCTACTGTTGGCAGTCGAAGTCATGTGACGACAGGTGATTCCCAGGGTAAAAAAGAAACCTGCGTTAACTGCACTTTTTTTTGTCGCGTTAAAGTGGGATTGCGTTAACGCGTTATTAACTTTGACAGCCCTAATATATATTCAAGAGTCCCTGAAACTTTCTATGTTCATGTCAAGTGTTCTGCATATTCATTGTAGTATAAATGTTTTCCCATTGGTCCCATGAGTCTGCTGCCAGTGGAATGCTGATATATTAAAGACATTCCATGTGAGATTCTACTAGATTTAAATTTTTAGGGCCTTATTGAATAATTATTATTGTTATGCAACTATAATAATAATCTCTCTATATCGTTTTTTGTCTAAAACAGTGCAGAAGTACTCCTAGTTAATCAAGTTGTAATAAGACTGCAACCTGATGGCTGGCTTCATACTTCTAACTTTATCTCAAGGATTGTGTTTTGAGTACATTTGTATATCCCCTTCTCTTCCTTGGCAGATCTTCTGGTGCGATTAGTATCTGTAGACCTGCACACATTTGGACCGGATGCTCTGACGGCAGTGAGGATAATGGAGCACCAGAGTGCTGGCAGCATCCAGACGGCAGAGGTGCGGCCACAGCTGGTGGAGCAGGTGCCTGCACCAATGCAGGGGTCCCCCATGCCTGGTAAGTTGCATGGCCTTTATCTTTAGACAAATAATACAGTTTGACTTAAGTCACAGGTTTGCACTATGCTATTGGAAATGTTTGAAAAGTACTGGCCCCAAGACAATTTTTACTGGCCCCCCCCTCCAAAAGTTGTAATTTATAATTGTTACAACAAAACCAAAGACTTGGGGCCAATCCCAATACTCCCCCTTACTCCTACCCCTTACTTTTGCGCGTTCACCTGAGAGCTAGTGGTGTCCCAATACTCTTTTTGAGCTAGGGGTAGGGCTAAGACGAAGGGCCCTTAAAACAAAGGAAGATCGGGACCTTACTTGAAACCTATGTGAACTGCGCGACCGGCAACAATGGCGGCCAGATCATCCAGAGAGGCCGATAAATATAATATTTTCAGCTTAATTAATTTATAAAAAAATTATGACAGTCTTGTTTTGTGTTAGACATATATATTGTTTAGTCCTGTACATATATATATATTTGCAACCATTTTTCTAATTGAAACGTTTCTAAAAATCGCTAGTTTGCTACGATAATGTTACAGTGCTGATTTGCACAACAGTCCTGCATTTCTCTGACTAGCATGTCTACAGTTTTAAGTAAACTCCATTAGCAGCGAATTTCGTTTGAAATCAGTGCATAACACTACTTGCTTTGGAGATATCGATACGTGCTAGATGACGTACATGTAACCAAGTGTCGTCCCATTTCTTTTTGATATGTAGCCCTTACCCCTCAGTTTTGAAGGGCTAGGGGTAAACTAAGGGCTAGGGGTAAGGGGTAGGGGTAAGGGAGTATTGGGTTTGGCCCTTATAAGTTATGTTATTCTGTTAACACGTTTAACCATTTATTAAACACATCCTGGATATAAAAAGAACAAAAATGAAATCACATTTCTAGTGATAAAAACTAAAGGTAATAGTCAGCAAAACAATTGACTTTTAACCTCAAACATGACGTGCTCTCTTCCCTGCTGACAGCCATCTCTGCACAACTCTGTTTGGCTGAAACCTCTGGTCCCTCAATTCTAAACAAGCTTCCATAGCATTTCATCAGTATGAGACTAAGTACCCAAGTCGACACCATTCTTCTGCTGCAGTCCAATAGCCTGGGGGAACGAGGCGAACGGCTGGCCCGTCTTAATTACGTGATATGCCGTTGTTATAAGTTGTGCAATAACACGATATGCATCTGAATTTAAATTCCTGACCAGCATGGTCAACAGCCTGGAAGATGGATTGTCAACCATCCGCTTAGCTGTCACGCACACCAGGTGCTGTCTGCTAGCATGGCTGGTCAGGGGTGGTTTTCGAAAATGTTCAGTGTAAAAGATTCACTTTTGTCTGCTTTAGACGGGAACATATGACAGACGACACAGTGCATCTTAGTTCCATAAAAAAGTATCTTCCGTTTGAGCTCGTAGCTCTACTTTGCTGCCATCTTCACTTTAGTGTCTCGCGCCAGTTGTTAAAAAAAATTGTCGATAATAGAATTACAATTTGACAACCACTCGTCACTCACTACTCAACTCTTGATTCACCAACTGTGCTCCCCACGAGCTGCAAAGTTATGCATTTAGCAGATAGCAAAACATATGAAGGATGTTAACTTTTACAATGCACATTTTTTTTTCAATCAATAATTTGCAGTGGCCCGATCAGGCCAGTAAGTTGCTAGTTTAACTGTCCCGACGTTACATTTGACTGTCCCCGGGCCATCGTTATTGTTGAGCCCTGATGGGAGTAGTTTACTGCATTTTATAATTTTAAATTAAACGAAAGCTCTGCTTCAAAATAGCGAGGAACGGGAACCTTTATAGAAATGTAGTGGAATCAAAAGTACACATTATTTTTCAAATGTAGTGGAGTAAGTAAATAATAAATAAAAAAACATATTGGGACATCTTGAGTATCTGTACTTAAGTACAATCCTCAAGTAAATGTATTCCTTACCCCCTGGTAATGTGCAATGTTTGCCATTTTATTTTCTTGTTGGGGTAGCATAATTACAAAGCCATGAAGAGGATGCCAGGTTATAAATGTGTTCCCTTGCAAAAGTTGGTGTTTCCTCTGAAAGGTTTTGTATACCCTCGCTAAATGTTATATTTCGTCCCTCATTTCAGCAGTGTAGACTAGCTAACTGTCAAAGCAGATATGCCCTGCTAGCTAAAGGTTTAGCATAGTGGAGCAGCTAAGCCAACTTTTTTATTTGTCATTATATAAATACTCTGAGTATATACAGTATATATATCATATTATTGTATCATCAATAATACATATGATTGTACTGTGAGTAGTTCTGACCTTAAAGTGTAATTGGTTGACAGCAGTAAAATATTTATTTATATTAATTAATTGAGTTTTAATGATATGTCAGGGGTAAAACTTGTCAAGTGCTAGTATTACTGTGCCACTCTTTTGTTAACTGTGGTCACCAGGGGTCAGTTGCATAAACGTAGTTTAAGACTAGTCTTAGCCTAAGGGCCAATCCCAATACATCCCCTTACCCCTTACCCCTACCCCTTGGTTTAGCCCTACCCCTTGGCCCTCGAAATCGAGGGGTAAGGGCTACATAGCCCTAGGAATTGGGATGACACTTGGTTATGTGGTGTACATCATCTAGCACGTATCGATATCTCCAAAGCAAGTAGTATTATGCACTGATTTCAAACGAAATTCGCTGCTAATGGAGTTTACTTAAAACTGTAGTAAGACATGCTAGTAAGAGACATGCGGGACTGTTGTGCAAATTAACACTAACATTTTCGTAGCAAACTAGCGATTTTTAGAAACGTTTCGATTAGGAAAATGGTTGCAAATATATATGTACAGGACTGTGTATAGCACAAAACAAGACTTTAATAATTTTGTTATCAATTAATTAAGCCGCAAATATATCATTTATCGGATTCTCGGGATGATCTGGCCGCCATTGTTGCCGGTCGCGCAGTATTCGCATACCCCTAGGTTTCAAGTAAGGTCTCGATCTCACTTGGTTTCAAGGGGTGTATACCCCTTCGTCTTAGCCCTACCCCTAGCTCAAAAAGAGTATTGGGACACCACTAGGTCTCACGCGAACGCGCAAAACCAAGGGGTAGGGGTAAGGGGATGTATTGGGATTGGCCCTTAGACTGTCTTAAATTGTCAAATTAGACTAATCTAGTCTGTTAGAAAAGTTAGCCACCTCTCCCCCTGGCTAAGCCTTGCGGTAAGGGCTTAGTTGCGATCTGTTAGTACGTCCTTATCTTAGTATAATTTATTACAAAAGAATTACGTTTGTTAATTTTAACTGCTGACTATTTTAACTGTGGTTGTCCGCCATCTTCTTTTTTTATCATTTTACCCATAATGCAAAGCGCAACAGGCTGTCTAAGTCAGTCTTACGTTAGTCACTCATAGTGAAGCTTTATGCAACAGGTAAAAAGGTTTCTATGTCAAGTCGGACTTAACGTTACATTTAAGTCTAAGACTAGGTCTATTTTTGTGCAACTGGCCCCAGGGCTTGTTGCGTCATGCTATGGCATAACTATCTGGGTAGGTTTTGAGAGGACGGGAGAGATCACTAGCTTGGTCCTAACCAGACTCTCGTACATTTCATTTGTACAGAGAGTCTGGGCTCGCGCCATTGACAAATGTTGACTTCCTTGTAGTGTTGAAGTTTAAAACTATTGGATCTGCCCAGAGCCACTCTTATCTGCCATAACCAATAGCTAGCGTTCGCCTTAGCCAACTTCTTCACCACTACTGTAACGGAGCTAGCTGCCGTAGCTGGAAAATCTAACTTTTCCCGAACCCCGTGGGGAGAAGGGCCACAACATCATTGCCACCAAGAAAACTCAGCAACACTTGTTCTTGCTCCGGCTTTAGTTTCTGGATATTCGTCAGTGTTGCCACAATGGACCGAATGGCTTCGCTCGCATCTTTCTCCGCCGCCATTACGGAACTACAACACAAACTAGCGCACGACATCAACGTTATCGTTCTCAGCCACTCCCTCTGTTCGCTGATTGGGCCAAATAGAAAATCTATTTCCAAGATCTGAAATGTGTACCGAAGCAAAATCTAAATTGAGCGGAAGTACGTAGGTGGGCAGAGCCAGGCTAAGAGATCACAGCCCTTACCAATACAGGGTTTTTCCTGCATAGAGAAAATGTGGGCGCGCGCCTAAGCCGTTTTCCCGAGCGCCTATGAAAAATCCCAAGGGCCTAAGGCAAAAAAAAGTCTTAGATTAAAAAAATAATAAAAAAAAACCTGTGTTCATAACGCGTGCAATGCATGTCAGCGAATATATTCTCAATATTATATTTCAAGTAGGCTACAGCCGAACCCTCGTTCTGTTTTGATAAATAGTAATCGAGTTGATAAGCGTGTCTTCTTGTCTGATCAAAACGCAACTGGGAGGTGCGCGAATGGACAGACGGTGTTTCCGCTGCGAGGGCCAGCCGTGCACGAATACACCTATACGAATGCAAATTAAATTTCCACTCAAATGCTGACAAAAGTTTAATTAACGATTTCCAACGCAGCCTCCATTGGTATTCTTAACCTGGAATGATAATATATAGTGTAGGCACAAAGAAAATAAAAGGAAATTGCAAAACACCTGGGAAAACGCTCAAAATTGAATTACTATTTTTGAAAATCCACCACCGCAGCACAGGCCCGCAGTAGCGGACTGGCCATCGGGAGCACCGGGAGAAAAATAACTATGGAAAACCAGGCTAAGAAACGTAAGGGTGGGGCTGAACATTTAAGAAACAAAAAAACATCACCTGCACTAGACAAGATGTTGCCAATTGAAAAACGGCTACGCGCGCTCGCATTACATATTGAACTCCGGAACTAGCATCACATCTAACTCAATGTGCATGTATTAGCAGGTTAGGTGTGGTGACGTATATGGGGACGGTTCTGGTGGGCCAGTCTGGATCAAACTATAGGGGCTATTTTCATAGGGCCCATTATTTATGAAATGGTAAAAAACATTTAAAAAATACATAGATGTCTGCTAATAAGGTGACAAGGTTACACAGACTCTTTTTCTTTTTGGAGCACAGAAGACCCATTTGGAAAAACCCTGCAATAGTGCAGGAACAGTGCAGGATGTACTCCAATAGCTTCATATTCAACATGCCTTAAACATTTGACAGCCAGCCTTACCAATGCACTTGACATACCTGAAAAGATTGAGGCGTAACCTACTTTTTGAATGGTGCCACAGATGTAAATATTGCACAATTGTTTATGTCAGTCTTTGTGGACATTCTCTAAACTTTTAACCTCTTAGCGTTCCCTTTCATCACACACAGAAACGTTTTTATGTATTCAATTATTCAACAATAATAAGCATTATTACAATATCAAGAGCAATAATAAACAACAATTTAATTTGTCACCCTTCTGTAGAATGCTATCATGTTTTTAATAGCACTATGACATCTGATTTAATTTGATGGCGTACCTATGAAAACATGTAATTTGCCACAGTTGTACGGTGCTGAAAAAGGTTTGCACTTTGAAAATGCTTGAATCTGACTTTGGAAAAGGTGTAAGAACCCTGCTTTCGTTAGAGCCAACAATTATGAAAAGTATTACCTTTTTATCCTAGTATAGATAAAGTATTTGACCAAGGGTCCTTTTGGAGTTTCCAAAGGGCATTTTTAGAAATGAAACGCAAAACATGCAACTTTATTAAAGCATTTGATTTATAAGTGTTTGTGTTAGCATTTGAATATTTGATTTGCAATTAATTTAATAATAAATATGACAGTGTTGTATTGGATATGTTACGATCGTCGTTCGTCTAGGGGAAACAATAAGGCTAAAACACAGTTAGCGCTAACTGCGGCGGGCCCCGACAGGTGATAAGTGTAAGGAGAGGTCTCTTACAGGCTACTCCCTCCCCAGTCTCCGGGACAGCCCACGCAGCCGTCTGGTTCGGCGGACAGCCCGTACGCGGTTGGTCGTCGTTTATGTTGTTTGATCGATCATTACGGTTTAAGGCGCGGTGGCACACCAGGAGAGTGTGGGTGGTATGAAGCTGGGAACAACAGCCTCAGGGGACAACCGGTCGACAGCAAGGTTGAGATAACTATGACCACTTTGGAGGTTCCCCCTTGCGTCCGCCATCCGGGAGTTTAAAAATAACAAACCCCTCCCCTTAATCAGCGGGTCCCCAATCAAGACCGTATCACTCCCCCTTCCAATCACCACTATGTGCAAGGCCCCCGCGCCACTAAAGTGTTATATTAAAAGTGACCAGAGAGAAAGGCATACAAACCTCCTCTTTCACCCTGCCACTAGGCGTGCGCATAACAGATAGTAGCATGAAAATTGACAGGTATTTTGAATATTCTGTATGATATTGCATTGCATTTGCTTTTATGCAAAGCGACTTACAAATTGTGCACATAAAGTCCAGTAGAAAATCAAGGTTCAGAAGGGCGTAGTTCTACAGAAACAGTCTGAACAGTCTGTATTTACTAGCCACATCGCTTTTGAGCATTTCATTTGAACATTCCAGCATTTATCTGAGTTGTTAGAAAAAAAACGTTGGTTTAATCCATGTGTTGATCAATTCACTTCTCAAAACTTCCCTCTCTGCAGCAGCAAGAATTCCTGTTCAGTCCACTCCACCCGGTATTATGGAACTTGATGGAGAGAAGTTTACAATACAATGGTGAGTTGTAAGACAAAAATGTACATTCCATTAATCAAAACATTTTACATAAGGCACAATGGTTGATCCAGTTGTCATAATTGTAGGCCTGTTTTGCCATACAGCGCTGCATGTACAGCTCTGCTGTGTGTTTGCTATGTTTACATTAACATTAGTATTTTTTCATTTGTGCTATGCAATGCTGTAAAATGGTCTTGTATATTCTGTATCCCGTTCACGTAAGACACCGACAACTGACGAGGTGGCTAAATTCATGAAAACATGTTTCCTCCAAGTAATCGACCGAGGAGGCTAAAGTGGTAGAGATTATGTTCTTATCCTATGCTTGCTGAGGCTCGTTTCAACAACCGACCGAGGAGCAGGCTTGAGTCATCAAGTTACAGTTGATACAGTAAATTAATAATTTTAAGTCTCTGACTCAGTGGTGCGCTTAAGGCTAAAGACGCTTACAATACATTGCTACATCACGGGTGTAACCTACACTGTAAACGACATTTGTGGAACCCATTTCACATTAATGGAACTCGACTAACATTGAGAAAGTAATTTTAATTTGTGGAAATGGTTTTACATTTGCGGAACATGTTTCACATTTACGGAACATTTGTCTTGAGTTTGAGCAGAGAGTCAAATCTCTGCCAGAAGTCTCGTGCATCAAATGCCTGCCAAAGTCTCACATGATCTAAGTTCTGCTTTTCTTTTCGCCCCATTTGTTAATCTTTGTCAGCAATTTTGTTGAATCTCTGATTAGATGTGGCTTTGAGGCAAGCAAGATATTTTGCTATCATGTTGTTGTGCTATATCCCATGGACAGTCAACGGATTGTTTACACATTTAGCTTGCTTACAGTTATAATAATTTACAGTGTTGTTAATTACCTACCCTACAACTTTGAGAAACATTGAGACCTAAAGAACAGCACATTGATGCTTTATAATTGGCTCGCCTTCTGAGAGCACAACCATTGTTCTCTCACATATTATTTATTATTTTCCCACCCCTAAGGATCCCTCAACTACATAGACAACCTCGGTGTCAAAATGTTCGTCTTGGTCACGATTGCATTGCTTCTATTGGGATTTAAGGTCTGTTGCACGGTTTAGGCTGAAATTAAGTTTTTGTGGCAAAAAGTGCCTTGTGTGCACAAAGGGAACTCAATGCTAGCCTAACGTCACAACATTACATTACATTTAGTAATTTAGCAGACGTTCTTATCCAGAGCAACGCATAGATACGACGTGCATATATCAGGGTTAGTACAAGGTGCTTAAAGTGCTTAAAGTACTTCAATTGGACTTTTTGAAATTTGAGTCATTTTAATGACGAGGTACTTCAAAAGTGCTTGAATTATTTAAAGACGATATATATGAGTTTACGTGTGATTTATTTTCCTATAAAACATAGTCTTTTAGCTCAAAATGAACACCTCAGCCCATCCCCCCTCCTGCTTATTTAATTAAAGCACCATCCTTTTTTCTGGCATTCTCTGGTTTGCGTTATAGCATATGATCATGCTCTCAATTCATTTAAGTGTTTTTCAAGCACAATAAGAGCCAAAGAAGAAATCAATTGGGTTCTGAAGAAGCTCTGTCTGAAGCAGAATTATTTGCACACACACCCACACTGAGAGAAAAGCCGCTTCTTCTCAGACAGTGCACGTCAGTACAGTACAGTATTGATTAGGCCTACTTGAGGACAAAACAGAAAATTGTCAAAATGACATTTTTTGGCGAGTATCCTCGTAAGCACAGGCTTAAATGAGTTTCAAAGTCTTAAATGAAGGTGAAAGGCTGGAAGAAAATCGGATTTGTGTCAGATCCGCGACATGTGCATCAGGTCTTTAAGAGACTGCCGTCTAATAAACCCACTGCTGTCCGTCTCATTAATGTTAATCAAAGAACAAAAGAAAAAGAGAAAATCACTCGCTGCTCTTGATTGTAGAATTTGTAGCTTTAATAAGGATTCATTTTAAGTAAATAAAGTATGTTTGATAAATGAGATCTCTGATTGTAGTCCTTGAAAATCCCTGTAATGGTGCTTGAAAATACCTTAAGTCCTGGAATTTCATTATACAGTATCTGTACGAACCCTGATAGATGTGCTAGTAAGACTGTTGCACAGCAAGTATCGTATCATGCTGTGGTGTACTGTGGTGCAGCATCATACATTTAAGCAATTCAAGACTTGCATGTACAGTAAGTAATGTCACATTAAATTATGTATTTAAACTCAAGCTTGTGTGGTGTGTCGCTGTCTTCAATGCCACAGCCCAAACTTTATGTCAAAAGAAACGTTTTTCATTTCCGGCACATTCAAACAATCCCCTCAGTGAATTTTGGCTAGCAACAGCAGCTAGGCTAGCTTCCTCGTAGCACAATTTACCGGGATCTGTTTCTCCACGCAGGGCTCTAGACTGAGACCAAATGGTTGCATTTGGCAACAAACCTTTGTTGTTACTGACAACTTATTTACGCTTATTTATGTTTTTGGGGGCATATTTTCAGTTAGCAGATGGTACTGTTTGAATCGCGATTCCATCTGAAATATAGCCTGGGTGCAAGCAGAACTTAACCCAGCCCACAAAAAAAATTGGTCGGGAACTTCGTTCTGGGGTCGCTCGGTTGGGGAAAAACAGGAGCTGTTCGTTCCAATCAAATTGTCAGGGCGGGCTTTATACGATGATGGCCAGATGATCAAAGTAACGTAATCATCCACGTCACCAAAGAGCGCTTGGGTTTAATTTGTTTTAAACAAACATGGCTGCCGCTGGAGAGCTAAGATGTGTAGATTCTGCCATTGAGTCTATTTTAGAAGACATTGACAGCGCATTCATTTTGAAAGAGGAACAGAGAAACGCGATCAAGGCATTTGTCGATCGAAAATGTTTTTGCCGTCCTTCCTACGGAATTCGGTAAAAGTTAACATACTACGTTGCTCTGATTGGTTTGTAGGTCTATCCAATTGAGCGAAGAGGCATTTTTTTACGGGTTTGGTTGAAACACGCCCTATACTCATAGCCCAACGGAGAGGTATCAGACTCATATTCTGAATAGAATTCTGAGTACGACAACGTCAGGCTATATGAACTACTGCCGGTGACAACGTTGTTAGAATAGCTTGTTTAAAAGGGGGTTCTTAATGAATGAATACAATATGGCTAAATGCTTGAAAATATCACTAGAAGGGAAAAACTTCAGAGAGATTTAAGTCATAGAGGTTAGGACCATTTTTACACTGGATTGTCAAATATCTTCGTTTGATCCAACTTTTCAACTGAGGCTGCTATAGGCTTATCACTGTTCCCTCTTGCAGGGGAAATGAGAAGACAGTCGTTTCATTCTACACTTCACTTTTAGTATTTTGAATTGTAAATGAGCAGCAACTAATTTATGCTTTTAAATCTATTTCATCTTCATAAATAATAAGTACGCATTTTTATCTAAAATGTACAGAAATAACAGTTTTTTTAAATTACAGTTAATAAACTCAGACCCATCTGAAGCGACGCAAGCAGGCACACCCTACAATTTCCCCAGAAACAATTTCCCCAGAAATTGTACCCTCTCTAGTTTGCTAGTGTCTTTACTTTTGCTTCTGTTTTTGGACAGGATGAATGCACACTTTGAGGCCAACCCTGACAGCTCTGTGTCTCGATCAGACATGTACTCTGAGTATTTGGCCATCTGTAGTAAGATGGGACGTGGTGGCATCCTGACTTCTTCTAGCTTCCTCAAATGTCTACGGTAAATTTGTTTGGAATCATGTCAATACCCTCATAAAATATTTTTTATGCTACAAATGGCATATTGCATCCCTTTTGTTGTACTTCCTTTCTGGCTTGAATGCATACAGTCTAAGCTTCAGTAGTGCATTATAAAATCTGTATTTGTTTTGATTATGTTTTTGTGTTTGACTGGATTAAGGTAAATTATACCAATGTTTTCATCACACTTTTAATTCTCCCATAAATTGACATCCTAGGACCATCTTCCCAAACCACACAGTAAAGAGGCAAGATGACCCTAAGCCAAACCCACCGGTCCACATACTGGTCATGGGGGTGAGACGGCGGGCAATCCCACTGCCCATCCAGTTGTATTACCAGCAGCAACCCAATAATGCACCACCACTGGGACATCGACATGAGGGCCCCGTCGAACAGCCCCCCTCAGGTAGGAATTAAAGATGACTACTTGGTTTGATGACTACAGTCTGCACTTGATAATGATTAATAAGTAATCTCAGAATTAGAGGTTGACCGATATTGGGGTTTTTACCATTATTAGGAGAGTGGCAAAGCCAATAACCGATTATTGACAATTTCAATTTACAGGCAAATGTATTTATACTTGGACAATACATAGCATATATTAATTAATACAGGAGGTATACTTGAAAACGTACTCTTCAGGACTACTGTATGGACGATAACTCATTATAAACCTTTTTTGAAACCAAAGCATGAAATACTTCAATGGTTTAGAAGCAGACTAGATTAAATTGTTGTGCTTTATACATTTTGAGTGGCATACTAACTGGTCAAGTAAATAAAAGACAATCAATTACAGTCCAGTGTTTCCCACAGATTCGAAAGCAATTTGCGGCGGGGTGTCGTTACATAAAACTTTTTTTTAAATTAAATATATATGCATTAGCTATATAGTCTATTGTTTAATCAGCCACCATCAAATAACTTCTGTTAAACTTCTGGCATGTCACGCTAACCCTGTAGCTGCCATGTTGTTAAGATGCCCACCACTCGTTTCTTAATTTTTACATCGGACCACAGCATTTACGGCTGAATATGTATTAGCTATGTTGGATGCTGTTGTCCTCTCCTACTCTTTCTTCAATGCCTAACGAATCTATCTCTTGACCCTGTATTTATGCTAGAGCACCACTGGTTGAAGCCTGAAAATATTGTAAACAATTTTTGCATATGCAGGTAGCAACGCTAGTGCTAAATAACTATTTAGCTCGTCAGCTACATGACGCCGGGTAAGTAGGGCTTGTGAAGACAGCTCACCAAAAGAACGATGGGGAAGCCACTTGTCTAGCAGATTAAGTTCGTAGGTACCTAGCGAAAAGTAGCCTCAACTTTCCTAGACTTAGCTACGATACTAATGCTGACGGGTCGCTGATATTGCATAGCGTCGTGGCTAACGTGTGATGTTGTGACTGTGTGTATTTGAGAGACATGTGAATGACAGAGAGACGGAGGGAGAGCAGGCAAAGGTAATGCAGCTGAACGAATACGCTGCGTGTTTTAGATAGCGTTAAAACATTACGAAACGCAATATGTGGCGGCCGGTGTTGATTCTGTGGCGCACCTCCACAAATTAGTCTGTGTGGGAAACACTGACGTCTGTCAGTAATACCATCATTGGCAGGTACAGACAAGTCCATTCCGGAATGAACACACGTTAGACACTTGTGTCTCTGTGGACAATAATTCGGATTCTTCTTTCAGGAGTAAGCCTATTGTTATTTTTAGTAATAATAGGATTCCACTGTCAGGGACGAATCCTACTAATAGGGACTCCTTGAGGGAGACATGCCACCCCCATAGGGTGATAATGGATAAGGAATCAAATACAAAACGGCAGAATTATTTATATATTGGTGAATTGTAAACTGTTGCACATACTTCATGTGTCCATCAATCAATGCCCAAATAACCGTGTGATAACATTTGTGAGGGTTGGTCTGAAGATGACTCGTGCCAAATCTGTGTTTTTTGCACTGCCGCCTAGCGGTCAAATTGCACAAACTTTTTGGAGCATCTGTAGAACGGGGTCCCGAGTCAATGTACCAAGGATGGGGTCAATGCTGCAAAGGTCTGCTGAGAAATGACCTTGCTTCCTTTTTGGAGGCATTCGTTGCCAACTTTGGCTGTAGCGTACAAATGGTTTCTAAAATCTAAAGTCCAATCCTTTTATAATTTGACTGAGGAATCCTAATAATAATAAAACTAATAATAACAATAAGTTTCCTCCTGACGGAGGAATCTTAGTAAATATAGCTGCAGGCAGCAATGGCGGGTTCCTCATCAATATTGCAAAGTTGACATGATACAGACATGTATTTCATACACGTACACAACATTTAAAGACATTTGGAGCAATGGCTGATTTTAAGTTTTTTTTTATTCTTCCCAAATTGTCACGGTAGAGAAAAATCCATGCTGCCGACAGTATGGGTTCTTGAGACTTTTTTGTTCCCCATGAGCATAAGGCATGCGTACCAACTTTCAGACATCTTGGCCTGACGGGGTCAAAATGCCACCCTTTTGAAAGAGACAACTTTGAAGCGTGCTCTCTAAGGCCACCTGTGCTCTCGTCCGGCCCATCATGCAGAGATCCATTTAAAAAAAGCTTTGACTAAGGACTGGGAATAAAATCACACCCGAGTTCAGGGTTGCCAGGTCTGGAAAAAAATCAGCCCAACGAGTGCTCAAAACCATCCCAAAATGCCTGAAAACTAGCCCAATATTTCTGGGGTGTAGGAGTTACCACATTTATCCAATAGATGCCTCCATAATTAAAATTCATATTTTCCTTGTTTTCTGCTATGCTCACGTTTCATTGGTTCATTACAAGAAATTATTTAATCATGCGGCTTCCTATCACCACCGAACAGAGACACGGAGCAACAATAACTTTATGAAAGTGAGGTTACAGTTTACTTAAGGAAGTGTGAGTAGGTTATGAACTACTACTGCTTACTCTGCCCACACTATCCTCATCCATGCTGTTTCCCTCTCCCAGTGCAGGTCACGCCAAGGCAGAAATGCGGCGGCCACATGAGGTATAGAAGTAGGCCAAAAACATGCCTCCCGCAACCAATACTTTTTAAACACGGCTCTGTTTTCAAAGTTACCCCAAGATAGCTTAAAAACCACAGATATTGAAACTCTTCTTGAGTTGATCTCTTTCTAGAATCCCAGTCAAAGCACAATTGACAAGTCATGTGGGCAACTGGGCTATGGCAGAGCTAAATGGTATTTACTGTATATAGAGCTTTTCTACCTTAGCGACACTCAAAGCATTGACAATGTTTGGCTCTCATTCACACATTCATACTCACACATACCGACGGTAGCAAGCCACCATGCAAGGCCATTAAACTATACAGGGCTCTACAGTGCAAGTATTTCACTCGCATTTGCGCCTAAAAATAGGTATGTGCGAACTTAAAAAATAATTTACGAGCATAGTGCGCGAGTAACGGGCTGACACACACGGAACCACAGCACGATGAACCTTTGATTTCGCATGGAAAGCAAGTGACGGAGTCGTGACTGCACGATGTGAACATAGCATGATGACGCGCGAGTGACGATTTGAGCAGGCTCGTATCTACGTTAGGCAGTCCTCTCTGACATTTCTGGAGTGAAATACAACATTGTGCACACTGCCAGTGAGCGACGAGTCTGACTGAGGCTAACGTCAACAGAGTAATGGGGATGCAGTCTCACTTAAATTGCCAGTTTTAACAAATCACAAAAATAATCGGACCAGCTGGCTAAAAGCAGAATTCCCATATCTCTTGAAAGCTGCCCTGCTCGACTTTTTAGATGTCGAATTGACTGTAAAACTGTAAAATTATGAACTTTGTGACATGAAGCGAAGACATGGCTGCTTCTCCACTATGCGGTCTGTACCGGGCGACATTCTCACTCAAATGTCAAGACTTTTGTGACCCAAATCAAAATTCTGATGCGACAGATCAATGGGGAATCGCATTCTCTCTTTAAGGCTGTCCTCCTCTGAGTATTTGTATTATCCGTGTGGTCCTTTTGCCGTTTTAAATGCTTTCTTTTCCCGGTTTTCTGCAGCCACATTGTGCGTGCATCCTGAATGTTTACAAACATTACATTGGTCTATTTGGCAACCTCAGAAGAGCGCGCTGACATGCATCGGTTTGTGTTTTCGGTCAACTGCTTTGATTTTATAAGCGTTGATTGGTATACTGCGTTAATTGTTGGGGGGATTATCAACCTAACTGAATGCACTGACTGATAAAGTAAATTGTTAAAACTTTAGAATTTACTGGGGCACAGCAGATTTATACTGGGCATGTGCCCCTGTAAAAAGGGTCTAACAAAGCCCCTGTGTTAAGTTATGTTTAATAAACTAATTCAAAAACATTTTTACATTTAGGAGCGCATGTACTCCTTGGTGAAAACATTAGCGTAGAGCCCTGCTACACAACATGCACAATCAGGGTGACCAACAGGATTATTTTAGCTAACAAACAATAACATGACACACATTTAACTGAACGAGCACAACAACTGAAATCCCTCGCATGGCTGTTGTAACCAAACTATTGTCTACAACTCTTTGCGTTTTTTGGTATGCCGCACTGCATGCTGGGAACCTAAGGGCGCTGACGCTACTATATGATTATCTAGCCGTCTTTGACTGCGTAATATGACGAGATGTTAATGACGCACTAAGGTCTCGAAATTTCCTGCATGAACCAGTTCTGACCGATTAGCAAGATAGTTGGACAACAAACTCTGATTAGAGCAGTTATTGAATCATTGGTGAACATAACGTTTAATGCATGTTAAAGCACAACTCTTTTTGAGTGAAATTGGGGAATAACCTGCACTGCTAAGGTGGGCCCCTACTGCGTGATATGACAAGATGCTAGTGACCCGCTAACGTCTCGGAGTCTCCTGCATGAACCAGTTCGGCCAGATTAGCAAGCTAACTAATGTTTTGTTAGCGATTGAATGGTAATGCAAGCTAGCTAAAAACAATGTTGGTTAGCTTTACTAAACTGGTATTCATAGCAACAGAAATAAACAAATCAGATGAATTGAACTTCATTCAGAAAGGGGTGGTCGCGGGAACATACAATAAAAGTGTATCACATCACTGCCAATGTGAAAGATCATGTCTTTCTGCCTTAAAGCTGCGTACACATCCTCATTGTTTGTAAGCACAAGACCCCCTCTATTCACCTTATTCCGCCCTGCCCACCTTTTTTAATTCTGTTGTATTCGAACTTTCTGTTTGCCGGGGATATCATTCAATTCAATGGAGAACTGCCGAAAAGTCCCGCGGCTAAAACATTATATAAGGTTGGTGGATTTGTGCCAGTTGTGCTATGTTCGTGTGCTACAACAAGTCACCAATACACCCTTTCACTGGATGGCTTGAAAACGACTTTTAAGTGTTTATATAATTTGTTTGCCGGTCAGATCGCTGCTCTGCTTTGCTGCTATAAGTAGTTACATTAGCCACAAACATAAGCTGTTCTAACGATTTCACTGCAGGGCATATTTGCTATACCTTGTTTGAAAGCTTAAGCTTGCTATTAGCCATAAACTGCAAATGTATGAGTGACAAATTACACAAACTGTGCTGTAATAATAAATAGTAACAACTTTTTATCGAGGGTCTTTGGTAGAAGCTTTATTCAACGTGTTAAAACTTACATGAGTGCACTAATAATGCACTAGTAATCTTCCCTCGTATCTAATGGCAATTAGAAAGACGCATCTATTAACTAATTTGATTGCTGCGTTGTTTCAAAAGCTTTACATTACATTTAGATGCACTCGGACCTCTTCTTTCCATGGTCAAAACAATCAAAAGACAGGAACTGATTTCGTTTTCTCCAGTTGTTATGGCAGCCACTAACTGTACAGTTGACGCTGGGCATTTTTATTAGCCTTAAATCGAGAGGCAGCTAAATCCCTCAGAGCGTCGTGGCCGTCCATTATGGCCGTCCTCGCTAGGGGGAGTTTTGGCCGTCCATAACGGCCGTCCTCGCTAGGGGGAGTTTAGGCGCTGATCTTTGCATGTATGGACGGCCGTTATGGCCGGCCATGATTCGTTTTCATGGCTGTCCATGATTTTCATGGACGGCCATGATTCGTTTTTCATGGCTGTCCGTGTTTTGCATGGCTGTCCATGATTTTCATGGCTGTCCATGATTATGATTTTTGTATGAATTGCATAGCTTTATTTTATTTTTTTACATACAAAAGTAGGCCAATCAACAATAAAATATCATGACGATATAGACTTGAAAAACAACTCTAACATGGTTTAGGGTTTGCCTAGGCTACATATATTTTAAGTATTTCATGAATTGTTTATAAAGACATAAACTTTGTATTATGACCCTGCCTACATTGCTTTTTCGGTCCTAGGCTACATATATTTTAAGTATTTCATGAATTGTTTATAAAGACTTAAACTTTGTGTTATGACCCTGCCTACATTGCTTTTTCGGTCTGTTAAGCCGTCACTTTACACTCCAATTTAGCGCATGAACCACTTTGAACCACAAATCTAAACGTTGCAATACCATGCTATGCAAGTCAACTTTTGAAAATATGCATTTAGCCTTGTAGCACCAGCAAAAGTCGTTTTTGACTATAGGATCCGAGGACATGTTATCTTACACGGTAAAGTTAGCATTCAACCAGAAGGGCTACAGTTATTAAAACATCCTAAATTGACATGGCTGTTCAACACACATAGCCAATAGGTAATTTAATGAAGTTGTTAGTTAACCAATTATGATAGCAGAAACAACCTTTTTCGCATGGACGTCCGTCGCTAGGGGGAGCAAGATAGACGGACAGCGATGCTGTTTTGTTATGTTGTATTAATTATGCTTACAACACCAAATGCAATAACAATGTATTTTCTCAGTTTATTTTTAATTGAAATGTTCTTGTTTTAGGTCATAAGAATAGCCTACTTTACAGGCATCACGGAATGTGCCGCTTTGGCTGAACTATTTATCAATAGCAGGAAAGCTATTTATGAGCCGGGTTCTATGCTTTTATTTATGTTAGGCTACATTGTTTGATTTAATAGGCTATTGATGTTGGGGGTTTTAGATATATAGGCTACTTTATTAATCCCGTGGGGAAATTCAGGTGTCTCTCACAGCTCCCTAGGCCTATATGTAGCTACAGACATCACGATACAATACAAACAGACAATACAACAATATATATGCGCTGATCAGTACGAGAACGTAGGGTGTTGGGCCGCACGCCACGGAGGCTGCTGGACTGTCCTGCCACGACATGGCGGAGGGGATGATTGACATTGCCCATGATGGCCAAGAGCTTGCCCCGCATATCTCCACCACAGTCACCGCCCTCCTGACCAGCTTGTCTCCAGCTCTGCACCCGCAGAACGGCTCTCGAAGCTCCGTTGAGATAGCTAGGGCGCTGCCAGTTTAGCAGTCCCTCTGCCGGACTGCTTAAACAGACTGCCAGGGCATAACGTTTTGTTTCTGCAATCATAATTGGTCAACTAACAACTTCATTAAATGAAAAATGTGTTGAACAGCCGTGTGTTATGATGTTTTAATGCTAACTTCTGTCTCAATGCTAACTTTACCGGCGTGTAAGATAACATATCGCCGGATCCATAGTCAAAAACGACTTTCGCTGGTACAAGGCTAAATACATATTTTCAAAAGTTGACTTGCATAGCATGGTATTGCAACGTTTAGATTTGTGGTTCAAAGTGGTTCATGCGCTAAATTGGAGTGTAAACTGACGGCTTAACAGACCGAAAAAGCAATGTAGGCAGGGTCATAACACAAAGTTTAAGTCTTTATAAACAATTCATGAAATACTTAAAATATATGTAGCCTAGGACCGAAAAAGCAATGTAGGCAGGGTCATAATACAAAGTTTAAGTCTTTATAAACAATTCATGAAATACTTAAAATATATGTAGCCTAGGCAAACCCTAAACCATGTTAAAGTTGTTTAAGTCTATATCGTCATGATATTTTATTGTTGATTGGCCTACTTTTGTATGTAAAAAAATAAAATAAAGCTATGCAATTCATACAAAAATCATAATCATGGACAGCCATGAAAATCATGGACAGCCATGAAAAACACGGACAGCCATGAAAAACGAATCATGGCCGTCCATGAAAATCATGGACAGCCATGCAAAACACGGACAGCCATGAAAAACGAATCATGGCCGTCCATGAAAATCATGGACAGCCATGAAAAACAGGGACAGCCATGAAAACGAATCATGGCCGGCCATAACGGCCGTCCATACATGCAAAGATCAGCGCCAAAACTCCCCCTAGCGAGGACGGCCGTTATGGACGGCCATAACTCCCCCTAGCGAGGACGGCCATAATGGACGGCCATGACGCTCTGAGGGATTTAGCCCCTACTGCTTAAATCTGTACCAAAGCCTGTTTAAGACGTTCTCTTATAGGACTGTTTTAAAGCGGAAAGTATACAAACAGGAAATGAGAATACGCGGATGGCCGCGCCCATCGCGACTTCCGGAATAAGGTGAATATGTAAAGATAATATCCAAGCTAGCAATTTCGCCAAATCTATCTGCAGTTTTGTATACCATATGTACTGTGTTATGGTTGTAAATGGACTGCATTTAGTTGTTTGAGTTAAAGAACTTGAAAAACGAATTCAATGTCTGGCATACTGTATACATTTTGTTAGTATGAGTTTAAGTTTTGTATATTTAAAAACACAAGAAAATCTCTTGTTTTGTCTGAAGATTTATTTTTTTAAGTTTCATAACTATGACAACCGGGTCAAAACGTAAACAGGGAGCGGGCCATAGAGACAACTTTAAGTTTAGGTATTTGTCTTGCGTGATATTTGAACATTTCAAAACCATACATCTTACTGTCTTGCGTGATATTTTAATATTTCAAAACCATATCTCTTACCTAAGATGCTATAAAATAGCTAAAAAACGATTAATGAACAACAAGGCGATGTAGGCATGAACAGTTCTGAGTTCGAGGCTGCGTCAACTGAAACAATGTAACACAACGTGAAACATGTAGGCAATGTCACCAACACCACTTACACTAAAGACTGTCAGTAACAAATGAATGGAAACTTTAAACACACCCTCCCCAAACAAGTCCAATGACTTTATAACTTTCGTGTAGGCCCGTACTATAGCAGTTTGCAGACATACAACACAGATAAGACACAAGAGAGTGAATTGGAGATAATGGTAGCACTTTTCTGCTTCTGTTTTTCGCCACTCCTATGAAACATTTCAGGGGCGCCAGTGCTTTTGCCTGTTAGTGCCTGCAATGCTGAGAAGAAAACAATATGACTACAATCATGTTTAATATAACTGGCCTTTCTAACAGTAAAACTGGCCCCAGCCCCATGGTCTAGAACCCGCCCCTAGCTGCATTGCAAATCAAGACCAGAGCCTTTTCATGTGGATAAAGCCGCCCTCCTAATTGCATTCACTCTTATTTCCATAACTATTGTGATGTCAAGGTAGCATAACTAGATATGTTTCCTACACACATAATTTTAAATAAATTGGAGTCATGGTTCATAAGGGAGATTTGTATGTTTTTTTTAATGTTCACCATACATAGCGGACTGTATGGGTCACCAATGGCTGTTCTGTTCTTCAGAAATGAAGAACAGAATTTGAAAATGGACAGTCGGGGCGTGGCCTGTAGCGCCAACTATGGGCAATGGTGGGCCATTTGTGGTATGGTAGTTACTCATGGCCTTTACTATCAATGTTTCAGGATTAAGAACTTTTTACTAGGGCTGTCAAAGTTAACGTTAATAACGCGTTAACGCAATCTCACTAACGCGTAAAAAAAAACAATTGTGCCGTTAACGCAGGTTTCTTTTTGACCCTGGGAATCGCATGACTTTGACTGCTGACGGTAGCTGAATGACGGAGAGAGGGCTTTTAGATGGGAAGCTCCATTTCAAAAAGTTGCGAGACGGCTCGGTTGACAACTAAGGCTGTGTACTGATTGTCAGGCTGAGTTTAGTTATCGCCGGTATCAGTACTTCCAGTCTAAACTATCACATGCAAGCAAAGCACACAGCTAGCAGCAGCATTAGCGGTAGCAGCAGCAGCGTTCGCTTTGGTAATATATGGCAGACAACACTGGCAAAAGAAGAGTGCAGCTGACTGGGTTCAACAAACTAGAAACTGTATTGTTCAATATTAAGGTCAATCAGTGGTTGCTTAAGTATCTAAAGTATGTTTGAGTGAGATTTGAATATTATGGAGCAGGATGTCGGAGACAACATGTCTTAAATGTATTTTATATTCCAGAACCAGTCTCATTTTGTGGATGTTTATTATACAGCAGTATAGTTTGTGAGTGAATAAAACTCCCTCACAATTTAAGTTGTTTTCCATCTGAACTTGTTATATGGACATTATCATCCAGGCCTATTAGAAGTTTTGAAGTACACCCTTTTAATGTTATTTGAAAAAAAAACTTTTATTGGTGTAAGATTTTAACAGATTAAATAGATTGAATACATGAAACTCTGACGTAGGTAAAAATCGTCTGCTGGATCAGAGCATCGACCCCTAAAGTGTGCGTGTTCACTAAACAGCCGTTTATCCCTACTAGAATATGGAATTAACCACCGACCTAGCATGTAAATCGACACTGTAAGTGACTCAGAGGCCTTAAGTTAAGACCTACGTCAAAAGTCTCTGTTTATAAGGAGTATTGGCCGTATCCACCGGGCTAGATCAAAGTTTTCACCGGCGTAGCGTGATAGATACGTTTCAGGGAGAACAAGCAGAGTTTAAATGTACAACAATAGTTTATTATCTAAATAGCAAGATAATCAATACAATGATGATAAAATATCATCAAATACAAAACATACCTTCAAAGCAATGGTTTAACAAAGGTATTCACAATGAAGACTAGGTGCCTAAATGCACCGGAGCTGTATCGTAAACAGAACTTAAACATGACAAGACTAGATGCTTAGCGCACCGGAGCTGTATCCTAAACAGAACTTAAACATGACAAGACTAGATGCCTAGCGCACCGGGGCTGTATCCTAAACAACACTCAGTGTTTGGGAAAAACTTCTCCCTATATACACCCATAACTGGCTAAAATGGTGACACCGACCATGTGACAGAAAAGTTGTCTGACGTATACAAATTAAAATCGGATCATTAATCAAGGCTGCAGCAGACCAAGTAGTGCCCTTGCAAGACAAGGGGATATGTTAAACACATGTTGGTCTGCTGTAAGCACAAACTCTGTAAACCCTGTAAATGTACATGTTACAGTATACAAATTATTACTAGAATGTAATACATAAAATAAGAAACAAAATTATATCAAACATGTAATTAAAAGCTGTTTAGAACTATATTTACAAGAACACAGCTTTTAATTATAATTTCAGTCTTCCTCTGTTCATCTTCCTCTTAAATTGTTGAGACCACCTCTCCAGAGGTGTGTCATTCAGGTGTGATTGTAATTTTAGCATTCATGTAAATCAACGACTGTCCCAAACGAGTGTCTGGGTGACCAGTGACAAAGGGGCTGCCAAAACAGCCCTACAGGCCTATGCTAAAGACCAAGGCATGAGGGTGGGTGCTTGGTCAGCCCACCCTATAAAAAATCTTGGATGTCTGTGCGCCTTACCAAGCTTGCGTGCGTCAAGGGGCCAGAATGTGTGTGTGTGTGTGTGTTTGAGAATTTGGAGCATGTGCGCTGAAGAGCAAGGTAGACTTTTCATTAAAAAAAGCCCTAGCAATTAGCCAAGCATGCATATTTCTAATATTCACAATAAATCTACTTTTCATCTTACATCAGTGTTTCCCCTACCATTATATTAGCCCCGGAAGTTCAATTGTAAAAAAATAAAAAGTTACCTTTCCTATAAAACAGGTCTATAGCTTGACTAACTAAATGGCCTTATGTTATTTATCTTATTTACACGACGGCATGTCATTTCTGTCATTAAAAGAAACACAAAATACCCACCCACCGCGGCCTATTTGTATTTCAGGTTAAACAATGCTTGCAGCAACGTATCTAACAAATAGAATAGCAAAAGTTCAAATTGGAGATCAGATTGAGACATCCCAACCACAAGCAATGTAGTTGGGATTACTAGAATATTGGAATACATCCAGTTTAACTCTAAAACACACCAACTAAAATTATTACACATTGTTTTTGTAGTAAAAAAAAATGAATTGGGTGGTAACATCCTGATTATGTGTGCACATGCATGTGTACCATGCCTTCAACTGGCTCAAGCAAACACTTAACAAGTAGCAATTATCTGTTAAAATAATTATTATAAAATGAAATTGTCAAATTGAGGCATATTTTATCAAATTTACACATTTCATAACCTGCAAAATGTGGCTCTGTTACAGGATAGTTGATCACGGCATTGTTTTCCCCCTAGTCTGTTCAGAAGCAAAACATTTCAGCCTCTATTTTTATTATATAAAACCTCTTCATGAACTCCTTGTAATCCAAGGCCTCCTGGTCCATCGATGGCCACCTTGCAACAATGTCTTTAACAAATATCTGTTGCGCACGAGTAATACAGTACCTGTATATATTTTTTTTTACATACATTAAGAAACTCTGTTCTTATACTGTACATGAATTGTGATAGTGTTCTCAATCATTTGAGTGTATAAATATTATGTATATATGATCAGAACATGTTAAAGAAACTTGTCAGCATCTCTAAATCAACTGACTAATGTTTTTCATTTTATGCCGCTAGCTATATATATATATATAATATTCACCTGTATGAACAACCATGAAATATCGGGGCGGCACTGGAAACTTTCTAGGAGAAAAAATTTGCCATTATTTTCCTCTGGCAGTTATGGCAGCGCTTTTCCCAATGCACAGTGCTTATTACGATACAGCTCCACCACATCGCCGCAATTGCAGTTATAAATAAAATAAATCCACCAATAGCAACGCTTGTTAGAAAATTTAGTTTTGAGTTTTGTAGACAGCTGGAGGCAGCACACACTTTGACGGAGGCGGGCACCTCTTCATTCTCTAGGCAGGAAAAACCCTGGTTCATGTGCACTGTTGTAGGCTTTACTTGGCTGAAACTATGCACGTGTTAAGGGGCTATGTTTTTGCAAAGTGTCAGGCTTTCAAACAAGGTGACTTTGATCATGTCTACATGCTTTTACAAATTAGCTTCAGAAAGACAGACCTTTATTACTGCATTGTTAGGATATGGGCTGTCAATGTAACATTAAGTATGTTGTAAGAGTTGAAACTGAAATCGAATGCTTTATTGTATCTCTTTCTTTCCTTGAATTAGGCTTACCTCCTGGACTCCAGTTTGCACAGCACCCTATCCCCAGCCTTAATGCCAGTGGGGCTTCTCCACAGGTGGCCTCTCCCACTCCAGAAGTACCACACATGGCTCAGACAACTGTTCCCAGGCTCCCTCAGCAGCAGCTACATCACAACTCTCTCATCATGGTCCAGCAGCAGGCCCGCTCTGGGGATATCCTTAAATCAGCAATGATGCAAAGTTCTATCCCATCTTCACCTGTCATTCAGAACCACTTCCCCTCTCCGCAACAGCAGCAGCCGCATTTAAGCCACCAATCCGGCCCCGTCCTCCCTCCTGGTACCCCGGTGACGCTGATTCAGCAAGTACCACAGGGCCACATCCTCTCAGCGAGGGTGCAGGGCTCATGTCCTCCCATGGCCCAGCGCCCACCAGCACCTCATACACCTCCCCTGACAGTTCAATCAGGACTTCAGCAGGACACAACTGGACACTCGGCAACTCCTCACTATGGCCCAGGTGTGTCAGTTCCCTCTTCAACGCTACAGAACTTCCAGATGGGAGGAGGTCAGGTGTTTACCATTGCAGGTGTACCCAATACCCAGGGATCCCGGGTCACTTTTCAAAATATTGCACCCAAACCAGCTCCATCACAGGATGGCGGATCCATGTCTACAACAGCCACTCCTGGCCAGCCCCAGCAGTCCAGTGTTGTCATCATTAGCCCCAATGCGCAACACAGCCCGACATACAACCCAGCCATCCACCAGATTGTGCTTGGCAATCCTTCTGTCATGCCTGGTGCCCAGACTATCCAGCTAGCAGGGCAGCCCGGAACTAGTTCCAACCCCTCACCCTGCCCTCCTCCCACACCTATCGCCCAGGTCCAGAGTCATCTTTCTGTCAGCCAGATGCCATCAGTCAAACATCAGCAGCAGCAGATCCACCCTCAACCCCTTTCTCTGACTCCTCAGCCACCTCCTGCCCAGCCTACCTCCACTGAGTCCAGTTTGATCAAACAGTTACTGCTTCCAAAGCGAGGGCCCTCCACACCGGGAGGGAAGCTTATTCTCCCCGCACCGCAAGTACCCCCTCCCACCAGCACTCGAGCATCAAGTCCCCAGGTGCTGTACCAGCAACCTCAGCAGCTCAATGTTCAATTGGTTTCTGGTTCGATCCAGGCCCAGGGTGCCCTCCAGACAGTTCAGCTTCTACCAGGACAACTCCTCTCTACCAGCAGCTCAGCCACAATCATCCAGGCTCCAGCACCTGGGGGCCAGGTCACTTTTACTGTGGTGCCCAACACAAGCTTCACCACCTCTGCGGCAGCCGCTACGGTCAGCCAGGGTGCTGTCACTCCAGGCATGCTTCTACCGCACCAAACGGGGAGTGTAACAGGGGGACCACCACCGCCCCTCAGGGGTGACAAGATCATATGCCAGAAAGAGGAGGAGGCCAAAGATGCTACAGGGCTGCACATCCATGAGCGCAAAATTGAAGTGATGGAGAATTCATCACTGGCAGAAGGGGGAGCTTCAGCTGGAAAAACGAGCAACGGGGACCTGGCAGGGACCAAGTTGCTTAATGGAAGGAAGTGTGTAGATTCTAGTTTACCTCCGTACTACTCAGGGAACATCCAGGGGGTGGTTAATGGGCCAGCTAGCGAAGTCTTCCCCACCAATGGGAGGCAGCAGGACTTACAGGAGGGACATACCGACCCCAAAAAGACTCTTGTCAATGGGGTTTGTGACCTTGATCGGGGGGACACCTCTAATGCTGGCACCCACTTTAACAGAATCATTCCAAATCACATTGCTTCCAAACACTTCGGAAACGGGGAGGTGCCCTCTCCCCAGAAGCTGCAGGATACTATCCAGCAGCCCCCATATCCCCAGCAGGACACTGCCAAAGCTGAGCCAGTAGAACGCCTGGCCAATGGGCCCCAAATGGTGTGCAACAAAAGTTCAGTTGAACTGTCCAATGGGCCATTGGGGCTCAACTCTGCTGCTGTGCCCATGCTAATGCAACAGCTGGTTCCCAATACTGCACCTACCAACATCACTGTCAACTCTCATAATCCTGCTGGGCTACGGACTGTGCCGGCTAATGGAGGCAGTGGTGAAGGACGGGCACCTAAGAGGCCGGCAGAGGATGATGACCGGGGCAATACAAGCTCTGGTATCCCCAGCAAGGTGGGGGTACGTATTATTACCATCAGTGACCCTAACAATGCCGGAAGCAGCTCCACGATGGTTGCTGTGCCTGCTGGAGCAGACCTAAGCACAGTAGCCAAAGTAGCATTAGAGAGTGCCACACATCAGAGAAACTGCTCTCCCCCACAGGCAGCCAGCACCATGGTGAGTATTATAATTGTTGTAAAGCAGTATGAGCCCAGTATTCTTGTCAGAGACTTGTCAATGCAAAGTCTCAACTCAGAAATAAATAAGTAAATGTAGCTTTTATATATTTAACTGTTTATTTTTATAACTTGGTCTTCTAATGCTTACATTTTCCCACTTAGCCTGGCATGACGCCATCTTCACCCCCTGCTATACAGCAGACTGATCAGACAGGCAGTCCCAGATTGAACTCCTCTATATTGCCACGACACGCCTCACCAGGTCCCTCAGAGCAGATCAGAAAAACAGGACAAAACTTCAAGTGTCTGTGGCAATCATGTAAACGGTGAGCTTAATGCTGGTCATACAGTGGAAACGAAACCTAAACATACAATCCTGACATAAAGACACAGTGCATGTTTCACATTCTTTTACATAGCAATCATGGCTTTTGTTCAGTCCCTTGACACATTGTATAATCATCGCTAAATGTGTGTGCGTTTTATTCCCCCTCCAGGTGGTTTGAGACTCCATCACAAGTTTTCTACCATGCAGCTACCCAGCATGGCGGTAAGGACATGTATGGTGGTCAGTGCCTATGGGAAGGATGTGAACCCTTTCCACGGCAGAGACTGTCTTTCATAACCCACTTGCAGGCAAGTCCAAACTCCCACCCATTTATGGGTTGTTAAGAAATATAGACTCAGTTTAACTAGCATTTTAGTGGAGACATGCAAAACATATTAACATACTGTAATAATTTAACGAGCATGGCCAAAGAAATTATGTTGAAAGAAAAAGTTAAATGTTTGTAACTTTAAGTTGAAAGTAGTCCTATTAGTTGTTTGTTTTTCATATAAAGGGTATGGGCAATTACTTAATTAAACTTTCAATGACAGATCATTTTTCTTCTATTCATGTCCTTTTTTAAATTGGGGGGAGGGGGGCAGGTGTTTTTTCTTGTCTTAATGTTTCACCTCAATCCACCTGTAGGATAAGCACTGTTCTCGGGATGCCTTGTTAGCAGCAATGAAAATGGAGGAACAGAAACAGGGCATCAATCAGACAACTTCCAAGTATGTACTTGTACATTTTTGTGCATTTATTTGAACAAAATAGAAAAGGATCAAAGAAAGTACAAGCACTTATACAAAAGACAAAGGATCAGCAGTGTTTCCGCTAAATGCTTTCTGTAGCGGCGTGCCACAAAAAAAAATGTTTAGTTGCAATTACACAACTTTGAAGCCGTCCGCTCCACTGAACTCAAATTAACGGTCATCTGCTTCCGCACTTACACTCTCCACTTTGAGGATGAGCAACAGGTTCTGGATCTTCAGTCGCGAAGTCATGGCAACCAAATAAACAGCAGCGCGAATACAGTATCGTAATGTAATCCATTGATTTCAACAATGTAACTAATCTAAATACCCACTATTTAAATTGTAACTAACGGAGTACAGTTACTCATTGATTACGTAATTCCGGTACATGTATTCCGTTACTCCCCAACACTGCTTGTACCGTAGCTAGCGAGGGGCACTATGCCGCAAAGGTTTGAAGGAAACGCCTTCTAGTTATGTAATGTTACTGGTGGCTACAATATTTTAATGTTCATACTTGTTTTGTGATAAAATATTTGACGTGGGAGATTTTCCTGACTTTACGCATTTTCAAACGTAATGTTATTAGAAAAGTAGACAGGCAGGAGTAGTAGAGTATTAGTACTACTGACCATCAACGGGCCACCTCTGGGAGAGTTTCCGTATGATAGAGCCTTGGAGCTCTTTTTTGCTCTGTCAGGATGCAAACGTTGCCTCAAAATACATTTACATTCAATAAATATGTTAAAAAGTAAGTGTTTGTGTCGTCTAGGGTTGCACGATATTGAAAAAATGTGGTATTGCGATATTGAGCATGAATATTGCGATATCAATATTTATTGCGATATTCTTAAACGTGTGGCGGTCTGCAAGAACCCGTCGCGGACGCTCATTGTTGGCTATAAGCCAAAAAAGATCGAAAATCAGTTTTCTGTCAAAATAGATTTTTTATCTTTTGTATAGCTAACACCCTAAACCTAATTTTAATGTACAAAAAATATATGATTTCTTATGAAAAACAGTTAATTTCAACGTTTTTTGGACATGTTAGCTAGCAAGATTTTCAAGCCATCAAATGCTCAGTTTGCCTGCTCTTTTGAGTGCTGCAGTGGCCCCAAACAACTGATCAATGAAGTCAGGCTGTTAAACTTAAAAAATAACTTGCTGAGAAGTCATTAATGTAGCGTAGTAGTTAAACAAACATTCACAACGTGATTATGGACAAAACGATTCTCTTTCCATATTCGCCACAGTACAGGTGCTGGTCATATTATTAGAATATCATCAAAAAGTTTATTTATTCAAATAATTCCATTCAAAAAGTGAAAAGTGTATATTATATTCATTACACACAGACTGATATATTTCAAATGTTTATTTCTTAAAATGTTGATGATTATAACTGACAACTAAGGAAAATCCCACCCCCCTATCTTCCTCTAAACAATACCCCATAGATTTTTGATGGGTTTAAGGTCAGGCGAGTTTGCTGGCCAATTAACTTTTTTCGTGATGTTGTCCCGCCCGCGGAACAGAAACGCTGCCCCTCCGTCCCTCAAGTATAACGCACTCAATTCTAACTAATATATTTTTAAGACGGCTACACAAATGACACATCATTGGAAAGCTACGATTCTTGTGCTTCTATTGAAATAAACCTTTTCAATATCAAGTCGCAACAGCAAGTACATCTAACGTCTTTGTCCTGTCACGAATATAAATTCACCACCAAACGAAAAAAGTTTTACTCACACTCGACGGTTCATATATGGTCCAGTTATGCAAACAAGTCCATCAAACGTTGGTAATTTGTGCTGGTTACATTCCCAAAGGTCCAAAGTATCTAACCATGTTTCAAAAGTTTGTCCAAATACATTCATAAATAGCTAAAATCCTTTGTTTCATTATGCTAGTTAGCGACGAAAGAAATACCTTATTCACTTGAAGGTAATATTTTCTCCGCTTGCCAATATAGTATCCTCGAAAACAAGACATCAAAATGTCCGTTGAACCCTCCCCTTTCGATTGACACCAAGATTGACCCAATAAGAGCTTCCATGCCCTGTTGACAGCCCTCTACAGCCAACTAGGTCTGTGCGTCCCGCCCCCCCCCCACACTCGTTGTACACGAATATCTAACACGTGGCTTTGAATGGCTCTGAAATGAGCTTGTTAGCCTTGTAGCTAAGGAAATGCTGCAAACGCTAATACCAAACATGTCAAGCTTCTGTGGAGCCTTCGAAATAAAAGTCTATTGCGCAATCTGGTTGACAGAATCAGTGTTCTTTGTGCGCCATTCCTGGGAATCAGATAAAGCACACAATGTGTTCATAATTCAGTTTTTGTGTTTCAGTAATACTAATGAGGGATTTAGCTATTATATATGATAGTTCTAAGTACCACCTTTCATTAGAGATAACAATTATGAAAAAGAATACCTTTTTATTTGACCTTGGTTCAAAGGGTCATTTTGGAGTCTCCAAAAGGCCCTTTTAGAAAACGCATGGATGTACTCTTATAAAAACATGTGTAAAATATGAATATATTGTGGTATTATGTTTGACTTTTGATTTGAATTGGGTAAGGCTTCAACCTGTGGTCCAATGCTGTGTTCCAGCTAATACCTACCACCTCTAGGCCTCTTTAGGCCTCTGTTTTCAAAACAAAAACTAGGCGGAAATAGAACCTTTCACTTGCCTTGTGTTTAAGCTGCTATAACTCAACACCAGTAGGACTGACAGGGGTCCTGACAACAGGGGACATAACTTCAGAGTGTCAGCTTTCAAAAGAGACTATTTACATGCATGTACTCCAAATGGTTCAAGAACAGCTTTCAATTTACTTTGGGTATGCTGTTTAGGCGTTTTTTGGCACATTTAGCAGGAATCTGCAGGAATGGAAAAAGGTTCAGGGATACCATGGTCCTTAAACCAGGTTGGCACTGTGTGCAGGTGCCAAGTCCTGTTGGAAATTGAAATATGCATTATAAATTGAGAATATTCTAATTATATGACCAGCACCTGTAAAGTAGAATGAAACGGAGTTGAATCTTTGAATGCAGTTTTCAGTATAACAAATATCGGGATTGGATTTGGTATATTTTATCCAGTTCATTCATAAGCTTCTTGATGCATTATTTATCGACTATAAATGGGTATCATGTCTTTGGCCAAATAGTATGTTACAGCATTGGTGATTTTGTTATGTCTCTTGTAGCTCTTGTCGTAGTTAGTAGCCGAGGCTACCACTAGCAAAAGCACTCACTAGCGATGTTTGCTTTGCTAGGTCTTGCGTATTAACTGTGGCAGATTTTTATGGGATATTACTGTGCACTCATCGTACAGTGTCTTGTGGTGGTTTTTGAGGTGAGAAAAAAGCTTATATTGCCTCTTACGCGCTGTACCACCATACGGGTACAGCACTACTAACGTTTCCTCTTTAATCTCCATAATTTCGTCGTCTCCCTAAGTCATACTCATATTTTTCTTACTTTTCTATCTCTTCTTTCCTTTCGCTCCACAGTCCACACACTCGATTCGCAGTTCAATCTCCCTCTTCACTCTCGCTGTCGAAGTGTGCATGTGTGACAGGGCAACTGGCCAATGACATATGCGTCTCTAAATTGATCACAACACACAGCCCCCGGCGCATCTCTCCATAAAATAAACAGAATATCGCATACTTTTCGCCACGGCTACATTTCTGCCGCCGCGGTATCAGAAATAGAAAGACCTGCCCCCACTGCAAAAAAAATCCTAGCGGAAACACTGTATATCTAAGAAAGGTTCACAAATTTAAAAAAATACTTGCAAAAGGGTTGATGTTGTTCAACGTGTAGATAATAGATTAATGTTATATTAACATTCTTTTGGGAACTAAACTATCCACTGCTCTTTTACCAAATCCACTTACGCTATGCAAAAACAACAGTGTTGTTACATCATTGTAGTAACCCATACTTGCATAGTAATTATGTGCACTTATTTTAGTTACATAATAATGTTACCAATACTTACATTCTAGATCCAGATAGTAAAACACCTATTCATATGAATGCTTCTCACTGGGTCCTAAATATTTAGCTGCAGTAGTTGCAAAGTGTCTTATCAATATGATCATTTGCTGTACTAACATGATTTTGTGGACGTGTTGTGTTGCTGTGCAGGCCTCAGTCAGTAGCATGCAGCACTCCGACACCGCGAGCTCAGAAAGCTATAGTCAATCATCCGAGTGCAGCTCTTATGGCCCTGCGCAGGGGTTCTAGAAACCTGGTGTTCAGAGACTTCACTGTAAGTTGTACTCTTTTCATAAAGCTTTTATCATAAAGCCCTCTCATGCACAGCCTACATGGATAACAGTAGTTCACAGCATTGTAATTAACTGCAAAATTACATCCCGTTACATAGTTTTTTGTGTGTTTTTTTAAACAGGCTATAATAGTTAATAGGGAGGTTAATAGTAATTTATCAAATTCACTGAACCAGAGTCGAGTTTTTTCAGGTACCATTGTCAGTCTAAATATTAAATGTATTGTTCAATCAATTGGTATACACTTGTACAGTATTGTACTTCATAGTATCAAGTATTCACATCAAACTAAATTTCCTATGAATATATAGGGTGACGGACCTTGCCAAATCAATTGTTTTGTTGTCATAGTTCTTACAGATTGGTCATTAATTGTTCTTGGGAATTTTTCTTGTGTATATTAACTGTTTTTTTCCTTTCTTAGGATGAAAAAGAGGGACCAATGACAAAACACATAAGACTAACTGCTGCCTTAACTCTAAAGAACATCGCAAAGTATTCAGATTGTGGTCGGAAGTAAGTTGACACTCTCAAAGTTGCTATTCAAATCTTTGCTATGCTGTTGATGTCTAGTTAAGTTATTGGTGCTCACAAGTCTCACAAGTGCCATGGAAGGTATGCGTACAATATCGTTCCACATATAGTCGAGAAAAGCACTTTATAAATACAGTTCATTATTATTATTATTATTAATTTGAACAGAACTCAAACTAATTTCACTTTCTTTTCAAACGGCTATGATTTGACAGCAAATTACATTTACATTACATTTTATTCACTTACAAAATGCGTTTTAATGTGACATACAAATAGCGCATACAAAGTCCAGCAGAAAGGATCAGAAGTGCGTAGTTCAATTACCATTTCGGTGGTCAGAGTCGAGGAACGGTCTGTATTTACCTAAAACGTGGCAACATCTTAGCTACCAGGTACAATGTGTCAACCACAGTGTGGCGATAACATCTCAACAACTATTACATAGTACAGTTCAGAAAAAACAAGGGCAACATCAAACAGTGATACAGCAAGACCTCAAAAACAACATGCTGGTGTCTCTTGAAGTAATGTACTGCTAAGTGCTACTTCCGGTGCGCTTTGGCCAAGCAAAGCATAGTTACAAAGTGATAAGTAGTTACAACTGTGTAAGTTGTGCAAATAAATGGTCCTATGTCCAAGACTTGTGTGCAGGATTGTCAAATAGCAGATACATCGAAACTAAAGGTTAGAGAATTACTGACGATGGTGATGAAGGGATTCAGATAGTTTATTATTGCATGAGTTAAGAAAATGAAAAATGTGCTCATTGTTAATTCTCTCAATTGCATCTGTAATGATAGTTAAAACAGCAAATGTATGATTAATCTACAATTAAACAATGTTTTAATCTTAATTCAATGAAAAGTAATGGCCTAATCCTGGATGTTTTTTCCCGCTTGTGAAGTCATGCCTTTAATATCGAGAGGCAAGTTTGTTTTGATCCATGTCCTCTTTCCTTCATTTGGCCTTACAGGTTAGTAAAGAGGCATGAGAATCACCTCTCTGTGCTGGCACTCAGTAACATGGAGGTCTCCACCACGCTCGCCAAATGCCTTTACGAACTGACGCGCTCGCTGCAGGCTTGAGGCTAAAGGGACAACTCCTCAACCCATCATCAGAGAAGAGGGAAAATGCTCACTGCAAAATGAGCACACAATAGGGCAGCAGCTGTCTACTGGAACTAAACCGCTCTGCTACCCCTCCCTAACACCCACCTTGTGTGCGTAAATCCTATTCTGCCCCACTCCACAAAACAAACTGCCATGGGGTCTTCCACCAGCCTCCCAAAAGGGGGAGCTTTATATAGACAGCTGCCATGAGGGACTACAAAAAAAACTAAATACGAGCACATTTTTTGTAAACCTGGGACTGTTTGCAAGGAATTGGTGTGAGTTGGCAGAAAGATATGGGTTTATTGGGAGTTGGGTGAGAGAAGGAGATTGGAGGAGCATCAGCAGGTGACTGGCGCTGTTGTTTTTGTTTAGAACTTGGTAGCTTGGTTTTTCTTACTTGAGTCGATATATTTTCACTTATTTATTATTGAAATGAATACCCTTACAATTAATGAAAAGATTTGTGTAAATATTTGTGAATATATATAAAGAAAATCCTCTTTCAAGCCGATACAGCCACTGGAGAACTTGCTCTGTGGAGTAATAGAAGCATTACTTTGGTAGAATTTAACAGTATGGTTTTTCTTTGTTTGCTTTTTTATGATCCCTGGTTACTTGTATCTAATGTGATTCTATACTCAGCAGTGAATGAATGTACTTAAAACCTGTAAATACTTCTGCAAAGGTACTGATGCTGTAAAGTGTATGGAAGGGTAAAGCAGTTTTTTGTGGAACTGTGACTTTTTTTGTATAAAAATACCTTGTAGAACTCATTTTGCTGGCTGAAAGAGTATGGAATAATATATCTGTTCATTTTGTAAAAGAAATATTGAAGGTATCCCTACACACACACACACACACAAACACACATACAAAACCTAACATGTATCCACTGTAAACGTTTGTCATGTACGAGCACAGTGCGCGTACCAAATTTTTTTGTATTTGTAAATTGGTTTAAATACATGGAGTTTTATACAGGTTTTCTCCTGTGTTCTTTTCTTTATGTGCAGGTATAATATTTTCTTCACTACTTTTTTCTATCTTAATATAGTGTGGAGTTTTATTGTACTATTTTTTCATTCTTAATACCATGTCACATTCCGGCTCACGTCCTCAGACTGTCCTCTCTACGATGTATTGTGTAACATTTATGACTGCCTGTTGTGTTAGCATCCGAGCGGGGAAACCCACCCATCCTCATTTCTGCGGTGTCAGTAGGATGTGCGATATACATAGACATAACAATCTGTTAGAGATTGGCTTTATTTACTTTGGTGACTGTTTATAGTTTTTAAATAAAATAAAAAAATAAATATTTTTTCTGTTTTGTGGCAAGTTTTTCAATTTATGTCCAGTTTGTGCTACTGTTACATCCATGGGCGTCAGCAGCATTTTGAAAGTGTGGGGGACACATTTTGGCAGGGGGTCTAAATTTTTTTAAAGATGTAGATGCAATTTCCCGCATTCTGGTGCATTTAAATTGGCTATTCATTCCATTTCATTATACATTTTCATAATGTCACAGTAAATTTAAGGCATGCTAGATTATGCCTTTGCAATAGTTGTTATACTGAGGGAGTGGACATTAAAAGACTGAACTAAACTTCCCAATAAGCAATGGGACATCTTCCTTAACTGCCTGTCACCTTTCAGCACCCACCTTGGCAACAGAGCTGTCTCCACTGCTCCTGCATGCTGCCTCTGACTCACTCTCAATCTCTACCACCTATATCAGGAGACATGGAGATGCATTGAGCACTTTATCATATTGATAATGGCCTTAAAACAGTCCAGTAATTGGTATTACACATCAATGCATAACAAATGTCATGTCTCATGTTATTGGACCAACTCTCATTAGAGGTTTTTGGTCACCTTAATGAAACCCAAAGTTTTTGTTTGTGTCTGATTTTTAGAAATTAAACTTTGGTCGGGCCATGTAGCAAGGACTAACCTACTCTTTGCAGAAAAAAACTACCTGTCAACTTTCAGCACCCACCTTGGCAACAGAGCCGTCTCCACTGCCCCTGCATGCTGCCCCTGCCTCTGACTCACTCTCAATCTCAACCACCTATATCAGGAGACATGGAGATGCCTTGAGCATTCTTTCATATTGATAATTGAAATAAGCTTAATATAGATTGTATGAAGATATTATATGAAGATGTCTGAAATGTAAATCATGTTATCAGCATTTTAAATTCACAATTGGTATAGGTTTAGTAGCCTAATAATTATATAGGCTAAAGCATGACTGGACAGTTCAGAAATTGTCTTTTCCACAGATCACATCCTTAGGATGTCAGCTTTCAGAAAATACATGGTTTAAGTGTTTACCTACATGGCACAGATTAAGAAATCAACAGATGCTGTTCCACTTGTAATGAGTAAATAAAGTATGGTAGACCTATTGCCTAGTGCTGGGGATATCTCGTTGTTATGATCAGTGACCTATGCACTTTTGTAAAGCTCTCTCTTGGAAGTCGCTTTGGATAAAAGCGTCTGCTAAATGAATAAATGTAAATGTAGTGCTAGCTAGTTGTCGGTAAATAGCTTGCTTATCTAGCTATAATCATTATGTTTGCAGAAGGATCTTTGTGACTTAGGCTAACGCTATTATAGTCAGAGAATGTCTCATAAGGGTGCTTTGGCCACTGAAGGGAACACTTGGGCAACTCTGACTTACTTTCCTCTTCCTCGGAAAAAAAACCTTACCTCGTCTGTGGAGTCGGTGCCTGAAGTGCTAGCTGCAAGCGCAACGCTTCGATCAAATAGTATGGGAGTATGGGGAGCGGAAAGGGACATTCCTAGGCTTACCAGGAGAAGGAGCAGCCTAACGATACGTCGCCGCCAGTCTGTGGATTTTTTGAATGGAAGTGAATGGGACTGCAAACGAGAGACTGGCGGCGACGTGGCGACGACAGCATGTAAGGAACGTGTACCGGCGACCGTCACTGACTTTTTTTTCAAACCTTATTGAGTGAAATAAAGTCGCAAGGCTACATGTTTCATATGTTAAAATGTATTTATTGAGAGCTTTAGTGTAAGAGTAGCCAACTGTGCACAGTCTGTAGCATAGAGGATTTTACAACAGGTGCAGGGGGTGCTTTTTCATCCCTACTGTTGGGATGAAAAAATGACATTTTCAAACTAAATGTACACAAACGATTAAAGGTTTTTAGAACATGTTAAAGTGATGTCAGAGTTGTATGTTCTATCATGGTTTGTTGTACTCTAATGATTAATTATACATTTTAAGATCCAGTAAGCCTATTCATTTTGAGCATGTTTAAAAACCTAAATCGCCTCTAGCCTGTAGTATGCTAATTGTTTGTAGGCTATTCACATTTTTTACATTTTTACATTTAATAAGTATACATTGATATGTGGATATAATCATTCAAACCTTTCAAAGTGCCAATACACACATCTGTATAAGCCCGGCATGAGGTGTGTAGCCAACCAGTGCTTGTTTAAAGCTGTCATAACCGGGTTCATATATGATGGAAGAATAGATAGATACATAGGCACTTCAGGCAGTGACAAGGCACAGAAAATAAGGATAACAGTGTATTTATTCAATAAAAAGGCCTTACAAAGAAACAGTTGGATGTGAGGGTCATGTAAATTAGTAGTGTAGGGAGTGGATGTGGGATCAGTGCAAGTGTAGAGCGTGTAGAGAATCATTACAAACTAAAAAGCAAACAGTGATGATGTTCCTGCTAGTAAGAGAGACCCAGCATTTTAGGGCACAGCTTATTAAGAACCGAGGCACAGATCACAGGTGTACCCTTGCAGCAATCACAGCTCCTCTACCTACCTGCCATCCTGCAACAGAAACAAAGACACAGAAACAGACAGGGAGAAGAGAACCAAACAATGCACAGAGCAAACAATCTAACATGGTTTATGCCATCATCAGAACAGGCATAACCTCCCGATCACTACAAGTCATTCAGGTAATTGTAATGTCCTATTGACATCTGTGAACATATGCTTTCTCAAGTAGTATTTAACGATTATAGCCAACTGAAGAAGCTGTGCTTTCACTGAACCACAACCTAGAATAGTAGGTGACCACAATACAGTGTATTTGGTGCTTGTAAAGTTTGCATTCATTACATTTGTTATATTGCTTGTATTTGGTTATTTCCCAACATGTGGCAACAGTGTAGTCTAGTTGTATTGAGTTTGTTTGATGTGTTTGCTAACTTGGTGGTTCTAATAAGTTACTAATAAATGTAGCCTATTGCTAATGGAGTTTTAATTTATAATTTTGCCTTCTGACTACGCTTTTCTGCTTAGCTCTGATGTAGAAGTGCAAGACAGCAAATTAAACGTATTCAGACCATCAGTGAAGGTTTTCATTTTTTGTGTGGACGCTACACTAACAGAACCTAGCACACTGTTATAACATGATACCAAAGTTTATTTATCACTAGCCTATTGATATTGCTTTAAACATGATTCTATACCATTAAATTCACAACTTACAGGGTTAATACTGAAGATGTATTAGATAGTAGCCAATTGCTGTGAAAGTACCAAGTCAATGAAGTGAATCACCAAGGACAAGTTCAAGATAAATTCAACGTATTTATTATAGATCTATAAAGTGCAGGTGTCTGATACACTCAAGTTGAGCATCTCAGAAGACTGGACCATGAATACAGGAATCAGAACAGTTAAATTATATCACAATATTGGGAGTTTTACTCTCACAAGAAACGTCAGGGGGTGATAATCAAAATAGCCTTTGCAAGCACAGAAAGAGGACGCTGCATGCTAGATAGCATTTGTTTAGGTCTTTAGGTAGGGCTCCTAGAAATGGCCTTGACGCTCCTCCTATTTTCCTCGTTCAAAGTTGCATGGCAGTATACACTTTGGTAATATTGTGACCTCTGACCTACACTAGTGTCACAGGCCTTTCATAGTCACACCTTACAAAGAACTAACTTATGGCTATGCAGGCATAAGCAAACAGAAAAATGTCAGTTTATCAATGATACTAGCAACATAATTCATAGATAGGCATATTTCTCTCCTGACCATTACCAAAGGTTATGTTCTCATGAGCTGAATATCAACATGTAGCCTAACATCAAGTAGCTATAGACCACTTTCAAACCTACGTCACACGACTGTCAAGCTGGCTCAACTGCGCATGTGGGTTGCAAAAGACCAACTTCTCCCCTGTATAATACACTTGGAGTGTCGATCAGGTCATCATATATCTCTGTTCACTGGATTACAGGGCTTGACATTAACTGTTTGAGGCACTTGTCCTTTGGACGAGTACATTTACATTTCACTTGTCAATGCACAAAAGTCACTTGACCCCCATAGCTTTAAATAGCCTGACCAAGTGATCGGGCAAAACTAGCCTGGCTAACGGAGGTCGCTTTCTCAGGAAAATGAGTAATGAAACAGGCTCGGTTAAAGAAATCCAATATGCTGGCTATCTTCAGGAGGCTCGTATCTACGTTAGGCAGTCCTCTCTGACGTTTCTGGAGTGAAATACAACATTGTGCACACTGCCAGTGAGCGACGAGTCTGACTGAGGCTAATGAGGACGCAGTCTTACACTCAAATTGCCAGTTTAAACAAATCACAAAAATAATCGGACCAGCTGGCTAAAAGCAGAATTCCCTTATCTCTTGAAAGCTGCCCTGCTCGACTTTTTAGATGTCGAATTGACTGTAAAACTGTAAAATTATGAACTTTGTGACATGACGCGAAGACATGGCTACCGCTCCACTATGCTGTCTGTACCGGGCGACATTCTCACTCAAATGTCAAGACTTTCGTGACCCAAATCAAAATTCTGATCCGACAGATCAATGGGGAATCGCTTTTTCTCTCTCTAAGGCTGTCCTCTTCTGACTTTTTGGTGTTTTAAATCTAACTATTTGTATGATCCGTGTGGTCCTTTTGCCATTGTAAATGCTATCCTTTTCCGGTTTTCTGAAACCTAGCTGCGCCCGCATCCTGAATGTTGGTAAACATGAAAGTGGTCTATAGCCTACAGTATCCTCCGACCAGCGGTGGCGCTAATATCTCGGATACACATGAAAAAAGGGGCCTGAGGAGAGTTCCGGTAAATTTCTATATTAAGTATTCGATGCCTTTTAAAATTCCAAACATTATGGCACTGATTTGCTTCCATACATAAGAATCTTAAGAAGTGTACAAGTGTAACTCATACTAAGGGGCTAAACATGTAAAAGATTTAGAATGAAATAAAATATAAAATGGCTATAGTACAAATAGGGCAATATTGAACCTTCATACTGCTGACATACTTTTGTCTGCTATGATATGATAACTTTTTTCTGTTTCTCAGTCTTTCATTCTTTAATACTTTTAACGCTTAAACATTTATGAAAGTAAATAAGATACTCTTTTCATCACACTTTTTTTCTCCTTTTTCAACAGTTAGAAAATATCGCAATGCATAACAATGACAGATATAGGCCTACTTTTAATACTTTTTCTGACCCTTTTGTTTTAAAAGCACATACCTCTATTAAAATCTTTGTAAAACCTTCTTTGTTATTCAAGCCATCATAACAAAATAGTTTCAACTGCATTCAGCAAACACATTTTCTTTAGGAAATGTACCTTTCTAGTTTGTTTCTAATGCTACATGTTATTTATTTTAATACGTTTGATTACATTCTATTTTTGCATTTTGAATGTTTTTTAAATAACAAATAAATAAGAATTCAGTATATTACATCTGTTATTTTGTCTTTGTTAGGAAAGTCTGGTTTAGTCTCTTCAACATGGTGAAAGGAAGGTATAGGGTGGGAGGTATACAGTTTATTATTAATTCAATAACGGTATCAGATCGGTATCGAGTATCGACAGATACACAAAGCCCAGGCATCGGTATCGGGACTGTAAAAGTCAGATCGGTGCATCCCTACACTTTACACACTGTCACTTTCAGTTTATTATTGCACTAACTTACCCCACTTGTCTTAGGTTAGTTAGGTCTATAAGGTTAGTATATTTTATTATGTGTATGAGAGGTCTAGTATATTAATTGTATATTGCATACTTTTGTATATTTAGGAGGTTTATTATAATTGTATTTCTATTCTATTGGATCTTATCATAGATGTAATCTATGTTCTTAGTACTTATGTTATGTTATGCCAGGTTGCTTGCATTGTCTTGTCCCAAGAATGTCAGAGCCCAGTCTGACTTTGTGTTGTTCTGTGCACCTGACAATAAAAAACTTGAGCTGAGAGAGGCAGGTGCTCTTGCGTTTGCAAGCTGAAGGTTTGAGATTCTTTGTGTCTATTCCAATAGGCCTATGTAATGCTAGTTTTCAATGACACAAGTCTGTGTTCTAGAAAGAGTGGTCTGGAGTCGCAGAGGTCCGATAATATCAGCTTTAATGCAGCAGTTGGAAATCAACAAGTACAGAGCTCTGGGGTTGTCTACGTTTCCCTAACCGCAACAATGTTAGGCTGGTTCACGAAGTCCAACTGGCTATCTGTCCCTGCCCCAGGATATATTATAGGCTACAGTGCCGTCATACAAAATGATCAAAAGAGGGTTGAGCTTTCTCATGTGGGAGTTGTTCTTGCTGGCACGCCCCACGCTCCGGTGCCATCTCAGCCCGGCTTCAAGGTTGCTCCTAAAATGAAGAGATTAAGACACCAAATACAGCCTGTTCCCCCCACCCTGAGTGAGACACAATGTTTAAGCCTAAGCAAACTTCTAAGTTAAGAAAACCTTACTTTAATAAGCACAATATATAATGTTAATAAGCACAATATATTCTTTAAGACATGCATCCTTTATAAAGTTGTACGAACATTGTTCCTGTTGCCATATCCACCGGTGCACAGTGCCCGTGATGCATTGGGTGGTTAAGATGCCACACATACTGATAACTTGAACTAGCCTGTAGATAATGATAGCCCTTGATATAATTGGTGGCACACAGATGTGTAGAATTATAGAAGGTGCAGTGCCCGTGATGCAGCTGGTGATGACAGTTCATGTATTGTGCTGTAATGTATTGTACATTCTTTAAAGCTAAACTAGTTTACATGGCTACAGCTGTATGTAAGTCTATGGGCTACAGTAGGTGTTTTCGCTATCTAGCTGTTCTTGCATTCCTTGCAAATCGGCGTTAATAAAAAGCAGATGAGATAGAGCTAGCTAGTCTAGCTAACATTGACATTTGCTTGTTGCTTAATTGGTGGTTTAGAAGACTGTTCAAACTAGCTAAGAACATCTTATGTAACGAACTAGCAAGCTTGTGTAAAGACATGTGAGCATGCTAGCGCAGCTAGCATAGAATACCGTATGTCTTATAAACGCTGCCCTAAAATAAACGCCGCCCTTGATTAAACGCTGCACCAGAATATCACTAATCATCATATGTCACAATATCATAAACTACTCTCTCACTCCTTTAAATACAGATGCCCCCATTATGAATTTTAGAGAAGTGACTAACCTCAAAATAAATTCGATCATCTCTTCTCTTAAAGGGGTCATTTATTGATTCTATAGTGTATTTCACACTGTTACTTAAGGTTTCTGAATAGGGTATATAATATTGGTTGGGCTGAAAATGGCCTGTGTGCTGTTCTATGCGCCCTAATGCACCCTGTGAAATAGCCCTTCAATAAAACGAGAGGGTTTCTCCCTTTTATGGTATTCTCATGAATATATAGATGAGCTGCGCGCTGATTGGTTGGTTTACAACGAGTGAAGCTGCGGAGCAAAGCACTCACTGAAACATCGAAGTTGACTTGAAATAAACAATAAACAATTCAACAGATTGACCAGGGGGGTATTCCATCAACGTCGCTAACGCAAGTCTCGCTAAAACGAATAAGTCTCACTTGGGTAAACGTCAACTCAGACTTAAGCCTCAAACCGTTCCACTAACGTTCCGTTCCACTAACAGGCAACGCTAACTCAAGCTAGACCTCAATAAGCTTAGACTGTGCAGCCCAGATAAGGCGATCGTCGAAAAGAGGAGTTAGTCGCAAAAAGCAAAGCGTAAACCAGCAGAGTGGTGTTGTTTCAGCAGCGTAAATTGTTCTTTTGATTTTTTTTGGAGTTGTCCCAAAAAAGGGTTGCCGCAATTAACATGACATGGGAGAAAACTTGTCAAACCATTACGACCGTTAAAAAGCGTAACACGAGATTGAGAATATAACCCAAAAAAGAACGTGGCAGCAATTGAAAATTGTAGGATCAAATTCAAAACACTGAAGAAGGCTATGGTTATTTGAACTTGATGTGGGCTAATAATGTTTTTGTCTTCACATCTTGAACACAATTAATAAATAAAATAAACAAAATAACTTTGCCGCACGCATTTATTAAGATAACAAATAAAAGGGTTGTCAAAGAACGGATACGCCATAAGCGATTTTAACTTGTCTAGACGCTCTGTTTAGTTTCTAAAGGCCTTATTTTATGTCACTTAACCAATGGCTTTTGAAAACTGTTAAAGTGACATTATTTCTTAACTTGTTTATTTAAATGTATATATTTTTTGGAAATGAATTAAACACGTAATTCGTTCATGTAGGCTATGCACTTCAAAAAGTCTTAATTTAGGCTACGTTTCCGAACACGGACTAAAGTGTTTTGCGCACAAGAATTTACTCGACGGAACTGTCTTTTCAGATTCTGTTTCCGCTTGTTTGAAATTCTTTGCAACACATATTAGTTTAGCTTGACTTTTAGCCTGACACGGAGCAGGCTAGTTCCGAAGTATAAGTTACCTTGGTTACGTAGCTTGAACTAAAATAAGCCACCTTAATGAAACGGAACTCTCGCTAAAGTAAGTGACACTTGGCGAAATAAGTCTCGCTTTTCCTTAATCGACGTTGATGGAATACCCCCCAGATCTAATTTGAAAATGATAACGTTAGTTGTTTCCACTTCTGTTGTCGAAGCAAACGGGATCGACTTAGGTGGGTAACGTTACAGCTTAGCAACCAATCGTGATTCAACTCAGCTTCAGTTAACTATCTTGCTAACTAATAAAAAATAACCTGACAAAGATCTGGACAAACATGCATCATCACACATTCTACCTATGATAGATACAGAATACGTTAGCATTGCTAATAACTGTGAAGACGTATTAGATGATACCCATTACTCTGAAAGTCAATGAAAGGAATTGTTAAGTTCATGACAAGTTCAAGACAAAATCAATGTATTTAAATCAAATGTAAGGTGCAGGTGTCTGTTACACCCAAGTTAAGTATCACAGAAGACTGGACAATGAATACAGGAAATAAAAGGAGTTAAATAGTATCACAATATGGGAGGATACAATATAATTAGGATTCCTCCGTAAGGAGGGAACCTATTGTTGGTGGCCAAACCGCGTAGCGGGGCAGCCACCTCAAGTGTTTCTACCTTTTCTTATTAGGGGCCAAGCAGTGAAGCTGCGAGGCACCTATTGTAATTGGTGGTATTATTATTAGGATTCCTCCGTAAGGAGGGAACCTATTGTTATTGGTGGTTTTATTAGGGGCCAAGCAGCGAAGCTGCGAAGCACCTATTGTAATTGGTGGTATTATTAGGGGCCAAGCAGCGAAGCTGCGAGGCACCTATTGTAATTAGTGGTATTATTAGGGGCCAAGCAGCAGCGAAGCTGCTGTGGCACCTATTGTTTTTAGGGGCCAAGCAGCAGCGTTGTTTTTGTTAGTTTTATTGGTGGCCAAGCAGCGAAGCTGCGAAGCCACTTATGTGTTTCTACTTATTGGTGGCCAAGCCGCGAAGCGGCGAAGCCACATAAGTGTTTCTACTTATTCTTATTATTATAAATCATCTTCCTCTCCCATTGGAGTCTATGGCAGCCCCTAGAACCGTATGGTACAAAGTTGTGAAATTTGGCACACTCATTAAGGACAGGCCCGACTTTATTTTCACCAAGTTTCATGTCTCCCATTGGAGCACTCTAGCGCCACCAACTGGTCAAAGTTGGACTTGTGTTTACACACGTAACTTTTGAACCGTATGACCGATTTTCAAAAATGAGGTACCGTTGGATTCCCTGGGTCAAGACGAGTTCAATACATCCTATGACGTCAATTTCCGGTTATATAGATTTTCCGCCATTTTGAATTTTAAGAAAACATGTTTTTTTGCTACTCCTCCTTCAATTCTTGTCCAATCTTCCCCAGCGTTGGCACACATCATCGTCAGACCAACCCTCACAGAAGTTATTCATGGATTTTGTATTTTCAAAACCGTTTGTCCGGTACAGGCAATCAAATTCGACAACAAAGCAAGCAAACAGGAAGTTGGGTCATATCTCAGCAAATCCTTCAGACATCAACACCAAACTTGGTGTGATGACTCAAAACCCTCTTCTGAGGATGTCCAATCAATTTGGTGTCATGTGATCACTGGGCGTGTTCGCAGGAAGCAAAAATGTGTTTTGGCCAATAACTGTTGATTTGTTTGCCTTTATTAAGTGATTCCTTTGTCTCATGATATCTTGGGACATCCCAAGTGTGACCCATGATCATTTTTGATAACAGCCGAATTGATGTTGCCGCCATTTTGAATTACTGAAAAAAACGTTTTTTCTCTACTTCTCCTACACTTGTTGTCAAATCTTCACCAAATTTGGTAGAGATTATCTTCAGACCAAGCCTCACAAAGCCCATCACATGGTTTTTTTATTTTACAAACCGTTTGCCCGTTACAGCCAATCAAAATGTGCAGTTAAGCCATCAAACAGGAATATGGGTCGTAGCTCAGCAAATCTTTGATGGATTCGCACCAAACTTGCTGCATGCGTTCCAAACACTGTTCTGAGGATGCCTAAAAGGTTTTCTGGGTCATATGACTGCTTGGCCACCTCATTGCTGCTTGCAGCTATATTTGGTGGCCAAGCCGCGAAGCGGCGAAGCCACATAAGTGTTTCTACCTTTTCTTATTATTATTATTACACATCTTCTCCTCTTGGAGTCTATGGCAGCCCCTAGAACCGTATGGTACAAAGTTGTGAAATTTGGCACACTCATTAAGGACAGTCCCGTCTTCAATTTCACCAAGTTTCATTTGTCCCACTGTAGCACTCTAGCGCCACCAACTGGTCAAAGTTGGACTTGTGTTTACACATGTAACTTTTGAACCATATGGGCGATTTTCAAAAATGAGGTACCGTTGGATTCCCTGGGTCAAGACGATTTCAACACACCCTATGACGTCAATTTCCGGTTATATAGATTTTCCGCCATTTTGAATTTTAAGAAAACACGTTTTTTTGCTACTCCTCCTTCAATTCTGGTCCAATCTTCTCCAGAGTTGGCACACATCATCGTCAGACCAACCCACACAGAAGTTATTCATGGCTTTTTGATTTTCAAAACCGTTTGTCCGGTACAGCCAATCAAATTCGGCAGTAAAGACACCAAACAGGAAGTTTGGTCATATTTGAGCAAATCCTTGAGAAATCAACACCAAACTTGGTATGATGACTTGGAACCCCCTTCTGAGGATATCCAATCAATTTGGTGTCATGTGATCACTGGGCGTGGCCGCAGGAAGCAAAAATGTGTTTTGGCCAATAACTGTTGATTGGTTTGCCTTTATTAAGTGATTCCTTTGTCTCATGATATCTTGGGACATCCCATGTGTGACCCATGATCATTTTTGATAACAGCCGAATTGATGTTGCCGCCATTTTGAATTACTGAAAAAAACGTATTTTCTCTACTACTCCTACACATGTTGTCAAATCTTCACCAAATTTGGTAGAGATTATCTTCAGACCAAGCCTCACAAAGCCCATCACATGTTTTTTTTATTTTACAAACCGTTTGCCCGTTACAGCCAATCAAAATGTGCAGTTAAGCCATCAAACAGGAAGTTGGGTCGTAGCTCAGCAAATCTTTGATGGATTCGCACCAAACTTGCTGCATGCGTTCCGAACACTGTTCTGAGGATGCCTAAAAGGTTTTCTGGGTCATATGACTGCTTGGCCACCTCATTGCTGCTTGCAGCTATATTTGGTGGCCAAGCCGCGAAGCGGCGAAGCCACATAAGTGTTTCTACCTTTTCTTATTATTATTATTATATTATTATACACATCTTCTCCTCTTGGAGTCAATGGCAGCCCCTAGAACCGTATGGGACAAAGTTGTGAAATTTGGCACACTCATTAAGGACAGTCCCTTCTTTCTTTTCACCAAGTTTCATGTCTCCCATTGGAGCGCTCTAGCGCCACCAACTGGTCAAAGTTGGACTTGCGTTTACACACGTAACTTTTGAACCGTATGGCCGATTTTCAAAAATGAGGTACCTTTGGATTCCCTGGGTCAAGACGAGTTCAACGCACCCATATGACGTCAATTTCCGGTTATATAGATTTTCCGCCATTTTGAATTTTAAGAAAACACGTTTTTTCGCTACTCCTCCTTCAATTTTGTCCAATCATACCCAGATTTGGCACACATAATTGTCAGACCAACCCCCACTGTAGTTATTCAAAGATCTTTGATTTTCAAAACCGTTTGTCCGGTACAGCCAATCAAATTCGGCAGCAAAGACACCAAACAGGAAGTTGGGTCATATCTCAGCAAATCCTTGAGAAATCAACACTAAACTTGGTATGATGACTCGGAACCCCCTTTCTGAGGATGTCCAATCAATTTGGTGTCATGTGATCACTGGGCGTGGCCGCAGGAAGCAAAAATGTGTTTTGGCCAATAACTGTTGATTTGTTTGCCTTTATTAAGTGATTCCTTTGTCTCGATGATATCTTGGGACATCCCATGTGTGACCCATGATCATTTTTGATAACAGCCGAAATGATGCGGCCGCCATTTTGAATTACTGAAAAAAACGTTTTTTCTCTACTACTCCTACACATGTTGTCAAATCTTCACCAAATTTGGCTAGAGATTATCTTCAGACCAAGCCCTCACAAAGCCCATCACATGTTTTTTTATTTTCCAAACCGTTTGCCCGTTACAGCCAATCAAAATGTGCAGTTAAGCCATCAAACAGGAAGTTGGGTCGTAGCTCAGCAAATCTTTGATGGATTCGCACCAAACTTGCTGCATGCGTTCCGAACACTGTTCTGAGGATGCCTAAAACGTTTTCTGGGTCATATGACTGCTTGGCCACCTCATTGCTGCTTGCAGCTATATTTTATCAGTGCATTTTGTAAACTACATTTTGTCTCTTTTTTATTCGTCAACACAATTACATCATACATTTAATTATAGTCATCGTCACATGACCAGCATTTACGTTGTGTCTCGTTTTCGTCACTTGATAAAGGTTCGTTGACGATATTTAGTCATCATTTTCGTTGACGAAAGCAACACTAGTATCAGGACAAACACAGAGGTATGACAGGTGTAGATATTATGTGAATCCTGGCTGCCAAGAGACCTCCAGTCAACAGTCTTAACCACTTCACCACACTGCAGCTCATGAATGTTCTGTTTCTACAGACTGACTGACATGGAGCTCAACCATGAGGACTGTGCATCACTGGCCTCCTCCCTCCAGTCACCAGACTGTCCTCTGAGAGAGCTGCACCTGGAGGGGATTGGAGTGTATGTGATGGTGACCTGAGTGTTGTCTTTGCTGCCCTGAGAGGTCCACACTGTAAACTGGAGACACTGAGGTCAGTACCTGTAGAGGAGTCTTCACATGATGACAACACAAACATGAACACATTGTTGGACAGTTGGTTAGTTTGACATGGTCACCCTGAGAGCCAGTTATGAAGCAGTATATTTTAGTTCAGTTGTTTTACAGACCACTCACAGTCCTTCAGATACAGTATAGGACACGGAAGGTAGGAGAGATGGGGAGGTTGTTTGAATTGATATAAGTCAAGCAAACATAGTTACTATCAGCTGGGTTACCATAGTAACCATTCAAAAAGCAATATTCAACTTAGCAGAGTAAATCAGAGTATCTCTAAACACACTTTACATGAAGTATATCACTGTCTGTATGGATTACATACGCTTTATCAAAGTAAAGTAAACACTACAAAATGATCTGTAACAACAGGAATATTATCTTGATGTATCAGGACAAACACAGAGGTATGACCGGTGTAGATGTGATGTGAATCCTGGCTGCCAAGAGACCTCCAGTCAACAGTCTTAACCACTTCACCACACTGCAGCTCATGAATGTTCTGTTTCTACAGACTGACTGACATGGATCTCAGCCATGAGGACTGTGCATCACTGGCCTCCTCCCTCCAGTCACCAGACTGTCCTCTGAGAGAGCTGCACCTGGAGGGGATTAGAGTGTCTTATATGATGATGGTGACCTGAGTGTTGTCCTTGCTGCCCTGAGAGGTCCACAGTGTAAACTGGAGACACTGAGGTCAGTACCTGTAGAGGAGTCTTCACATTAAAATAACACAGTACACATTGATGGACATAGACTGTCACAGGCAGAGGATGTTATAATGAACATACATGTTATGGTAACACTGTCATTGAAAATACTTTTGACTATCATTTGAACTTTTGTGGAATATATCATTGTATTATCACTCCTGTCTACTAGTTAATCTTCATGTTGTCATGTGATTCCTCATGTCTGATGTAGGGTTGAACTGGTGTTACCTGACGGAGGACAGTTGTAGAGAGTTGTCTTCAGCTCTCAGCTCAAACTGTCACCTGAGAGAGTTGGACCTGAGTCACAACAACCTGCAGGATTCAGGAGTGAAGCTGCTCTCTGATGTACTGAAGAGTCCACACTGTAGACTGGAGATCCTGAGGTCAGTGATCAGACACACATGGAACCAGACAGGGACACATAGAACATGTTGAAGAAGTAAATGTCTGTCAGTCAACAATGTACCCAGTGATGTCAACAACACTCACCAGCAGAGGGCAGCAGTGTTGTAACGTCCTGATGACTTCTCTCTGCAGGCTGTCGTTCTGTGGAGTCACAGAGGAAGGCTGTGCTTCTCTGGCTTCAGCTCTCAGCTCAAACTGTCCCTGAGAGAGTTGGACCTGAGCTTCAATCACCCAGGAGACACAGTTCTCGTCTGAGTCAACTCGTAGACTGAAGAAACTCAAGTTAGTGTTGGTCACTGATATATTCCTCTTCATTTGCCATGTTTAATGCTGAGTAGTTGATTATTATAGAATGATGTTGAGGTTCTGGTTGTCTGTTTAGCGAAGCTGTTTGTGTTTTGACATTCTCCTGTACTTTGTTAATCATCTCTGTTCCTGACCACTCTTCATACACCGGCTGTGTGTGTGTGTCACTGTCTGTTCCTCTCTGTCTCCCACAGTGTGGACCATAATGAAGAGATCTGGGTGAAACCACAGCTGCTTAAGAAGTGTAAGTGTTGTTTTGTACATCAGTACATCCAACATTGAGACTTGATGTTGATATAGTGTGTGTGTGTGTGTGTGTGTGTGTGTGGGTGGGTAGAGATAAACACATACCTGTCCTTGAGGGTTTAGGTTGGTTGAGGGGCAGTTCTATGGGCGTATGTGAAGCCCTCTGTGACATGCTTACGTGTAAAAAGGGCTATACAAATACATTTTGATTTGTACATACTGACACATGTATCCACTGACACACAGACTCTCACACACACTCTCACACACACACAGAGGCAGTTTAACTATACCTGGCGTCACTATGTTGCTCGTCAGTAATGCTTCCACTCTTACTGGGTTCAATCCCAGAATCCTCTGACTGAAAATCACACATCAGACCATCTGACAGAAACAACCTCTCACTCACTGACAAGATGGAAATGTGAACATCCAGACACACAGTTCTGATCCAGCCTCTCTCCTCTGTTCTATAGATGCCTGTGATCTCACACTGGACCCAAACACAGCTCACAGAAACCTCTCTCTGTCTGAGGACAACAGGAGGGTGGAGGTGGTGGAGAGGACCAGCCGTATCCTGATCACCCAGAGAGGTTTGATGAGAGTGAGCAGGTGCTGTGTAGAGAGGGTCTGACTGGACGCCATTACTGGGAGGTGGAGGTGGGAGGGAGGAGGAGGGTGTTCTGGTAGGAGTGACGTATAGAAGCATCAGGAGGAGAGGGAGGAGTGCTGCCTGTAGACTTGGAGACAACGACAGATCCTGGTGTCTGGGCTGGGATGGTTATAGACTCTCTGTCCATCACAATCATGAAAGACTTCAATACCTGTCAGATCTCATCCCAGCAGATTAGGAGTTTACCTGGACTGGCCAGCTGGTGTTCTGTCCTTCTACAGCATCTCCTCTGACACAATGACCCACCTGTACACGTTCATCACCACCTTCTCTGAGCCCCTCTACCCAGCGTTTAGGTTGGACTCATACTTCCTCCTCAGTGACCCTGTGCCAGGTAGAGTAGTTCCTCCTGGAGGAACACAACATGGGTCTCCATGGAAACTGCCCTGCTCCTGGTGCACACACACATCAGAACATCACACACACACACACATCAGAACATCACACACACACACATCAGAACATCACACACACACACACATCAGAACATCACACACACACACACATCAGAACATCACACACACACACACACATCAGAACATCACACACGCACACCAGAACTTATAGCCTAATTACCGTACGACATTGTTTTCTATAGGTATTCATTAACTATATACACAGTAGTGCATCAGCATTGTTATAGTAATATATTGATACAGACATTATCCTGGGTTAGATTCCTAACAGGGTCAGTGGCTTCACCTATTATGATGCATCAATGTACATTCTACTGTGTTGCCTGTGTTTTTATCATACTCATTTATTTAGTATATACATTATATACACTTTCTCTGTGACTGTACATTGTGAGTTACCTGGTCACTTCTTGAGGATTAATAAAGTAAACTGAACATACACAATGGGCCCTGTGGTTGTTGGTAGTTATGGTTACTTCAACATAAACTAGAAGTGTGTGTGTGTGTGTGTGGTTGTGTGTGTGTGTGTACACGCGTGTGAGGGTTAGAGAGATGGAACGGTTGAGAGATAGAAAGGAAGGACAGCGAGACTGCAAGATACGCAGTTTATAATGTTCTCACTGAGGACATCTGATTACCACACTTGAATTGGAAGGCGGCCTGGGGAGGAGGAGGAGGAGGAGGAGGAGGAGGAGGAGGAGGGAGGGCGGCCTGGGGAGGAGGAGGAGGAGGAGGAGGAGGAGGAGGGAGGGCGGCCTGGGGAGGAGGAGGAAGAGGAGGGAGGGCGGCCTGGGGAGGAGGAGAGGAAGAGGAGGGAGGGCGGCCTGGGGAGGAGGAGGAAGAGGAGCGAGGGCGGCCTGGGGAGGAGGAGGAGGAGGAGGAGGGAGGCGGCCTGGGGGAGGAGGAGGAAGAGGAGGGAGGGCGGCCTGGGGAGGAGGAGGAGGGGGAGGGAGGGGTCTAGGGAGGAGGAGGAGTTGGGTGTCACCGCTGTAGTAGCAGTAGTTTTCTCCCCTGACCTCTGACCCCTGCAGCAGAGGAAGAGCCAGAAGAGGAAGGCGGACACGACCACGCCCACCGCCAACGACCAGCTCAGCGAGTCGTCTCCCTGGCGACGGAGCCCCGCCCCGGCGAGAGAGAGAACCGTGCGTCCAAGCAGACCAGACAGGACTCACAGCACGGAGGGTCAGTGTGTGTGTGTGTGGTGTGTGTGTGTGTGTGTGTGTGGTGTGTGTTGTGTGTGTTGTGTGGTGTGTGTGTGTGTGTGGTGTGTGTGTGTGTGCGTGTGCGTGTGCGTGTGTGTGTCTGTGTGTGTGTGTGTGTGTGTGTGTCTGTATGTGTGTGTGTGTGTGTGTGTGTGTGTGTGGTGTTGTGTGTGTCTGTATGTGTGTGTGTGTGTCCAGGTTAAGATCGACAGCAGGGCGTACAGGAACACTCATGAGTTTGCGTCAGACGTCAGGATGATGTTCTCCAACTGCTACAAGTACAACCCTCCTGACCACGATGTGGTCGCCATGGCACGCAAGCTGCAGGTACACACACACACACACACACAGACACATACAGACACACACACATACAGACACACACACACATACAGACACACACAGACACACACACACAGACATACAGACACACACACACACAGACACACACACACACACAGTCACCACACACACACACACAGTCACACACACACGAACACACACATACAGACACACAGGTACACACACACACATACACATACAGACACACAGGTACACACACACACACACACATACAGACACATACAGACACACAGGTACACACACACACATACACATACAGACACACACACACACACACGAACACACACATACAGACACACAGGTACACACACACACAGGCACACACATACAGACACATACAAACACACAGGTACTCACACACACACACCACACATACACACACACATACAGACACATACAGACACACAGGTACTCACACACACACACACACACACACACACATACAGACACATACAGACACACACGGTACTCACACACACACACACACACACACACACACACACACACATACAGACACATACAGACACACAGGTACTCACACACACACACAAACACATACACACACACACACACACCACACACACACATACACACACATACAGACACACAGGCACACAGGTACTCACACACATACATACACACACACACACAGACACATACAGACACACAGGTACACACACACACACACACATACACACATACAGACACATACAGACACATACAGACACATACAGACACACACGAACACACACACACACACACACATACAGACACATACAGACACACAGGTACTCACACACACACATACAGACACACAGGTACAACACACACACAGGCACACACCACACACACATACAGACACACAGGTACTCACACACACACACACATACACACACACATACACACACATACAGACACACAGGTACTCACACACACACACACATACACAGACACATACAGACACATACAGACACACACACACCATACAGACACATACAGACACACAGGTACTCACACACACACATACAGACACATACACACACACATACAGACACATACAGACACATACAGACACATACAGACACACACACACATACATACAGACACATACACACACACATACAGACACATACAGACACATACAGACACATACAGACACATACAGACACACAGGTACTCACACACACACATACACACACACACACACACATACAGACACATACACATACAGACACATACACACACATACAGACACACAGGTACTCACACACACACATACACACACACACACACACATACAGACACATACAGACACACAGGTACTCTGACACTACTCTGACCCTTGACCCTGACAGGATGTGTTCGAGATGCGATTCGCCAAGATGCCAGAGGACTCGGAGGAGCCCGCCCCCATGCCCGCCTCCCCGCCCAGCCTGCACCAACCAGCACCCTCCACCAGACAGGCCCCTCCCACCAGACAGGCCCCTCCCACCGTAGGGCCCTCCTCCTCTTGCTCCTCCCCCTCGGAATCGGAATCGTCGGCCGGCAACTCGGAACACGAGCGGACTCAGCGATTGGCCGAGCTGCAGGAGCAGGTGAGAGGGGGGGCACTTTGGTACCTGTGTGTGTTAGCTAGATATGTGTTTTGGTGCCCATACTTACTTGTTTGTTTATGGATGTGTGTCTGTGTGTTATGTACGTGTGTGTGTGTGTTTTGGTACGTGTGGTGTGTGTGTTATGGATGTGTGTGTTATGGACGTGTGTGTGTGTTATGGACGTGTGTGTGTTATGGATGTGTGTGTGTGTTATGGACGTGTGTGTGTGTTATGGACGTGTGTGTGTGTAATGGACGTGTGTGTGTGTGTGTTATGGACGTGTGGTGTGTGTGTGTGTTATGGACGTGGTGTGGTGTTATGGACGTGTGTGTGTGTTATGGACGTGTGTGTGTGTGTGTTATGGACGTGTGTGTGTGTGTGTGTGTGTGTGTAATGGACGTGTGTGTGTGTGTGTTATGGACGTGTGTGTGTGTGTTATGGACGTGTGTGTGTGTGTGTGTGTGTTATGGACGTGTGTGTTATGGACGTGTGTGTGTGTGTGTGTTATGGACGTGTGTGTGTTATGGACGTGTGTGTGTGTGTTATGGACGTGTGTGTGTGTGTTTATGGACGTGTGTGTGTGTTATGGACGTGTGTGTGTTATGGACGTGTGTGTGTGTGTGTGTTATGTGTGTGGTGTGTGTGTGTGTGTGTGTGTGTGTGTTATGGACGTGTGTGTGTGTGTGTGTGTGTTATGGACGTGTGTGTGTGTGTG